>OX577872.1:2407500-3007500 GCA_951213275.1 Idaea straminata
TATGTTGTTTTATTCGTTGTATAATGTTACCTATTTCTCTGTGTGTGTTTAATTTTAAAGTTGTCGTGTGCCTGTAAATAAATGTTTTTCTTTCTTTCTTCTTTCTATACTTACATGATAATTGTCCCGATCAGTATATTCACAATATGATATATTGAACAAACATCTCTTATACACCATCCTTCGTGTTCCCATAAGCTTTCTAAAACATAAATAAATATGGTGAATTATAAAACGATCAAAAAATAACTTCGCGCCTTCTTCTTCGTATCGATAGCACAAACCAAGGGAGAATTGACGAGGTAGGGTCAGATCCGCCTACTTCAGTGTACTTCCGGGAGGGCAATCATGTATTAGGGCAATTCTCGGGCGCGTGAGATAATGTCGAATTAGAGATAACTCGAAAAGACATGGCGGATGTCGATTGAAACAGAATTTTCGTATTCTCAAAATATCATATTAGAGAAATATCTATGCCCAGCATTTCTCGCTCGACTTGCAATACGAACAAGAGACATGGAGTTTTGGCGGGAACGAGTTAACAACATGTCGTGCTGCAGTTTTATTTTCATGAAACTTAGTTGTAACCCGAGTTGAATTGTATAATTCTGGTGGAATGTTATTCAATTTAGTTCTGTGAAAGTGCACAAGTGTAGTGAAAGTAAAAATCAGTGTCAAACATGAAGTTTTCTCGTTGCCTCCAAATCTCCTATTAAGGTTATGGTACCGCTTTACTATAGCCCAGGGGCTATAGAAAAGTCAAAGTCAAAGTCGTCATAGTCCGTCAAGTCAGGACTTGACGGACTATGACGACTTTGACTGTTTTGAAACACTTTAGGGCCGATTTATGAAAAATCCGGTCATAACTTGACACTGGCTAAATGCACAAGCCGTCCAAAGCCAATTAATAGAAAAAAACGTAACAAAAAGTAAATAATAGAAAAAAAAACTTGAATTATAAAACGATTAAAAATAACTTCGCGACTTCTTCTTCGTATCTATAGCACAAACCAAGGGGGAATTAACGAAGTAGGGTCAGATCCACCCACTCCAGTGTACTGTCAGGTCTTTGGCGTTGTTATTAGCTGACATCAGCAGGCTTACCGCGATAACTGCGTCGGCTTCAAGCCAACAACGCGTCGGCTTATACCGACCCGCGTCTCACACTGGGCGGAATTTTGAGCCCGCCTTTCATATGATTTTTGAAAAATTAGGTTGTTTTTCGTGTTAAGTTTTTACCTCTCAGCTTAGTCGAGATAGATAGATATCTTTATTCGTACAACACAGTAAGAAACAGAACACTATATACACAAAGTAAAGTAATAGCTAGAAAGTATAAGTTGCACAAATGGGCGGCCTTATCGATATTTTGAAAAATTACGTTGTTTTTTTCATGTGTTTTAAGTATACAGGATTGTCGGGGACATCAAAAAATTCAAAAATAAGTGATTATGCGGTTATGTGATTTTTAAAAAACACCACAAAATATGACTTTGTTATTTTTTTTAAATAACAACCAGAATCACTTATATTTGAATGGTTTGATGTCCCCGATAATCCTGCATACTTAAAACACACGAAAAAAAAAAACAACGTTCTTACTGTGTTGTACGAATAAAGTTATCTATCTATCTCGACTAAGCTGAGAGGTATAGGTTAGATGGCGATGTGTGGAATGTCCTGCAATATTTATGTAGGATTCTGAGTGAAAGGAAACGTAGTACGTAATGTTCCAGAGACGAATGTTTGATAAGTGTTTGATTGGAGTTTGATTAGATTGATAGGATGCTAAAGAAAGTGTAAGGGACGATTGAAACGTTTTTGAATGCGTATGATTCTTAAGGTGTGAGCGAGATGACGATAGCATGAGTGAAAGAGAAAGATGGTTAGTAAGGCGTGAATGAGAGGCAAGATAGGAAAACAGTGTAAGGAGAAAGGGAGAAAGCGGATAGATTAAGAATTGGAGAATTAGACGACGAAGATTGTAAAAGACGGCTCGGCAGACGATTGTGAAATTAAAGATTTAAAAATAAAGACGAATAATAAAACAATACGGAGTTATTAATACGCCCCCATATTTATTTATTTATTTATTTATCTTACACTATAGGTACTTACTTGAATCCATCTCTAATTATTACGTCAGATTGTTGCAATACGTTATATATTTTGTTTACATAGTAATCTCTTACGAAGGGCCTCATACCGCCTGTCAATATAGTATGATCTTGAAGTACACCTGAAATAATTCAATTCAAAGTCAAAATTCTTTATCCCTTAGGATGCTTAATACCTACCTAAATATTCATAAAAACAAATTAAATCTATACTAATATTATTAAGCAGAAGAGTTTGTTTAAACGCGCTAATCTCAGGAACCACTGGTTCGAATTGAAAAATTATTTCTTTGTTGGATAGTCCATTTATCGAGGAAGGCTATAGACTACTTTTCATTTTGATATTCCCACGGGATCGGGAGTTACGCGGGTGAAACCGCGGAGCGCTGCTAGTCTATACTTTTATTATAAAGCTGAAGAGTTTGTTTGTTTGAACGCGCTAATCTCAGGAACTACTGGTTCGAATTGAAAAATTATTTCTGTGTTGGATAGTCCATTTATCGAGGAAGGCTATAGACTACTTTTCATTTTGATATTCCCACGGGATTGGGACTTACGCGGGTGAAACCGCGGAGCGTTGCTAATAAACTATACACCTGAATCTTCCTAATTAATCCCTTCATACATCAATGACACTTCATACTTCAATCATCTTACGTTATGTACAACCTCAGTGTACAACCCACCCATCCCCTTCTTTAATTCTTGTCCATCCAAAGGTTGCCTGGAAGAGATCGCTTTAAGCGATAAGGCCGCCCATTGTGCTATATTGTTAGGTTTAATATTGTTTTTGTAAAAGTAGTTTTTGTTAGAATTAAGGTTTAATTTAGTACAATATAGAGTTTATCTATCTATCTATCAATGAAAACCTCATCAAAATCAGTTCTGCAAAACTAAAGTTAATTAAATTTTCAACTCACCCATTATCCAATGGAAATCTTCGAAAAACTTCTCATTATCTCCTAATCTAGCTATTACTTGTAATTGTTTTGTGATCTGAAAAAATAACGGCCAAGTGCTAGTTGAACTCGTGCAATAAGGGTTCCGACCCCAACTTAAGGCCAGGTGCTAATAAAACTACCAAAATTAGTGTTGTAATAAACTTGAGTCCGAGAGTCTAAATTTGTAAGCTCGACTTAATTTTGCATGCTTGGTAGACTAATAAATTCACAAGTCAGAGTCGAGTCGAGCATGAGTCGCCGGAGTTCGGACTCGAGTCGAATAAGAGCTCGAGTCGAATAAGAATTCGAGTCTCAGAACCAACTCGAGTTTGAATACCAGACTCGAAACAACTTCTACTCAAAAAACTCTTGAGTACAACAAGTGCAAATCGTCTTGGTAATAAGTCTATCCGAGCTTCGATGTGTCTTGCATCGTGGATTCCATTTTTTGAATAATATTTTTTTTCTGTTTAATTAACTTTGTGATAGATAACACTGTTGTTTCCGAATAAATACAGATATTTTGATTGAGCACTACATTTTTATTATTTTCTAGTTTACACCAAAGTAAAACATCAGACCAACTAAACTGTACTAAAGTTTAACACACATTTCACAACACCGCTTAGTAGCTTACCAGACTTGAGCGCGACTCGTTTCCTAAGCAGACTCAAGCACACAAATAGACTCGAGCACTAATACCGAACTCGAGTCTATTCGGACTCTTAAGTAAAACTAATACAACAAGCAGAAGAGTTTCTGTTTACGAGTCAAGTCTTGTGATTTAGAGTCGAGTCAGAATATCTAGACTCCCGGACTTGAGTTTTTTACAACACTAACCAAAATCGACCTTTGTTTTAAGCAACTCTAAGTAATCAAATACTTTTTTTTTGTTATTTGGATTTAGATGGATATTGTAGTTTAATAACCATATTTTTGTTTATTGTGGTTGAATACAAGATATGAACAACTTCGTTCGATAAAAAAAATGTTAGAACACAGAGAATTATTAGATCGTTTATCGGGTTTTATTCAAAAATAGTTTGTTTCTAAAAATGAATCAAATGATAGGTTTTGACCTCTAAGAACTATATTTGTGGATAAAAATGTTAAAATGTTTTGCATATCGATCAAATATAACAGTTAGCACGCAGCACGCTACGTCTTTGAGAGCGAAGGCTAAGGTAATGTGAATACCTAGACACGGTACTGGAAGAGCGCCTTATATATTTTTTTTCTGTTTTTAGCATTTATTGTTATAGCGGCAACAGAAATACATCATCTGTGACAATTTTCAACTGTCTAGCTATCACGGTTAATGAGATACAACCTGGTTACAGACAGACGGACAGTGGAGTCTTTGAAATAGAGTCCGTTTTTACCCATTGGGTACGGAACTCTAAAACATCTTGTGGTATCAGCTGCAGAGGAGTACGTAAATTCCTGTACCAAAGACAATCTATACATATAAAATGCTTTGTCCTGAACTACTGACTGACTGACTGACTGACGGATCAACGCACAGCCTAAACCGCTGATCGTAGAAACCTGAACCTTGGAGGGTTTGTTCTTTGTGTGACGTACGCACCGGATAAGAAAGGATTTTCCAAAATTCTACCCCTAGGGCGGGGGGGGAAAGGGGGGCAAAGTTTGTATGGAACAACGTGATTCCTTGGTTCATTTTCGACTTCTACGCGGACGAAGTCGCGGGCAAAAGCTAGTCTATAATAAATAGGTAAGCGTTTGAAAACTATCGTCACACTATGGTCATGGCAGCTATAGGCTTTATGGCACAAAAATATTTGCTCTAGTGTCATTATCCAGGGAGGAAACTGTCGACTACGTTTGTATGGAGAGAGCACCGGTAGTATTAATATTATGAAAAGGAAAGATTTAATTGCTTATTTGCATTGATTAAGCTCCGAAACTACTGGACCGATTTTGATGAAACTTGGTATGAGGATACATTGATTTTTTGACAGTAATATAGGGTACTTTTAATTGGAACGAAATTCCTTATCGCGCGTTGCGAAAGTGGGCTAGACGGGAAAAATTAAGATCAAAAGTTGTAACGACACTTTTTGCTATAGTTGTAATCCGTGCGGCGTGCGCGTGTTTCTCTGTCTGTCTCTCTCTCTCTTATAGAAAGCAAGCCAGTTATTTTTGTTTCGTCTTTCTTCGTTTGATTTGAGTGTCCCATGACACCTCTCAAGTTTTTTAGATATAGATATACCTGTAGGAAGACATTTCCGACTCTGGTCGCGTATTTGACAGTCGGTCTCGAAGTAAAAGTGCCGCTAAAGTGTGTGTTCCTGTCATAGGCTATCGGAACGAAGTCATCTGATTCAACAGGAAACGTTGTGCTAGAATAAAATAAAAAATAAAATAAATAAGTATATTTAAGGTCGCTCCTTGGGAGTTTTGGCGGGAACGAGTTAACAACATGTTGTGCTGCAGTTTTATTTTTATGAAACTAAGTTGTAACCCGAGTTGAATTGTATAATTCTGGTGGAATTTTATTCAATTTAGTTCTGTGAAAGTGCACAAGTGTAGTGAAAGTAAAAATCAGTGTCAAACATGAAGTTTTCTCATTGCCTCCAAATCTTCCTAAACTTGTTTAACTGCGCTTATAACATTTTCGTCCGTCGTATTTGATGTTAAGTTCGAAGTACTGCATCACATACAAACATCGCCATCTGAAGTTGAGTACCTAGCTTACACGGAGAAAGCTACAAAACGATTAATCGACTAAATTCATTCGTTGATTTTTGTCGTCTATGGGTGGGTAGAATCAGTGTTGCCAACTCTACGTCTTTTTATGTAGATCACTTTAGGCCTCTCCTGCAAACCTACGAACTTCAGTCCTAGAATCTACGTATTTTCTATCAATTTGTAAAATAACGAAACTCATAGCTGAGCATGTGCATAATTTCCTTTTATTCGCGAAAAATAAAAGTTAATAAACGTTCCGTTTTTCACTAAAGCATACTCGCGTCGCCAACACAATATTACTTTTGTCACACATCAAGTGAAACAAAGTTCCTAATCCACAGAGTTGTGACTGTGTAAAATGAAACGTCTCGTCTCACCAGCGCGCTTTGTAGAAAAATTGAACTTAAAAATATTTCGATTCGACGGAGTTACTGTTGTTTTTTTTCTATTGATTTCTATCAAATTTTGATTTAATTGTACACAACTGAGGAAATAAACATAGGCAAGAACTAGGTACGGTCCGCTCATTTTATTCCTCTTCATTTCACTCAGAAAAAAGTAGGTAGATCTACGAACTTTTTAATGGGATCTACGCAGTTTAAAAATCCGAGCTGGCAACACTGGCAGGCACGGAACTTGTAAACTTTGCATCGAGTTTTGGCGGGAACGAGTTAACAACATGTCGTGCTGCAGTTTTATTTTCATGAAACTTAGTTGTAACTCGAGTTATATTGTATAATTCTGGTGGAATGTTATTCAATTTAGTTCTGTGAAAGTGCACTAGTGTAGTATAAGTAAAAATCAGTGTCAAACATGAAGTTTTCTCGTTGCCGCCAAATCTCCTATTAAGGTTATGGTAGGAGTTTTGGCGGGAACGAGTTAACAACATGTCGTGCTGCAGTTTTATTTTCATGAAACTTCCTTGTAACCCGAGTTGAATTGTATAATTCTGGTGGAATGTTATTCAATTTAGTTCTGTGAAAATGCACAAGTGTAGTGAAAGTAAAAATCAGTGTCCAACATGAAGTTTTCTCGTTGCCTCCAAATCTCCTATTAAGGTTATGGTAGTTTACCATAACCATATTTTTTTTTTTCTTTTATTATGGCTTCGCACGTGTGCATTTAGCCAGTGTCAAGTTATATTTTGCATCAAATTATGACCCGATTTTTCATAAATCAGGCCTAAAGTGTTTCAATACAGTCAAAGTCGTCATAGTCCGTCAAGTCAGGGGTTATAGTAAAGCGGTGGCAAGTTTACCTTAACCTTAATAGGAGATTTGGAGGCAACGTGAAAACTGCATGTTTGACACTGATTTTTACTTTCACTACACTTGTGCACTTTCACAGAACTAAATTGAATAACATTCCACCAGAATTATACAATTCAACTCGGGTTACATCTAAGTTTCATGAAAATAAAACTGCAGCACGACATGTTGTTAACTCGTTCCCGCCAAAAACTCATATAACCATAATTAATAGGCCACCGCGTTACTATAGCCACTGACTTGACGGACTATGACGACTTTGACTGTTTTGAAACACTTTATTTATGAAAAATCGGGTCACAATTTGATGCAAAAATATAACTTGCCACTGGCTAAATGCACAAGCCGTGCGAAGCCATAATTAACAGAAAAAAAACATCAATAGGTAACTTTTTCTATGTTTATGATGTGTTTATGTTGATATATTGGAGCGTGTTTGATCAAAATATCTAACCCATCTGTGTCGTCTTTGACAGAAAAGCACTCGGTATGGGTCTAAGTTGGTGCCTAGGAACAAAACCGCTATTTGGGATGGTAGTTTAACCATCAACTATTAATTTTTCCATGACACAGTAAGAGACCAATACCACCCAATACACAACGCAACTGACACCACAAAGAACGGTTGTGCTTTCAGTAGAAGCTATCAGAGCGCCCATTGTTCTCCTTCACTCGATTCATCATGGAGTTCTCTGAGATCACGAGTCAGGAGTCAGGTATCCAGGAGCCAGAGGTCAAACAGGAGAGAGATACAGCAGGTAACATACATCTATGTAGTGCTCGTAAAATAGACAACATGATAGGAACAAATGCTCATTACAAATATTGTTCTATTCCAGAAAATGAAGATAGTGAAATGATTCATCACCAAAACAAGGGTACCTCTGGTGATGGAGGCAATATCCTGAAGGAGGAAATCAAGTGTGAAGTAACAAGTGATGATGACAACTACAACATACAGATGTCAGACAACATTGAAAGCCACAATACACAAGTGTTGTCTAATTCTGAATGTATCAATGTATACGATGATATGATAGATATTGTTAAATTTGACATTTCGGAGATGTTAGACAATGTTGGAGATGAAACTGCTCCTGGTGCATCTAATGTTGCCAAGAGTCAAGCTTCATCGGATGAAACTATTCCACTGAGGAGACTCAGACCTAGAAAACGGGTCAAGCTGAGTGAAGACATGAAAAGTAAGTACATACTATGAGCACTGACTGTCATTATGAAGGTCGTGGGTTCGAATCCCGGCTGGCCGTGCACCAATGTATTTTTCTTAAGAAAAATGTATGTGCACTAATTGGCATTGCTCTTACGGTGAAAGAAAACATCGTGATGAAACCCGCAGCTTAGTTGGCTCCAGAAGTATTGACAAGTTCTCTCCTCTGGACACGGTCGACTAAGCTGAGAGAGTAGTAGGTGCTGGGCAAGCCTATTCCATCCTCACGCAAAAAGGACCCAATTAAAAAGGGTCCAATGGCGGAAAACAGCCCGTATACAAGTATAAGGACAAAGTACATACTATATTACAGACTACCTAGTTGCGCCCTTCGGTTTTACCCGCATTTGTTGGTTTTCTTTGATTATCTACTTGGTGGATTCTGATTTAAAGTATACCACAACCTTGCCAAGAAATAGAGCTATCCAATGATCGAAACCAGCATCAGTTTAGACAGCTAGGAAGATATGAATTTTGAAAACCTTGCTGTTCCGCCAATAGTAGACCTGGAAAGCACTCAAAAGTAAATCCTTACTTGCCCCTCTTTAGGGGAAGTGAGTACAATTAAAAATCTCCATCGACAAAAACATGCTAGATCTCCTGTGTCATACATACTGACAGATGAGAGCAAATTTCATCAAACTTGACGAAAAGTCACAGTCACATCAATGTTCATATTTTTGTCACAGGTGGTCCTGCACTCAAGAAACAATTAATCACATCGGAACACCTACGTGGGAACACCGACTCAGCAGCTGCACTTCACAACGAGGGAAACACATTCTCCTGCCGTCAATGCAATTATAATACTTCATATAAATATTGTTTAAAGGCACATTTATTGACACATACTGGTAAAAAACAGTTTTCTTGCGATAAGTGTGATTATAAATGTAAGACAAAAAACCATTTAAAACAGCATTCACTTACACATACTAGTGAAAAACCATTGTATTGCGATAAGTGTGATTATAAATGTAAGACAAAAAACCATTTAAAACAGCATTCACTTACACATACTAGTGAAAAACCCTTTTATTGCGATAAATGTGATTATAAATGTAGCTTCAAAGCCAATTTAAAACAGCATTTATTGAAACATACGGGTGAGAAACCGTTTTCTTGCAATAAGTGTGATAATAAATTTAGTTTAAAAGCCAGTTTAAAACAGCATTTATTGAAACATACGGGTGAAAAACCGTTGTATTGCGATAAGTGTGATTATAAATGTAGTTTAAAAGCCAATTTAAAACGACATTTATTGAAACATACAGATGAAAAACCGTTTTCTTGCAATAAGTGTGATTATAAATGTAAGACAAAAAATCATTTAAAACGGCATGTTTTGACACATACTGATAAAAAACCGTTTTCGTGCGATAAGTGTGATTACAAATGTAAGACAAAAAACCATTTAAAACAGCATTTACTTCCACATACTAGTGAAAAACCGTTTTCTTGCGATAAGTGTTATTATAAATGTAGTTTAAAAGCCAGTTTAAAACAGCATTTATTGAAACATACGGATGAAAAACCGTTTTCGTGCGATAAGTGTGATTATAGATGTAGTTTAAAAGCCCATTTAAAACAGCATTTATTGAAACACACTAGTGAAAAACCGTTTCATTGCGATAAGTGTGATTATAAATGTAAGACAAAAAACTATTTAAAATTGCATTCATTTAAACATACTAAAGAAAACCCCTTTTCGTGCGATAAATGTAATTATAAATGTAGTTTAAAAGCCAATTTAAAAAAGCATTTATTGAAACATACGGGTGAAAAACCGTTTTCTTGCGATAAGTGTGATTATAAATGTAGTTTTAAAGGCAGTTTAAAACAGCATTATTTTACACATACTGGTGAACAACCGTTTTCGTGCGAGAATTGTGATTATAAATGTAGTGTAAAAGCCAATTTAAAACGACATTTATTGAAACATACAGATGAAAAACCGTTTTCTTGTAATAAGTGTGATTTATAAATGTAAGACAAAAAATCATTTAAAACAGCATCATTCGCATGAAACCACACTGAAACTTCTTAAAAACTAAGTATGTCAGAGCGCGCCCGCCAATGAGAAGGCACAAGGAACTCATGGGTTTTGTTCTGTAATCATGCGCATGGTCAAGTTACAAATATAAGCAATCAAAGTCATATCCACGAGTTCTCATCATGTGTAAATGAAATGAAATAAAAAAATACTTTTTTTGTTTAAATAAATGCATACCGCACAATTTATGTTTTATAGAAATGTTGAACATGTTAATGGACATGTTCTATATATCTTCAAGTTACATATCACAGTTGCTCATAAAGTGGATCTTATTCACCTAGTCGATTATCGACTAGTTCGAATTTAGCTGTAATGTCCAGTGTGGGGGGTAATGAAACTAGTCGTCCATTTCGATGGTAGGATTTATTCTCCTAGTAATAACCTGACTCCGTATAACATATTACAGCTTATATATACTACACAGATATCTATATAGAAAAGGGTAACAGTAGGTAGCGCATCTGATATACAAACTATCACTTATACACGTGATATTCATAAGATATGATAAAGACACTTATTTCTACGGTCGCTATAGATTACGACGGAATGTGCTGACACACAGGGATGTGTGTCCGCCACATCCAGGACCCCGGAGAAAAGGGGCTACTACGTGAGATCAGATACGTCCTCGGACTAGATTTCTGTATGTATAAATGGAAGATTGAAACCGAAAAACAAATAAAATAATAATGACAGCCAAGTTTTAACCTATTTTCTGTTACAGATTTCATCGACCTCGCTGATACCGACCACCCATGATAGGCCTGTGAGTGAGTACCTATATATTAGACTCGTGGTACATTTCAAAAGTGCAGGTTTTAGTCAATCTACCTCTAATGTCATCTAATCTCACTTGTTGGTGGAATGTGTGGTGCATGGGGGGGGGGGGGGGATAAGTAGATAAAATTTGGAATGCGAACTTGACATAGGCATAACAATAGAAAATCTGGAAAAAAGATCTGCAGAATTTTACCGGACGACGAGAGACGTTTACCGGCATGCCTGGACCGACTATACCTATAACTGACGAGACTACAATACTTGACTTGTTCTACGAAATGTTTGACAGTGATTTTATTGATATGATTTTGCGCGAACAAAATATAAAAATAACTGATAACTCATTATTAGTACACACACACGTATAATATAAGTATAGTTAAGAGAACTGAAAAATAGTACTCACTTCGGAACGCTGTAAAACCTTAGCTATTGACTTAATGAAAAAATGTTGTGAATAAAAGTTGTTCCTCAAAAAAAGATCTACAAAAATGGTCAGTTATAATTTTTTTGTAAAATGTAAAAATGTTATATGGAAAATAATTTTTTTTTTTCGAATTTCTGAACATTTTCGCTTATAACTTTTTTATTTATTGTTCTACGATAAAATGTTACTGGACCAAAGTTGTAGAAAATTTAATTTGCAACAAAAAATGAAAATAATTTATTTTTATCAAATAAATAGTTTAAGAGATATATCGTAAAAACCATTTCAACCCCTATTTGCAAGATGGCGGCCGTGGGCCAAGAGTGGCGACCCAACAAACTTGGTTTTAGCATTACACTGACCCCCCTACACATCAAAAAAATAAAATTGCGTCCTCTGAAAAACGCAACCCCAAATGTACCTTTTCAATGGACTATCATTGGAATGGAAACTTTGTAGATAAATTGTTGATTCAGCAGACTTTTACAATTTTTTTTGGGACTTTACTTGAGTTAACAGTGATAAACGTAAACGTAGCTGAATTGCGTATTACTATGTTTCACCTATCCAGAGGTATTTTTCATTGTATTCTAGCTGTAGTAATTTCGCAGCTATATTATTTTTTCTCGCGAAAGTCGTATTACTATGTTTCACCTATCCAGAGGTATTTTTCGTTGTATTCTAGCTGTAGTAATTTCGCAGCTATAAAATTTTTTCTCGCGGAAGTCGCGACCTCATGAAAGAAAATACATCACAAATTCTCCTGGGACATTCAGCGCGCCGCGCCGTCGCAGTGAGACGTTCCAGTGGTTAGTAAGTGCATTATTTACGGTGTTTCTCTAAAATTACTTATTATGATTATTTGAAAGAATAATTTAAATAAAGGAATACCTATACTATTTAATTCGATTATTGTTATGATTTTTAAACTACATAATACTGAATATCTTATAATTTTTCCTGAGATTAGCGCGTTTTAACAAACAAACTCTTCAGCTTTATAATATTAAGTATATACGCATTATAAAAACCGTACGGGTGCGCTAAGATAGCGGAATCCCGAATTGGAAACCGCATCCGGAAAAACGTACGTTTGCGCCCAGACTTAAAACCAGAGGGATGACAGTTACCTTTTTTTTTGCTAATAATTATGGCTTCGCACGGCTTGTGCATTTAGCCAGTGTCAAGTTATATTTTGCATCAAATTGTGACCCGATTTTTCATAAATCGGGCCTAAAGTGTCTCAAAACAGTCAAAGTCGTCATAGTCCGTCAAGTCAGGGGCTATAGTAAAGCAGTGGCAGAGAGTTTTGGCGGGAACGAGTTAACAACATGTTGTGCTGCAGTTTTATTTTCATGAAACTTAGTTGTAACCTGAGTTGAATTGTATAATTCTGGTGGAATGTTATTCAATTTAGTTCTGTGAAAGTAAAAATCAGTGTCAAACATGAAGTTTTCTCGTTGCCTCCAATTCTCCTATTAAGGTTATGGTAAACTTGCCACCGCTTTACTATAGCCCCTGACTTGACGGATTTAGATTTTTTAAAACACTTTAGGCTCGATTTATGAAAAATCGGGTCATAATTTGATGCAAATTATACCTTGACACTGGCTAAATGCACAAACCGTGCGAAGCCATAATGAACAGAAAAAAAACATCAATAGGTAACTTTTTCTATGTTTATGATGTGTTTATGTTGATATATTGGAGCGTGTTTGATCAAAATATCTAACCCATCTGTGTCGTCTTTGACAGAAAAGCACTCCGTATGGGTCTAAGTTGGTGCCTAGGAACAAAACCGCTATTTGGGATGGTAGTTTAACCATCAACTATTAATTTTTCCATGACACAGTAAGAGACCAATACCACCCAATACACAACGCAACTGACACCACAAAGAACGGTTGTGCTTTCAGTAGAAGCTATCAGAGCGCCCATTGTTCTCCTTCACTCGATGCATCATGGAGTTCTCTGAGATCACGAGTCAGGAGTCAGGTATCCAGGAGCCAGAGGTCAAACAGGAGAGAGATACAGCAGGTAACATACATCTACGTAGTGCTCGTAAAACAGACAACATGATTGGAACAAATGCTCAGTACACATATTGTTCTATTCCAGAAAATGAAGATAGTGAAATGATTCATCACCAAAACAAGGGTACTTCTGGTGATGGAGGCAATATCAAGGAGAAAATCAAGTGTGAAGTAACAAGTGATGATGACAATGACAACACACAGATGTCAGACAACATTGAAAGCTACAGTACACAAGTGTTGTCTAATTCTGAATGTATCAATGTATACGATGATATGATAGATATTGTTAAATTTGACATTTCGGAGATGTTAAACAATGTCGGAGATGAAACCGCTCCTGGTGCATCTAATGTTGCCAAGAGTCAAGCTTCACCGGATGAAACTATTCCATTGAGGAGACTCAGACCTAGAAAAAGGGTCAAGCTGAGTGAAGACATGGAAAGTAAGTACATACTATGAGCACTGACTGTCATTATGAAGGTTGTGGGTTCAAATCCCGGCTGGCCGTGCACCAATGTATTTTTCTTAAGAAAAATGTATGTGCGCTAATTGACATTGCTCTTACGGTGAGAGAAAACATCGTGATGAAACCCGCAGCTTAGTTGTCTCCAGAAGTATTGACAAGTTCTCTCCTCTGGACATGGTCGACTAAGCTGAGAGAGTAGTAGGTGCTGGGCAAGCCTATTCCATCCTCACGCAAAAAGGACCCAATTAAAAAGGGTCCAATGGCGGAAAACAGTCCATATACAAGTACAAGGACAAAGTACATACTATATTACAGACTACCTAGTTGCGCCCTTCGGTTTTACCCACATTTGTTGGTTTTCTTTGATTATCTACTTGGTGGATTCCTATTTAAAGTATACCACAACCTTGCCAAGAAATAGAGCTATCCAATGATCGAAACCAGCATCAGTTTAGACAGCTAGGAAGATATGAATTTTGAAAACCTTGCTGTTCCGCCAATAGTAGACCTGGAAAGCACTCAAAAGTAAATCCTTACTTGCCCCTCTTAAGGGGAAGTGAGTACAATTAAAAATCTCCATCGACAAAAACATGCTAGATCTCCTGTGTCATACTTACTGACAGATGAGAGCAAATTTCATCAAACTTGACGAAAAGTCACAGTCACATCAATGTTCATATTTTTGTCACAGGTGGTCCTGCACTCAAGAAACAATTAATCACATCGGAACACCTACGTGGGAACACCGACCCAGCAGCTGCACTTCACAACGAGGGAAACACATTCTCCTGCCGTCAATGCAATTATAATACTTCATATAAATATTGTTTAAAGGCACATTTATTGACACATACTGGTAAAAAACAGTTTTCTTGCGATAAGTGTGATTATAAATGTAAGACAAAAAACCATTTAAAACAGCATTCACTTATACATACTAGTGAAAAACCCTTTTATTGTGATAAATGTGATTATAAATGTAGCTTCAAAGCCAATTTAAACCAGCATTTATTGAAACATACGGGTGAAAAACCGTTTTCTTGCAATAAGTGTGATTATAAATGTAGTTTAAAAGCCAGTTTAAAACAGCATTTATTGAAACATACGGATGAAAAACCGTTTTCTTGCAATAAGTGTGATTATAAATGTAAGACAAAAAATCATTTAAAACGGCATGTTTTGACACATACTGATGAAAAACCGTTTTCGTGCGATAAGTGTGATTACAAATGTGGTGTAAAAGCCAATTTAAAACAGCATTTATTGAAACATACGGGTGAAAAACCGTTTTCATGCGATAAGTGTGAATATAGATGTAGTTTAAAAGCCCATTTAAAACAGCATTTATTGAAACACACAAGTGACAAACCGTTTCATTGCGATAAGTGTGATTATAAATGTAAGATAAAAAACCATTTAAAATTGCATTCATTTAAACATACTAAAGAAAACTCCTTTTATTGCGATAAATGTGATTATAAATGTAGTTTAAAAGCCAATTTAAAACGACATTTATTGAAACATACGGATGAAAAACCGTTTTCTTGCAATAAGTGTGATTATAAATGTAAGACAAAAAATCATTTAAAATGGCATGTTTTGACACATACTGATGAAAAACCGTTTTCGTGCGATAAGTGTGATTACAAATGTGGTGTAAAAGCCAATTTAAAACATCATTTATTGAAACATACTCATGAAAAACCGTTTTCGTGCGATAAATGTGATTTTAAATGTAGTTTAAAAACAAATTTAAAACAACATTTATTGAAACATACGTATGAAAAACCGTTTTCTTGCAATAAGTGTGATTATAAATGTAAGACAAAACACCATTTAAAACGGCATCTTTTGACACATGCTGATGAAAAACCGTTTTCGTGCGATAAGTGTGATTACAAATGTGGTGTAAAAGCCAATTTAAAACATCATTTATCTAAACATACTCTTGAAAAACCGTTTTCGTGCGATAAGTGTGATTATAGATGTAGTTTAAAAGCCCATTTAAAACAGCATTTATTGAAACACACTAGTGAAAAACCGTTTCATTGCGATAAGTGTTATTATAAATGTAAGACAAAAAGCCATTTAAAACAGCATTTACTTAAACATACTAGTGTAAAACCCTTTTATTGCCATAAATATAGTTTAAAAACCAATTTAAAACAGCATTTATTGAAACATACGGGTGAAAAACCGTTGTATTGCGATAAGTGTGATTATAAATGTACTCGAAAATGCAGTTTAAAACGTCATGTTTTGACATATACTGATGAAAAACCGTTTTCGTGCGATAAGTGTGATTACAAATGTAAGACAAAAAGCTATTTAACAGCATTTTTTGACACATACTGGTGAACAACCGTTTTCGTGCGAGAATTGTGATTATAAATGTAGTTTAAAAGCCAATTTAAAACGACATTTATTGAAACATACGGATGAAAAACCGTTTTCTTGCAATAAGTGTGATTACAAATGTACTCGAAAAGGCAGTTTAAAACGACATTTATTGACACATACTGGCGAAAAACAGTTTTCTTGCGATAAGTGTGATTATAAATGTAAGACAAAAAACTATTTAAAACAGCATTCACTTACACATACTAGTGAAAAACCGTTGTATTGCGATAAGTGTTATTATAAATGTAGTTTAAAAGCCAATTTAAAACGACATTTATTGAAACATACGGATGAAAAACCGTTTTCTTGCAATAAGTGTGATTATAAATGTAAGACAAATAATCATTTAAAACGGCATGTTTTGACACATACTGATGAAAAACCGTTTTCGTGCGATAAGTGTGATTACAAATGTAAGACAAAAAACCATTTAAAACAGCATTCACTTCCACATACGAGGGCGGCACTGAAAATTTCGGGAATCAAGGAAGTGACACAACATTACTATTTAAAAATGTATTTATTGCTTTTCGAAGTATTCTCCGCGAAATTTGACACATTTTTCCATACGATGGAACCAATCATTAAAGCAACCATTCCATTCGGAAGTTGGGGTCTCCAAAGTGGCCGTTTTGTAGGCGTCCACAGCTTCTTCAGGTGATGAAAATCTCTGACCACGCAATTTATTCTTTATTTTAGGGAAAGTATAGAAATCATTAGGGCTTAGGTCGGGGCTGTACGGCGGATGGTCTAATAATTCTATGTTTTCTTGCTCTAAAAACTCTTTTGTTCTGTTCGCGGTGTGAGAACTCGCATTGTCGTGATGGAGGATGATGCGGCGGCTGCAGTTCTCTTTACGGAGTTCAGAAACGACCTGTGGCAAACAAATGCTAGCATACCATTCTGCATTAACCGTTCTTTGTCCCTCAAGAGGAATAGTCACAACATGGCCGGTTTTGGAGACAAACGTGGCCACCATTTTTTTTTGCAACACTCCGTGAACGAACAATTTTTGTTGGCTTTAACTCATTTTCGAACACCCAAACTCGTGACTGGTTTTTTGTTTCGGGTTCGTACGCGTATATCCATGATTCGTCACCTGATACGATGTTGTATACAGCATTTGAGGATCCTGCGTGGAATCTTTCGAGAGTTCTGACGCACCAAGTAACGCGAGCCACTTTTTGCTCTTCACAGAGCGAATGCGGTATCCATCGGGAAAACAACTTTTTTACACCTAATTGTTCATGCAAGATTATTTGTATTTGACTCATGCCAATGTCTAAAGTTGCCTGAATTTCGCGGTATGTTACATGTCGATCTTCCTCAATCAGCTTACGCACAGCATCAACGTTTTCTTGGGTGAGTGCAGTTTTTGGACGACCTTGACGGGGATCATCACTGAGCTTGACACGTCCACATTGAAATTCAGCAAACCAGCGATAAATTGTGGTTTTGGATGGGGCTTCATCACCAAATGCAGAAATCATCCGGTCAACACACTGTTTTTGTGATAAACCACTTCGAAAGTCATAATAAATCATCGCTCTTGAATTTTCTCGCGTCAATTCCATTTTCTCAACGACTAAACAAGTTTGACAAAACCTTGTGACAAGACCGAGATTCTTTATTTAAATAAATAAATGGTATTCGATTTTTAAAACCAAGGAGTTTTCAATTAAAAAGATTTAAATATGACAGGAACAGTGGAAATATTCCATTCCCGATACTTTTAGTGCAGCCTATGTACTAGTAAAAAACCGTTTTCTTGCGATAAGTGTTATTATTATCTAAATAAACGCATACTTCCCACGCAATTTATGTTTTACTAGCTGCGCCCCGCGATTTCACCCGCGTAAGTCCCGAACACAGCGCCATCTATTGGGTGTATTTGCAACCTAGATGTCAAACAATATTGAAGAATTTTATCGATGAATCAACGTACCCCTCCATCTTTGAGAACTTCATAAAACTAAACAGTTAATAAACACTTGCTTAAGAAACCATTAATTGATACATTTTATTCGTTTACATTCACGACTTATGCGAATAATTGAGATGATAACTAACCTATCCAGTAAGTTAGACCAAAATACGGGAACATGTGAAATTTGATTGAAATCGGTTCATTAGTTTTGGAGTTTATTGTCAACATACATCGTGACACAAGATTTATATATATACAGATAGAAATGTTGTTCTATACATCTTCAGGTTACATAATATTATAAGCCTGGCCGCATACGTGCATTTTCAGTATGCGAACGTACGAAGCGTGATCGTATCAATGAGTGAGTGAATGAAAGAACGAACGTACAAAGAGATTCCTATGTCTCAGGCGAATAATGATTTACTTCAACTTATAATAAATTACTAGCAAAACATTCGAATGAATGATATGAGTGAGTGAATGAAAGAACGAACGTACAAAGAGATTCCTATGTCTCAGGCGAATAAGGATTTACTTTAACTTATAATAAATTACTAGCACAACATTCGAATGAATGTTATGAGTGAGTGAATGAAAGAACGAACGTACAAAGAGATTCCTATGTCTCAGGCGAATAATGAGTTACTTTACTTATAATAAATTAAATTACTAGCAAAACATTCGAATGAATGTTATGAGTGAGTGAATGAAAGAACGAACGTACAAAGAGATTCCTATGTCTCAGGCGAATAAGGATTTACTTTAACTTATAATAAATTACTAGCACAACATTCGAATGAATGTTATGAGTGAGTGAATGAAAGAACGAACGTACAAAGAGATTCCTATGTCTCAGGCGAATAATGATTTACTTTAACTTATAATAAATTACTAGCACAACATTCGAATGAATGTTATGAGTGAGTGAATGAAAGAACGAACGTACAAAGAGATTCCTATGTCTCAGGCGAATAATGAGTTACTTTACTTATAATAAATTAAATTACTAGCAAAACATTCGAATGAATGTTATGAGTGAGTGAATGAAAGAACGAACGTACAAAGAGATTCCTATGTCTCAGGCGAATAATGAGTTACTTTACTTATAATAAATTAAATTACTAGCAAAACATTCGAATGAATGTTATGAGTGAGTGAATGAAAGAACGAACGTACAAAGAGATTCCTATGTCTCAGGCGAATAAGGATTTACTTTAACTTATAATAAATTACTAGCAAAACATTCGAATAAATGTTATGAGTGAGTGAATGAAAGAACGAACGTACAAAGAGATTCCTATGTCTCAGGCGAATAAGGATTTACTTTAACTTATAATAAATTACTAGCAAAACATTCGAATGAATGTTATGAGTGAGTGAATGAAAGAACGAACGTACAAAGAGATTCCTATGTCTCAGGCGAATAATGAGTTACTTTACTTATAATAAATTAAATTACTAGCAAAACATTCGAATGAATGTTATGAGTGAGTGAATGAAAGAACGAACGTACAAAGAGATTCCTATGTCTCAGGCGAATAAGGATTTACTTTAACTTATAATAAATTACTAGCAAAACATTCGAATAAATGTTATGAGTGAGTGAATGAAAGAACGAACGTACAAAGAGATTCCTATGTCTCAGGCGAATAATGATTTACTTTAACTTATAATAAATTACTAGCACAACATTCGAATGAATGTTATGAGTGAGTGAATGAAAGAACGAACGTACAAAGAGATTCCTATGTCTCAGGCGAATAATGAGTTACTTTACTTATAATAAATTAAATTACTAGCAAAACATTCGAATGAATGTTATGAGTGAGTGAATGAAAGAACGAACGTACAAAGAGATTCCTATGTCTCAGGCGAATAATGAGTTACTTTACTTATAATAAATTAAATTACTAGCAAAACATTCGAATGAATGTTATGAGTGAGTGAATGAAAGAACGAACGTACAAAGAGATTCCTATGTCTCAGGCGAATAAGGATTTACTTTAACTTATAATAAATTACTAGCAAAACATTCGAATAAATGTTATGAGTGAGTGAATGAAAGAACGAACGTACAAAGAGATTCCTATGTCTCAGGCGAATAATGAGTTACTTTACTTATAATAAATTAAATTACTAGCAAAACATTCGAATGAATGTTATGAGTGAGTGAATGAAAGAACGAACGTACAAAGAGATTCCTATGTCTCAGGCGAATAATGAGTTACTTTACTTATAATAAATTAAATTACTAGCAAAACATTCGAATGAATGTTATGAGTGAGTGAATGAAAGAACGAACGTACAAAGAGATTCCTATGTCTCAGGCGAATAAGGATTTACTTTAACTTATAATAAATTACTAGCAAAACATTCGAATGAATGTTATGAGTGAGTGAATGAAAGAACGAACGTACAAAGAGATTCCTATGTCTCAGGCGAATAATGATTTACTTTAACTTATAATAAATTACTAGCACAACATTCGAATGAATGTTATGAGTGAGTGAATGAAAGAACGAACGTACAAAGAGATTCCTATGTCTCAGGCGAATAATGAGTTACTTTACTTATAATAAATTAAATTACTAGCAAAACATTCGAATGAATGTTATGAGTGAGTGAATGAAAGAACGAACGTACAAAGAGATTCCTATGTCTCAGGCGAATAATGAGTTACTTTACTTATAATAAATTAAATTACTAGCAAAACATTCGAATGAATGTTATGAGTGAGTGAATGAAAGAACGAACGTACAAAGAGATTCCTATGTCTCAGGCGAATAATGAGTTACTTTACTTATAATAAATTAAATTACTAGCAAAACATTCGAATGAATGTTATGAGTGAGTGAATGAAAGAACGAACGTACAAAGAGATTCCTATGTCTCAGGCGAATAAGGATTTACTTTAACTTATAATAAATTACTAGCAAAACATTCGAATAAATGTTATGAGTGAGTGAATGAAAGAACGAACGTACAAAGAGATTCCTATGTCTCAGGCGAATAAGGATTTACTTTAACTTATAATAAATTACTAGCAAAACATTCGAATAAATGTTATGAGTGAGTGAATGAAAGAACGAACGTACAAAGAGATTCCTATGTCTCAGGCGAATAATGAGTTACTTTACTTATAATAAATTAAATTACTAGCAAAACATTCGAATGAATGATATGAGTGAGTGAATGAATGAACGAACGTACAAAGATATTCCAATGTCTCGGGCGAATAAGGATTTACTTAAAGTTATGATAAATTACTAGCAAAACATTCGAATGAATGTTATGAGTGAGTGAATGAAAGAACGAACGTACAAAGAGATTCCTATGTCTCAGGCGAATAATGAGTTACTTTACTTATAATAAATTAAATTACTAGCAAAACATTCGAATGAATGATATGAGTGAGTGAATGAATGAACGAACGTACAAAGATATTCCAATGTCTCGGGCGAATAAGGATTTACTTAAAGTTATGATAAATTACTAGCAAAACATTCGAATGAATGTTATGAGTGAGTGAATGAAAGAACGAACGTACAAAGAGATTCCTATGTCTCAGGCGAATAAGGATTTACTTTAACTTATAATAAATTACTAGCAAAACATTCGAATAAATGTTATGAGTGAGTGAATGAAAGAACGAACGTACAAAGAGATTCCTATGTCTCAGGCGAATAATGAGTTACTTTACTTATAATAAATTAAATTACTAGCAAAACATTCGAATGAATGTTATGAGTGAGTGAATGAAAGAACGAACGTACAAAGAGATTCCTATGTCTCAGGCGAATAATGAGTTACTTTACTTATAATAAATTAAATTACTAGCAAAACATTCGAATGAATGTTATGAGTGAGTGAATGAATGAACGAACGTACAAAGATATTCCAATGTCTCGGGCGAATAAGGATTTTCTTAAAGTTATGATAAATTACTAGCAAAACATTCGAATGAATGATATGAGTGAGTGAATGAAAGAACGAACGTACAAAGAGATTCCTATGTCTCAGGCGAATACGGATTGACTTTACTTATAATAATTAAATTACAATCAATACATTCGCATGAATTATATGAGTGAGTGAATGAATGAACGAATTAATACTTACTTAGATTCGTGTACAGCTCTCAAATAACAAGCCGGCGTTGAATAATATAATATCATATTTTTATCATTATTACCCACATAATTGTTGACGTTTCTGTAACAAAATTATTAATTTAATTTTGATGTTTTAATTTTATATTAATTTTATTATTTATTCGTGTTGTTTAGTTTTATATTTAACTAGCTGCGCCCCGCGGTTTCACTCGCGTAGGTCTCGATCCCGTAAGAATATCGGGATAAAAAGTAGCCTATGTGTTAATCCAGGCCTCCAGCTATTCCACACATCGCCATCTAGCCCCAAGCTAAGTAACTACACTTGTGTTATGGGTGCTAGACAACTCATATACTACTTATATACTTTTGTAAATATATACTTATAATACATAGAAACAACCAGACCACAGACAAATATCTAAGCATAAATACTTGTCTGAGGCGGGAATCGAACCCGCAACCCTGTGTTTGGCAGTCCGGCATGGTGACCATTGTGCCAACTGGTTCGTCAATAGTCAGAACGGTGTTGGCTTAGTGGCAGATACATCGACTTTCATTCTGAAGGTCGTGAGTTCAAATCCCGGCCGGCAGTGCACCGATGAATTTTTGAACCTCCGACGCAAAAACGACGGGGTGTTATAAGTTTGACGCGTCTGTGTCTGTCTGTGGCATCGTAGCTCCCGAACGGATAAACCGATTTTGATTTTTTTTTTTTTGTCTTAAGAAAAATTGATGTGCGCTAATTGACATTGCTCTTACGGTGAAGGAAAACATCGTGATGAAACCCGCGGCTTAGTTCTATCCTCTGGACACGGTCGACTAAGCTGAGAGGGAAGTAGGTACTCTATCATCACGCAAAAAGGACCCAATTTAAGGTGAAAAGGTACCAGCGCTCTATACAAACGTAGTCGACTGTTTTCATCCTGGATAATGACACTAGCACAAATATTTGAATAAAACCTATAAATGCCATGACTATGCCCTTTTTCATTTTCTAATTATCATAGAAATTAGGATTTTAAAAACAAAAAAAAAACATAGTGGCATGGTCATGGCAGTTATAAGTTTTAATATTTGCTTTATTGTCATTATCTAGGAAGGAAACAGTCGACTACGTTTGTATGGAGAGAACCCCTGGTACCCTTTCCTCATAAGAATGGTCTAATTTTGAAAACCAGCCCGTATCAAAGTTCAAAATAGTTCTTCTTCTTCTTCTCGTATAGTGGTGTGGCTCACCTATTGTTAGAGTTATCAGATCGCCTTAAGGCCTCTTACTTGACCTAACGACTGCTACTAGAGGTAGCAACCGGGACAAACGGCTTAACGTGCCTTCCGAAGCACGGAGGGGCTCACGAAAACACATTTTCGCCACACTACTAATTGGCCACCCATCGAGGTAATGACCGCGGCAGGCGTCGCTTAACCCGCACGACCGCAAATGATTCGCGAGCTTCGCTTAGATGTACTAAGCCTCCTCAAAATAGTTACCGTATAAGTTT
The DNA here is from genome assembly GCA_951213275.1 of Idaea straminata. Taxonomy (NCBI): domain Eukaryota; kingdom Metazoa; phylum Arthropoda; class Insecta; order Lepidoptera; family Geometridae; genus Idaea; species Idaea straminata. The sequence goes on from OX577872.1 coordinate 2,431,476, forward strand.
GTCAATATTTTGGAACCATAGCGGAGCATCATAGTAGCCGAACCTCTGTCCCATCATAACAATCAGGTGATTGCTGGCGTAATGTGGACCTTGTCTGTATTGCATCGCTTCTATGAATAATTTCACCTGGAACAATTAAACAAATTAATAATAAATAAATATAGTACCTGGATGACCGGTATTTTTTTTACTTAGTCTAACCTCAAAGCAAACACTCATTGACTTCGTGTTACTTAACAACGCCATCTGCTGGAATAACTTTATGGCTCACAAAAAATAGTATTAGTAGTTCGCCAATAGATGTCAGGAAGAGTCTTTTTCAGATAAAAAAAGTAAGTTTCGATAAAACACGAATAAAATGACATTTTCTAAAAATGATTCCTAGCTAGATCGATTTATCGCCCCCGAAACCTCCTAGGTATATACCAAATTTCATGAAAATCGTTGGAGCCGATTCCGAATTTCCAATTATATTATATATATATACAAGAATTGCTCATTTAAAGATATGTAAGTAAAAGTATATAAGTAGTTTATGAGTTGTCTAGCACCCATAACACAATAGTTACTTAGCTTGGGGCTAGATGGCAATGTGTGGAATGTCCTGCAATATTTATTAATTTATATTGCAGGACATTTCACACATCGCCATCTAGCCCCAAGCTAAGTAACTACACTTGTGTTATGGGTGCTAGACAACTCATATACTACTTACATATTTTTGTTGTTTTTGTTTTGTTTCATAGTTTGGCTGTAATTGTGAAGTTCAGGGTGAAATCTGATTTTGACTAAAATTTCACAAAAACTCAAATAACTTTTGAACCACTAAATATTGAAGAACATACAGGGGGGCTAAATCGATAGGTACTGAGGTTCCCCACCCCCCAGCAACCGATGATCCACGCCCCTTGTTACACCGTGTATACTTATAATACATAGAAACTACCAGACCACAGACAACTTGTTTGAGGCGGGAATTGAACCCGCAACCGGGTATTCGCCCGACGCGCCACAGAGTTCGTCATATAATAAATAAAATAATAAACCGGTCAAGTGTGAGTCGGACTTGCGCACGAAGGGTTCCGTACCATTACGATCGATACATATCGAGCAAAAATCGATACATATTCCCTAAAATATATCGTAAGTCAGACGAGGCTGTATAGGTTAAAAGTCTTTTGCCTGCCCTTTTGGGTATAACTAACAAAAAACATTTCCAAAAAAAATTTGAAACATGAAAAAATATGAGTTTTTGGCGGGAACGAGTTAACAACATGTCGTGCTGCAGTTTTATTTTCATGAAACTTAGTTGTAACCCGAGTTGAATTGTATAATTCTGGTGGAATGTTATTCAATTTAGTTCTGTGAAAGTGCACAAGTGTAGTGAAAGTAAAAATCAGTGTCAAACATGAAGTTTTCTCGTTGCCTCCAAATCTCCTTTTAAGGTTATGGTAAACTTGCCACCGCTTTACTATAGCCCCTGACTTGACGGACTATGACGACTTTGACTGTTTTGAAACACTTTAGGCCCGATTTATGAAAAATCGGGTCACAATTTGATGCAAAATATAACTTGACACTGGCTAAATGCACAAGCCGTGCGAAGCCATAATTAAAAGAAAAAAAAACATGAAAATAACCTAAAATTCTTAAAAACACTCAAAAATATTTTTTTTTTTGTATTTGATATATATCATCTGTAAAAAATTTCAACTGTCTAGCTATCACGGTTCATGAGATACAGCCTGGTGACAGACAGACGGACGGACAGCGAAGTCTTAAACGGAAAGGGTACTGACGCTCTCTCCATACAAACGTAGTCGACTGTTTTCTCCCTGGATAATGACACTAGAGCAAATATTTTTTTTGCATAAAACCTGTAACCCTATGTATTGTTTTTTAAGCTATTGCATAGCTCTTATCGTGGGCTTTAAGCGCGGCGACTGAACCAAGAAATTCCGTAACGAAAATGATATCTATTTTTTTTTACTTTTTAAATCTTAATTTCTATGATCATTAGAAAATTAAAATAAAACCAAAACATAGAGGCAAAGTCATGACAGTTATAGGTTTTATGGCACAAAAATATTTGTGCTAGCGTCATTATCCAGGTAGGAAACAGTCGACTAGGAGTTTTGGCGGGAACGAGTTAACAACATGTCGTGCTGCAGTTTTATTTTCATGAAACTTAGTTGTAACCCGAGTTGAATTGTATAATTCTGGTGGAATGTTATTCAATTTAGTTCTGTGAAAGTGCACAAGTGAAGTGAAAGTAAAAATCAGTGTCAAACATGAAGTTTTCTCGTTGCCTCCAAATCTCCTATTAAGGTTATGGTAAACTTGCCACTGCTTTACTATAGGGGCTATAGTAAAGCGGTGACTTGACGGACTATGACGACTTTGACTGTTTTGAAACACTTTAGGCCCGATTTATAAAAAATCGGGTCACAATATGATGCATTGACACTGGCTAAATGCACAAGCCGTGCGAAGCCATAATTAATAGCAAAAAAAAAACAGTCGACTACCTTTGTATGGAGAGAGCCCCCGGTACCCTTTCACCTTAATAACAGGGTCCCGTTTTTACCCTTTGGCTGCGGAACCCTAAAAAATAGGGTATAGGATACTCACCCGTTCGTCAACATTATTAAAAGCAGTATTGGATTCCACAATCAGCGGGTCATTGCATTGACCACCGAAACAGAATCCTGGAGGTGTCCAATACCCGTCGAACAACTTGTGAGTGAATATCTCACTAGAGGCACCTGTGGAGTGATAGATAGATAGATAAACCGGCCAAGTGTGAGTCGGCCCCACGCACGAACGGTCCCGTACCATAGGAGCCCCCACATAATGGAATGAAAACATTGCAATAATAGTAATATTAGAACTCTACCGAGGGCTGCAATCATGCAGCCGAAACGATTATTAGATCATTAAAATCGGACAAAAGTAAAAATTTGCTACTTAGTCAAAAATATCTTGTAAGCCATTGTTCCTCTAGCCAGGTAACAGACCTTTTAGACGGCGGCCATTAAAAGTCCCCCCGCTCTATACCGGTTTTAACAGATCAGTCGAAACTCAGTCGTTCGTGGAATCGCATGTCTTGTTCTCGGCACTTTTGTTCGCACTATAACTTCGCTTCACAGTTGTGTGTTTGTGTGGTTCAATTAAGAAAAAAAAAGAATTGGATATGGCAGAAGAAGGTATGTACTACATTTTAAAATATTATTTGATCAATTAGTCCTTTAGAATTTAATTTTTTATGTGAAATGAAAACAGTTAAAATTAAGGTACAATTTTTGCTCTAAGTTTTCAAACAATCGTATTTTTATATATGTGTCGTGTCTTGTCGGGCTACAAAATATATAACAATACAATAACTGATTTGTTGGCTATTGTAAATCACAATAAAACCATCCGCCTATGTCCGCCATTTTGTTTTATAGAACTTTTAAAGTTTACGTAAAAATTACACCATTATTTTAAGTTAACATATTTCTTTCTTTGTCGTGCAGATTATTCGACTACTGTCAAGATATTTAGCAGAAAAGCATTGTATGACATCTTGAATGAATTCAAGGGTCACAGAATGGAAACAAAGTTTTCACTGTTTGAAAATAGACTTGTCGAATTGACAAATTGTCCGGCCAATGAGAAAGATAAGCTCATACATGCTTTGAAACACTTCAAAAGCGAATTTCAAAAAAAGTGGAGACGGGCTTCATATAAAGAAGAAAGATTTTTGAAATGTAATGAAGGATGGCTTAATTCTTCAATAAAACTACCTATCTGGCCTGAAATTTCTGTACCTAAACCTGGACGACCAAAAAAATCATTTGAAGATGTTTGTGACCGCAGTAAAAGGAGGAAAACAAAAGATCTGCGGGAACAAGTATCTGTCGAGGAGTTGACTTATGCTGCTGGCGTGAGTCAGGGTACTTCTGGAAAAAAAGATGCTTCAAAAATAATGAAGGTGATTTCACCAGAAGACAGTGGGAAATAATCCACAGATCTGGTAAAACTATTTACCCCTGCTATTCTTTAATACAAATGGCCAAAATGGAATGCTATCCCGAGGCAGAATCAATCCATGTAACTGAGACAAGCGCAGAAGTTCAACTTCAAGCATTACTGAATCACACTGCATTGCGCTTGTACAAATACATTGCGGAGGTTGTCAACACGTCATGTACTGAAGAAGAAAAACAAAATCTGGTGTTGATTTCAAAATGGGGATGTGACGGATCTCAGCAGACACAATACAAGCAAAAGTTTGAAAATAACGCAGATAGTGACGCAAATATTTTTCAAAGCTCACTGGTGCCTCTAAGACTATCTGTTTTCATTGAAGAAGAGGAGAAAAAACTCATTGGGCAAAATCCGGTTCCGTCTTCAGTCAGATTCTGCAGACCCATTCGTATAAGATTTATTAATGAAACTAAAGATGTAACAAAAGAAGAAATACAATACATCGAAAACCAAGCCGAACAGCTTCAGGAGACAGAAGTTGATGGTAGCAAAATAAAACATAAAATGTTACTTACCATGATTGATGGCAAGGTATGTAATGCTGCAACAGACACCGCGTCTACAATGAGATGCTACATTTCGACTTCGAAAGATTTTAATAAATTGATTAAAAAAGATATTAAAGTAGAAACGCTGAAGTTTGGGTTATCGATTCTTCACGCAAGAATTCGATTTTTCGAATCTATTCTACATTTGGCCTATAAATTGCCTTTACAAAAATGGCAAGCACGGGCTACACAAGAAAAAATAATTGTAAAAGAGAGAAAGGAAAAATTGCAAAAAGCGTTCAAAGAGGAAATGGGTCTACTCGTTGATGTTCCCAAAGCTGGGTTCGGGAACACTAATGATGGGAACACGTCAAGTAGATTTTTCGCAGATCCTGAATGCTCCTCAAGAATAACTGGCATCAATGTCGATTTAATAAAAAGGTTTAAAGTTATATTAGAAGTAATATCAAGTGGCAATAATATTGATGAAGAAAAATTTGAAGCATACGCAAGTGAAACTGCGAAAATGTATGTCGATCTGTATGGTTGGCATCCCATGTCACCAACCATACACAAAGTTTTGATGCATGGAGGTGAAGTTATAGCTCATGCACTTCTACCTATTGGCCAGCTATCAGAAGAGGCAGCTGAAGCTCGTAATAAACATTTTAGGCAATACAGATTGAATTTTTCCCGCAAATTTTCGCGCAAAGACTGCAACAAAGACATAATAAACAGACTTCTTTTAAGTTCGGATCCATTTATAAGCTGCAGTAGAAAGAAACAAAATAAAAAAAGACAGCCTTTCTCAAAGGAGGCAATAAATATGATGTCTGCCAGCATGGTAATGGAAAACAAACAAAATGAAGAGGAAAGTACCCACGACGACGATGAAGAAGAAGTTCAATAATTTTAGAAATGTATAAAAAATGTAAAAGCCTATACGTTAAGCCTAAATTAGCAGGTTATATGGTTGTACTTATATATATTCTTTAAATGTAAATGTTAAATATATATTATTATTATGGTCAAACTTTGTGTTTTATTTAATTTAATTGCATATAAAATTATATAAACACATTAAATACTTTTGTCCGGTTTTTTTATTCAAATACTCGTTAGTGGCGACGTACAAAATGGGATATAATTTGGAAAAAGCGCTTGTCCCACTTTAACCATTTTGTATTTCCATGGAAATAGTAGGATACACCCAACTAAACCTTAAAAATCAGCTGATTTTCAAATTAACCTCAAAAGTTAAGTAAAAATACTTGAACGTTTTCTCTTACCTAAATCCGGACTCCCTCGCCAAATAAACTCCAATCTCTTAGACCTCATGCGTTCCAGTTCATCATCCAAACTAATCGGATTTATAAAATGTCCATCAAACCCCATCTGGGCCATGAGGGAGGCAAACTCGTTGGTGTGGCCTAACACGTCGGATTGCCACGTCACGGCGGGCCGGGCGCAGTCTAGGAACGTCGCGTTTACTTTTCTAAATAATAAATAAGTTAGGTTTAGTTTTCTAAGTAATAAAGAAGTTAGGTTTCGTTTTCTAAGTAATAAAGAAGTTAGGTTTAGTTTTCTAAGTAACGATGAAATTGGACTTTCATTACTAAGTAATAAAGAAGTTAGGTTTAGTTTTCTAAGTAAAGATGAAGTTGGGGTTTAGTTTTCTAAGTAAAGATGAAGTTGAGGTTTAGTTTTCTAAGTAAAGATGAAGTTGGGGTTTTGTTTTCTAAGTAATGAAGTTGGGGTTTTGTTTTCTAAGTAATAAAGAAGTTAGGTTTAGTTTTCTAAGTAATAAAGAAGTTAGGTTTAGTTTTCTAAGTAATAAAGAAGTTAGGTTTAGTTTTCTAAGTAATAAAGAAGTTAGGTTTAGTTTTCTAACTAATAAAGAAGTTAGGTTTAGTTTTCTAAGTAAAGATGAAGTTAGTTTTAGTTTTCTAAGTAATAAATAAGTTAGGTTTAGTTTTCTAAGTAAAGATGAAGTTGGGGTTTAGTTTTCTAAGTAATAAAGAAGTTAGGTTTACTTTTCTAAGTAAAGATGAAGTTGAGGTTTCGTTTTCGTCATAAAACTTATAACTGCCATGACTATACCATTATATTTCGTATTTTTTTTTTGTTTTTTAAATATTAATTTCTATGATAATTAGAAAATGAAAAAAAACAAAACATAGAGTCATAGTCCTGGCAGTTATAGGTTTTATGACACAGAAATATTTGCTCTAGTGTCATTGTCAGGGGAGGAAACAGTCGACTACGTTTGTATGGAGAGAGCGCCGGTACCCTTTCACCTTAAACTAAAAATTTACAGAAAAATGTTCGAAATTCCAAAAGTCGTATAACAAAAAATGTTTGTTTAGGTGCACAGAAATGGCCCTCGACTAGGGTTACCATATGACAGGCGTTTGCTGCATTTAACAGGCATTTTAAGGTTTAGACAGGCGTTCGGCCGGTATTGGTCTGAGACAGGCATTTTTAAATTTCGCGCGCATAAACTTAAATGACATGGGCGGTGAGCGAACGTAAAACGTACGTTTTCTCTCGTCAACGCCCAGTAAGTAAAAAAAGAAATCGGCTGACAATTGAATCAGTAAAAGCAATATTGATTACACAGGAAAATTACAAAACTGTATCTTGTGAACATTTTAACGTTTATATATTAGAAAAGAAAGAACTATAAAAAAGTAATGTCCTCTGACAAATATCAGTAAAAAGTACTTCTTCATTATTATCTGTTGGCTTTTACTTATTACCTACAGCGTTTTGCTTTAGACAGGCATTTTTCTGAAAATTCAGGCATTTTAGGTACCGTAGACAGGCATCCCTCTATTTACATATGGTAACCCTACCCTCGACCGGTTGCTAATATAGTTACACCAATAACCAGGGTTATTAGACTCACCTAAGCGTATATGTAAAGTGGTCAATAATAGCTTGGTAGTTGGCCGTAGACTCGTCAGTCATGCTCCATCCACCGCCGATGAACTGGAGACGACCCTGACGGATCAGCTGGTAAACCATACGTTTTACTGAAACAGGTAAGAAAATGGTTGGTATGAGGTAAGCTAAGGCATAGACAAAAAATACAGGTATATAAGACCGGTGTAACGTACAGGTAAGACCAGGGTAACACACAGGTAAGTCCGAGGTAAGACTGGGGTCACACCTAAAAAAGACCGAGATAAGACCATAGTAACATACAGGTAACACCAGAGTAACGCACAGGTAAGACCCGGTAAACCGAGATAAGACCGGTGTAACATACAGGTAAGACCGGGGTAACGCACAGGTAAGTCCGAGGTAAGACTGGGGTCACACCTAAAAAAGACCGAGATAAGACCATAGTAACATACAGGTAACACCAGAGTAACGCACAGGTAAGACCCGGGTAAACCGAGATAAGACCGGTGTAACATACAGGTAAGACCGGGGTAACGCACAGGTAAGACTGTAGTAGCACGCAGATAAACCTTGGTAACACACAAGTAACACCAGAATAACGCACAGGTAAGACCCGGGTAAACCGAGATAAGAGAGATGTGACATAACACACAGGTAAGACCGGGGGAAACACAGGTAAGACAGTAGTAGCTCACAGATAAACCTTGGTAACACCAGAGTAACGCCCAGGTAAGACCCGGGTAAACCGAGATAAGAGCGGGGTGACATAACACACAGGTAAAAGAGGGGTAACACACTGGTAAGACTGTAGTAGCACGCAGATAAACCTTGGTAACACACAAGTAACACCAGAGTAACGCATAGGTAAGACCCGGTTAAACCGAGATAAGAGCGGGGTGACATAAAACACAGGTAAGGGCGGGGTAACACACAGGTTTTATGTATTGTTTCACTATTTTATAATTTAAACACCAAATTATTAGAATAACTTTTTGCATTATCTCGCCATCTTAAATATTTTGCCCGAAGCGTATTCATAGACGAGAGACGTGCGTGGCCATAGATAAAAAAAAATATAGAAGATTGCGTTCAAGTACGCAACAACAGGTAAGGCCTTGATAACACCAGAGTAACGCACAGTTAAGACCGGGGTAACACACGGGTGAGACCGGGATAACACACAGGTAAGACCGGTGTAACAAACAGATAAGACCGGAGTAACACACAGGAATATAAGACTGGGGTAACACAAAATAGTAAAACCGGGTTAAGAAGGAGCGGAGGAATGCAAAGTCAAAGTCAAAATTCTTTCTTTTGGATACTTAATACCTAGGTACAAGATCACTTAGCGACGTCTTAAAAAAACTAAGTTAGGATGTGTGCCTTCGGAACGCGCCCACCAATGAGAAGAAGGCACAAGAAACTCATGGGGTAAAAACATAGGTAAGACCAAAGTAACGCAAAAGTAAAACCTGGGTAACACCGCGATAAGACCAGGGTAACACACATTAAAGACAGGTGTAACACACCGACGTACCTGTTCCATCTCTAATAGTCCACCATTTGTACAAGTAAGGTAAGTCTGAGAAAACGAATTTTCTTTCTTTATCCGCCCAAAGTTCTGATATAACATAATCCAATATACGTTTCATGTTTATATTACTTTTGTCGTAGAAATCGTCACCTGAAATTATAAACAGATAGATATATTAAATAAATAAATATTGCAGGACATTCTACACATCGCCATCTAGCCCCAAGCTAAGTAACTACACTTGTGTTATGGGTGCTAGGCAACTCATATACTACTTATATACTTTTCTTTTGTAAATATATACTTATAATACATAGAAACAACCAGACCACAGACAAATATATAAGCATAAATACTTGTCTGAGGCGGGAATCGAGCCCGCAACCCTGTTATTGACAGTCCGGCATGGTGACCATTGTGCCAACTGGGTCGTCTTCAAATCTTAATTTCTAACCGGCACAATGTCCTCTATCGTAGGCGCCTGTTCATCCATTCATTACGGGACACCTTTTATACCAATAACCTTGTATGTAACAGAGAGAAAGGGTCAGGCTGAAAACCAGCGCTGTGCAGCTGCGTCTCACAGCATAAGCTGAGCCTGCTTTTTTTGCCATGCCTACTTATTAGTTTATTTACTGTATTAAATTGTAAGTACCTGGATGACCGAGCTTTGCTCGGTATTTTTTTTTTACTTAGTCTAACCTCAAAGCAAACACTCATTGACTTCGTGTTACTTAACAACGCCATCTGCTGGAATAACTTTATTGCTCACAAAAAATACTATTAGTAGTTCGCCAATAGATGTCAGGAAGAGTCATATTTTTCGGATAAAAAAAGTAAGTTTCGATAAAACACGAATAAAATGACATTTTCTAAAAATGATTCCTAGCTAGATCGATTTATCGCCCCCGAAACCCCCTATATACCAAATTTCATGAAAATCGTTTTAGCCGATTCCGAGATTCCAATTATATATATATATATATATGTATACAAGAATTGCTCATTTAAAGATATAAGATTTTATGGCAATAAACGATTACTTATTTATTTATTTATACTCACGTCCTGTGAAATGGTTGTCAAATGTCCTTGTGTAGCCGAGTTCTGCGTGAGTATGTGGTATGATGTGGACGTTTAATACGCCTTGAACTGTCGGACGACAACTCTGAAATCACAAGCCAAAGTATAATCTTATAATATAAAAATGAATCGCAAAATGTGTTGGTAAGCGCATAACTCAACAACGCCTGGACCAATTTGGCCAATTCTTTTTTTGGTCTGTTTGTCAGGAGAAGATTTTTATGAAAGAAAATATTAAGAAAGTTGCGCAGAAAATTATTACGCGGGTGAAAAAAATAAAAACGAGTTCATTTAGATTTTTTTGCTATTAATTATGGCTTCGCACGACTTGTGCATTTCGCCAGTGTCAAGTTATATTTTGCATAAAATTTTGACTTGATTTTTCATAAATCGGGCCTAAATCTAATAATCGTGTTAATTCGTCAAAACAGTCAAAGTCGTCATAGTCCGTCAAGTCACGGACTATAGTAAAGCGGTGGCAAGTTTACCATAACCTTAGTAGGAGATTTAGAGGCAACGAGAAAACTTCATGTTTGACACTGATTTTTACTTTCACTACACTTGTGCACTTTCACAGAACTAAATTGATTAACATTCCACCAGAATTATACAATTCAACTCGGGTTTTATGAAAATAAAACTACAGCATGACATGTTGTTAACTCGTTCCCGCCAAAACTCCTTTTCTTTCGATTAATTAGTGAAAGAATTGTATTATTTTTTTTTAAGTTATAATATTTTTTTTACTATCAACAAATATAATGTAATAAAACTTAATCAGTAGGCTCAATTTTAAGTAAACTGGCTTGTTTTTTATGAGAGAGAGAGAGAGACAGACGGAGAAACACGCGCACGCCGCACGGCTTACAACTATAGCAAAAAGTGTCGTTACAACTTTTGGTCTTAATTTTTTCCGTCTAGCCTCCTTTCGCAACGCGCTATAAGGACCTTGTTCCAAAAAAAAGTGTGTCACTCGGGGACGAAAAAGTTTGCCGCGGTAACTATTATATATTGCATCGTGCGAGCTTCATACAGTCGTACCATATACATACTCGTTCGTCATCCGTCATCCGTCATCCATCATCCGACATCTGTCATCCATCGTCCGTCATCCGTCGTCCGTCATTTGTCGTCCGTCATCCGTCATCCATCATCCGGCATCTGTCATCCATCGTCCGTCATCCGTCGTCCGTCATTTGTCGTCCGTCATCCGTCATCCATCATCCGGCATCTGTCATCCATTGTCCGTCATCCGCCGTCCGTCATTTGTCGTCCGTCATCCGTCATCCATCATCCGGCATCTGTCATCCATCGTCCGTCATCCGTCGTCCGTCATTTGTCGTTCGTCATCCATCATCCGGCATCTGCCAACCATCGTCCGTCATCCGTCGTCCGTCATCCATCATTCGGCATCTGTCATCCATCGTCCGTCATCCGGCATCTGTCATCCATCGTCCGTCATCCGTCGTCCGTCATTTGTCGTCCGTCATCCGTCGTCTGTCGTCACTGGACACTATACACTGCACGCGAACACAGCCGCCGTAGAGAAATAAAAATAAATAGGCGGAGTGGGGGGTGTTAGGTTTTATTTTCGTTACGGAATTTCTTGATTCGGTCGCCGCGCTCAAAGCCCGCGATAAAAGCTATGCAATAGCTTAAAAATATGCAGGACGTATAAATCAAAAATCAAAACGAATTATTTTTTCCTTCGGAATACAATGCATGACATCACTTAGAAGCGTCTTAAAAATGAGGTAAGTTGTATGCCTTCGGAACGCGCCCACCAATGAGAAGAAGGCACAAAAAAGTCATAAGGGGTTTTTTTTTTTTCAAAAAATAAATTAGAAATCGAAAGTTAATTTCTTGATTCATTTGAAATCACATTGAAACATCTTAAAAATCTTGACAACCTCTGTGGTTGAGACGCATAAGGTTAGGGGTTCGATTCCCGCCTCAAACAAATATTTATGCTATAGACATTTGTTTTTGTTATAAGGTTTTGGGTGTCTGCTAGATATGTATATTTACCCGCATATATATTCACCCGCGTAACTCCCGATCCCGTGGGAATATCGGGATAAAAAGTAGCCTATAGCCTTCCTCGATAAATGGACTATCCAACACAAAAATAATTTTTCAATTCGAACCAGTGGTTCCTGAGATAAATTTATAAATATATTATGTATCCGTTATCTAGCACCCATAACACAAGCTCAGTTGCTTAGCTTGGGGCATTCCACACAGCGCCATGTAGGCGATGTGTGGAATGTTTTAATATTATTTTTAAAGCTTGCTTCTAGATCAATTGACATTACGGTGAAGGAAAACATTGTGATGAAACCCGCGGCTTAGTTGACTCCAGAAGTATTGACAAGTTCTTTCCAGTGGTCGACTAAGCTGAGAAGGTATAGGTGCTGAAAATAGTCAACTCCATCCTCACGCAAAAAGGATACAATTAAAAAGGGTCTAATTCCGGAAAACCGCCTGTATATCTACAAGTACAAGTAGGCTTGCCCAGCACCCTCTCAGCTTAGTCGACCATGTCCAGAGGAGAGAACTTGTCAATACTTCTGGAGCCAACTAAACCGCGGGTTTCATCACGATGTTTTCCTTCACCGTAAGAGCAATGTCAATAAGGTATATTGGGATTACGAAGGAAACAACCGATGTAGTAGAATCGTCGTTTATTACTGCCAGTTCATTGTGGATATACACGCTAGGTAGGTATGTAGGTATCTAAGAGGGCTGCGCAAGCGCGCGCATACATCTCACTCCTCCCTCGTTAATTATGAAACCTGATGACAATAAACAAACGCGATCAAGTAGGTATCGTACAAACTAATACTCTAGGTAAGATATTCTATTCCTTATAATTAACAACATTGGTTCTCGGTCTCAAGTTCATGCGACGTGAACTGTTATCAACGCTATCATTATCTAATGTTGGACCTGCCCGCGCGGCTGCAGCCATCTGCACCGGAGCGGGCGGGGGCGGCAGCGGCGCGGGCGGCGGAGACGAACTCGCTTGCGACTCACGCTCGTCTAGCGAAGGCTGCCTATGTTCACGTGTGAAAGGTGCATCACTCGATCTAACAATCGCCGCTTCAACTTGCTCCGGAACCACCGGCGGCGGCGAAGCATTACTCGATCCACACTCCATTCTACTATGAGGTTGATTATTATTATTCTCACAATCTGTGCTTCCTCCACCCCTATTACAACGAATTAATGGAGTTTGGTTCGAGTTATGCGATTGTTCGTCATTTGTACATACATTCGGAGGTAATTTATCGTTACATTTAATTCTCAATAGCTGATCTACATGTCTTATACATACACCTTCATCTTGTACTGAAACTTTATACATTCTATGTTGAAATAAATGTTTACATGTATCACCTTCATGGTCTTATCTCACAGGCTGGTTTGGTGATTGATGTTTTTTTCACCTTTAGAATGTCATTACAATATATATGGCTGTCTACCTGAAATGTTAGCTTTTATTTCCACTGCTGCATACTTTTTCCAAATAATCCCAACAAGGGTTATGGGCCCAGGGGCGAAGGCTCCAGAGTATTGCAAAAAGTGAATAAGGAATCTAAATTAATAAAAAGTACGATATGACGACCGTACGAGTGGAGCCCTTAAAAGGCGAAAATTACGATTCCTGGAAGATTCAAATAGAAGCTTTATTAGTAAGAAATGATTTCTGGGAATATATATCAGGTGAGAGGCCAAAGCCGGCGGATGATGCTAATAAGTTACTTTGGGAGACTGCGGATAGAAAAGCAAAGTCTGAACTTATTCTGGCAATGGATCCGAGTGTTGTACGTCATGTTAAGAAGGTGACTACTGCGAGAGAGCTATGGTTAAAGTTAGAGAGATTGTTCGCATCACGAGGCCCCGCCAAGAAGGCAACCTTGATGAAGAGGCTCATGCTACATAAAATGAGCGAAAGCGATAAGGTGAGCGAACACTTGGACTTTTTTTTCGAAGCCGTCGACAAACTTGATGAAATGGGCATAAAGATTCATGACGATTTATTAGCGATAATGCTTTTATATAGCTTGCCAGCTAGTTATGAAAACTTTAGATGTGCGATAGAGTCAAGGGACGAGCTTCCGACGCCTGAGCAACTGCGGGTGAAGATAGTCGAAGAATGTAATTCGAGAGGAAACACCAAAGCTGAAAACATAGAAGGCGCTATGTATGTAAATAAGTACATAGGACCTAAGAAGGGACAAAAGACTGGAGATAAGAAGTTTAAATACAAATGTTTTAAATGTCACAAGTTGGGACATAAGGCATCGGAATGCAAAAATAAGGAAAGTACTTCGGAAACCAGATTAGTAGAGTCGTGTAAAAGTGAAAAGTGCGTTGAAACTTTAACTTGTATTGAAGTTTCAGATGAGTGCCTTGCTGTTGATATCAAACGCCGACATGAGTGGCTCTTTGATAGCGGCTGCACTTCTCATATGTGCAATGACGGGACAAGGTTTAATGAGGTACTGCCATCGAGTCAAATATTAAAATTAGCCACAGAATCTTTGTCATCCGTACAAGGTAAGGGTACAGTTAAGATATTAGCATGTAATAATGACGGTACGCGTAAAATAGAGTTTCAAGATACGTTGTTAGTTCCTGATTTACGTAATAGTCTAGTTTCGATCGCCAAGCTCACTGAACGAGGCTGCGATGTTATATTTAAGCGCGATATAGCTTACGCTGTGAAAGACGGTGAGGTTAAGCTAACGGCTGATAGACGAGGGGATTTATATTACTTAAGGGAACTGGATGCATCGGCATCGGCAGTATCAGGGAATGGTGTGAATTTATATGAATGGCATGAGCGTATGGGACATTTGAATGCTAGGGATCTTATGAAAGTACTGAAGAAATCGGGTTTTAACCTATCGAAGGTTGGTAGTAACCTTCAGGATTGTGACGTGTGCGCTAAGGGTAAGATGGTTGCGTTGCCTTTTGTGAAGTCCAGGGAGCCCTGTAGTGAAAAATTGGGAATCATCTATTCTGATGTTGTAGGCCCAATGAGAGTTCAATCGAACGGAGGTAATAAATACTTCGTGACTTTTATCGACGACCATACTCGTTGGTGTGAAGTATTTATGTTGAAAAATAAATGTGACGTATTGTCAAAATTTAAAATTTTCAAATGTCACGTCGAAAATTTGACTGGTGTAAAAATCAAAACATTTCAAAGTGATAATGGCACGGAATATAAAAACAAATTTTTTGATAAATTTTTACACGAAAATGGGATTAGAAGGAGGTATACGACCCCTTATACTCCGCAAAGTAATGGAGTAGCTGAACGGAAAAATAGAACACTCATAGAAATGGCCAGGTGTATGCTTATATCGTCAGGATTGCCACCGAGTTTTTGGGCAGAAGCGATTGCAACTGCGTGTTATATTCGCAATAGATGTCCAACAAACAGTTTAAACGGCAGAACTCCGTATGAAAAATGGTTCAATAAGCCTGTGAACGTAAGTTATTTGAGAACATTCGGTACAAAAGTTCATGTCTTAGTTAAAGAGCCAGGGAAAGATAAATTTGCATCACGTACTATTGTTGGTTATTTTGTAGGATATCCAGAAGAAGCTGTCGGTTACAAGCTGTGGATTCCGGAGTGGAGAAAGTTTATCGTGTCCAGGGATGTAAGATTTCAAGAAGGAAGATTCTTTGATAATAAAAGTAATACCTCAGATCAATCGCTGCTTGAGTCACAATGTGAGAAGGATGTTGTGAGGAAGAGTATTGAAATAGAAATTCCATTGGAAAGTCTGTCAAATGAACCGATTCGTCAAAATGTAAGTAATCAAACTATTGTGTCAACAAGTCGAGTACCGAGTACGCCGAGTACGCCAAGTACACCATGTACGATACATGAGGAGAGTACGCCAAGTACGTCACGTCAAGTACCGACTACGCCGACTACGAGTACGCCAAGTACGTCACATGAGGTACCATGTACACCGAGAAATTTCATCGAAATACAGAACTTGCCAGAACCATCGAATGAGGAACCAAGTATAGTCAGTACGGAAAGTGCTGAGGGTGAAAGAGTAACTACTCTGAAAAGAGGTCCTGGTAGACCGAGGATTGAAAGAGGTCACGTAGGGCGACCTCGTAAAATCTACAATATGGTTGAAGTTCAAGAAAATAGAGAAAGTGAATCATCGAGGGGCGAAGATGAATTTTTTGACACGGATGATTTTGCTGGAACTATTGAAACTTCGTTGAAAGATGCTTTGTCTAGTGACGAAAAGAGTCAATGGGAAGAAGCTATTTTATCGGAAATTCGGAGCTTAGTGAAGAACGACACGTGGAAAATAGTAAAGAAACCGATTGATCGTAATGTCGTGGGATGTCGATATGTGTTAACAACGAAGCTTAATGTCGATAAAACTGAGAAGAAGAAGGCAAGACTTGTAGCGAAGGGTTATAGTCAACGATCAGGCCTGGATTATCACAGGACATATGCGCCGGTAGCGAGACTATCAACCGTACGTTTGTTGGTCGCATTAGCTGTCGAAATGAATATGGACATTGATCAGATAGATATTAATACGGCATATTTAAACGGCGATCTGAACGAAGATATTTATATGAAGATCCCAGAGTTGCTGAAAGAGAGTTTGGAAAAACTTGTAAAATGTGATGGTGTTAAGAGCCTCACTGGTAAGAGAGCAATGAAGATGCTTGAAGATTTAAAAGAAGGTGGAAATATCTGTCTTTTAAAGAAATCTTTGTATGGACTAAAACAGGCCGGACGTCAATGGAACATAAAACTTGATATGAAGTTAAAAGAAATGGGTTTGAAACCGACTGTAAATGAGCCATGTTTATATCACAAGCGACATAAAGACGGATCAGATCTATTTGTAGTAGTTTATGTTGATGATATTTTGATAACGAGTCAAAAGAGGTCAGTTATTGATACCTTCAAGCATGAACTAGCAAAAAGGTTCGAACTTAAAGATTTTGGTCGAGCAAACTTTTGCTTAGGAATTGATATAAAACGAAAAGGGGACAAATACTATTTGTCACAGGAAAAATATATCAATGATATGTTAAAGAAATTCAATATGGAGAACTGCAATCCCGTCAAGACTCCTATGGAGATAGGGAAGCCAGTGTTGAGCACTAAAGAAACAGAGGAGCGGAAAGCATTTCCCTACAGAGAACTAATAGGTTCGCTCATGTATTTAAGTGTTGCAACGAGGCCGGATATAGCAAATTCAACGGCGAAACTAGCGCAGTTCGTGGAGAATCCGCAACAAAGCCACTGGAAAGCAGCAAAAAGGATTCTTCGTTATTTAAAAGGTACGATAAGTTACAGTTTGGTATTTAAACCGACTGGTTTATGCATTCATGGGTATGCGGATGCGGATTGGGGTAGTTGTACGTTTGATAGACGTTCCTTTAGTGGATACGTTTTCATTTTAGGAGGTGCAGGTATCTCATGGGCTTCACATAAGCAACGCATCGTAGCAACGTCGACCTGTGAGGCCGAGTTCGTGAGTTTGGCGGAAGCTATGAAAGAGGCTATGTACTTAAATAGTTTATTGAACGAACTAGGTTTAAACAATTTTTCTAAGGTAAAAATGCATGCTGATAACTTAAGTGCCATTTGCTTAACTGAGGATAACGGTGTTTACCACGCTAAAAGTAAGCACATTGATATCCGTTATTTCTTTATGAAAGATGTACTGCGTGAGAATAAAGCAATAAGTTTGGAATATTTGTCGACTGATAAGATGTTGGCAGATATACTCACTAAGCCTTTGTCCCGTGTAAGGCACGAATCTATGACTTCTAATTTAGGTTTGTGTGTGCGGAACAATTAGGTATTATTGTTAATGAGACCATGTAGTTGAAGGAGGTGTGTTGAAATAAATGTTTACATGTATCACCTTCATGGTCTTATCTCACAGGCTGGTTTGGTGATTGATGTTTTTTCACCTTTAGAATGTCATTACAATATATATGGCTGTCTACCTGAAATGTTAGCTTTTATTTCCACTGCTGCATACTTTTTCCAAATAATCCCAACATTCTATTTCCTATTATGTCTGTGACCTCTCCTAACTTCCAATATGGTTTTCCACCGGCAAAACATCTCACCCATACTTTCTGTCCTTTAACAAATATTCTGCTCTTATTTAATGTTTCTAACTCCTTACAAATCTCATTTTTCTTATTAGTAGGTAATATTAAGTCTAACCTGGAACGTATATTTCTATTAAACATAAGTTTGGCCGGAGTTTCACCGGTACTACAGTGTACAGTGTTTCGGTATTGAAATAAGTATAATGATAAGTTTTGCAGTAATTGAGTTACAGTATTGTTATTTTCGTTTGACATAATAATAGATTTTATCATTCGCTTACAGGTCTTAACATAATTTTCGGCCCGGCCATTACTACATGGGTGATAGATAGGTGAATTTATATATTCTATGCCGTTAATATTACAAAATTGATTGAATTCTCCATTACTAATTTTAGGATCGTTGTCGGAAACAATGACTTTAGGAAGGCCAAATGTAGTAAATAATGTATTAAGTTTTTCGATGAGATATTTTGTAGATAAACCCTTAGCCATGTAAATACATTCTACCCATTTACTATGCGCATCTACCACGATCAGAAAATCCATTTGATTAATTTGCATATAGTCAATATGCAGCCGTTCCCAAGGTGCAGCGGGACGCGGCCAGGGAGCGGGTGGCGCGCGCGGTGGTGCGGGCCTTAGCGCGGCGCAAACGCCACATGTACTTACCATGCTCTCTATATTCGCATCGATGCCGGGCCACCACATCCTACTACGTGCTAAACATTTTGTTTTTACCATGCCAAAATGACCTTTGTGTAATTCGGTTAGCATCTGGTTACGTAGTGATGTAGGTATAATAATTTTATGACCACGCATTAAGCATCCGTCCCCTATCTCTAATTCTGTTTTACAATTGAAATATGGTTTTATATTTCGACATTTAATTTTACGTGGCCAACCGTTACGTATGTAATTCATAACGGTTTGCAAGGTTCGATCCGAGGCTACTGCGACTTTGATTTTCTCAAAAGAAACTGGTAAGTCGGTTTCATGCATGAAGTTAAGGTAAGTTACACTTTCATCGACATCGGAGTAGCCTTTATCGATATCTAAGGATGCTCGGGAGAAAAAATCCGCTACCACATTATTTTCGCTTGTTATATACGAAATATTATAATTATAAGCGGATAGGTAAACAGCATACCGCTGCAAACGCGAGGCCGCCATTACGGACACTCCGTTTTTCTTGCCAAATATAGCCAGCAGCGGCCGGTGATCCGTTCGGAGAACGAACGGTTCATCCCTGCCGTATAGGTACTGGTGGAAATGTTTGACTCCAAACACTATCGCGGCGGCTTCCTTATGTACCTGGCTGTAGTTACGCTCGCTCGGTGTAAGGGACCTCGATGCGAATGCAATGGGACGCTCACGGCCCTCCAGCCCCTGCTGGAGTACGGCACCGAGCCCGGTGGGGCTCGCGTCCACGCTGAGCACAAGCCGCGCCGCCGGATCGAAGTGTGTCAATACACGTTCCGATGATAATTCTTTTTTAACTATTTTAATTGCGTCGTCCTGTCTCCTACCCCATGTCCATGTCGCGTCTTTACGCAGTAATTCATGAAGTGGTGCCAGCACTGATGACGCTTGGGGTATAAAATTCCTGTAATAGTTAACGATACCCAGAAATCTTTTAACTTCTAATATATTCTTAGGGCACGGGGCTTCTAATATGGCTTGTACCTTTTTAGGACATGATTTAAGTCCGGTTTTATCAATTACAAAACCTAAATAAGTAACGCTTTCTCTAAAAAATTCGCATTTTTCGCGCTGTAACTTTAGTCCTGCGTCACTTAGCCTCCGTAGTACCTCTTTAAGCCTATTTAAATGAAGTTCTTGATTAGGAGCGGTACAGCACACATCATCGAGCCAACAGCTAACACCATCGATACCTGCAAGCAATGTTTCCATTGTTTTTTGAAATATAGCGGGCGCGTTAGCTAGGCCGTACACTAAGCGCGTATATTTGTATAAACCACGCGTGGTACTGATAGTTGTTAGCAATTGGGACTCATTATCTAATTCAAATTGATTATATGCGTTACTTAGATCAATTTTTGTGTACCTCTCCCCACCCCCAATGCGGGCAAAGACCTCTTCAATACGAGGCATTGGGTACTTCTCTACACATAAATCTTTATTTAGTGTAATCGAGTAATCCCCCGCTATTTTCACCTTACCGTTGTCTTTTAACACCGGCACTATCGGTGTGGCGTAATCAGAGTAGTCTACCGGTATTAGTACACCTAATGATACTAACCTATCTATCTCTGTGTTGACCTTAGATTTTAATGCAAATGGAACTGATCGTGGCTTATAAAACTTAGGTTTCGCGTCAGACTTCAAGGTTAACTTTATTTTATATTTATTAAACCTTCCTAAATCATCGCTCCAGAGGTCCGAATATTGTTCAATTAAATTATTTATTTCGGACAAATAGGTATTACAGTATATGTGCTTCAATTCTGTTACATTGTTTTCTGTGATTAATTTAAATTTGTACATAAAATCTCGCCCTAGGAGGGCGCGCTGCCGTTTTTAATTACAAAAAGATTAATTTGATCTGTGATATTATTGTATTTTATTGTAGTTGTGATATATCCTATGGGCGTGATTTTGTGACCATTGTAAAAACACATTCTAAGTGTACAGCTTTTTAAAGGAATGTGAGCGAATAATTGTTTATAAAATACATGTGAAATAGCGGATACTCCTGCCCCCGAATCTAATTCCATATTGACTAGTTTATTATCAACACACACACGTAAAATAATAGGCTTATAATTCTCGTACCTTAAGTTATACAAGCTACATTCCTGACAGTTCTCGCAGTTTTCACCGCCGCTGTCGGCCCCGTCAGCAACATCAGGCTCTTCTTCAGCGTTGATGTTATATACGCGCACCTTACACACCTTTCGCAAGTGTCCTTTTTGTCCACAATTTTGGCATGTATAATTTTTGAATCGACACTTTCCGACACTATGACTTTTTAGACCGCACACTGGACACCGAGGTACACTCGTCGCAGCTCCGTCGCGATTTACCGCCTGCCCCCAAGCGTTGGAGGGTCCGCTGCCACCGCCTCCTCGTCCGGCACCAACTCGCCCGGCAGCTCCTCGCCCGGCGCCTCCACCAGCGCCTACGCCGCCTCGCCTGCCGCTGTCTCCTGTGTAGATTCTATAAATCGGTTCTTCTTTAAACGCGCCGCTAAAACGGGCACCCGATGCTGTATCTATGGCTTTCCGTGCACTCGCTGTCTGCTCGGCGACCTCCAACGCCCTTGACAATGTCAAGGTATGGACATCCGTCTCGAATAGCTTGTTGCGCTCGGGGCCTGGTCCCAGGCCGAGAACGAAACGGTCTCTCAGCACTGTATCCAAAGCCTGCTCGAATTCACAGTAGCTAGCCAGTCCACGTAATCTAGCCGCCCAGTCGTTGAATGACTCATCAGGTGTTTTCGTGGCCTCGTAAAATTTAGCACGATCCGCAAATGAGCCTCGTTTTTGCTTGAAATGATCGCTCATGCACTTTATCAGGTCTTCATATGGTAATGTCTCCAAATCACTTGGAAAAGCTAAATTCCGAAGCAAACGGTATGACTCATCAGTCAAGAGGGTAAGTAAAATACCGGACTTCTTTGCGTCTTCGATCGCATTTACTTTGAAAAATTGATTTAGACGCCCCAAAAATATTGTCCATTCTCCATTTTTGCAATCGAAATTAGCAATATTACCAATAAAAGTGGTCATTTTACCAAATATTTCACAAAAATTATTTCGCACAAACGCGGGTAGGCGTACGACTCGTCGCCAGTAAGGTATATTGGGATTACGAAGGAAACAACCGATGTAGTAGAATCGTCGTTTATTACTGCCAGTTCATTGTGGATATACACGCTAGGTAGGTATGTAGGTATCTAAGAGGGCTGCGCAAGCGCGCGCATACATCTCAGTCAATTAGTTAATAATCAATTTTTTCTTAAGAAAAATACATTGGTGCACGGCCGGCCGGGATTCGAACCCACGACCTTCAGAATGAAAATCGAGGTATCTACGACTAAGCCAACACCGCTATAATGCACTAATCGTACGAAACCAAAAAAATTAAAAGAAAAAATCTCACCCGATAACCGCAAGCTTCCCCATCCAAAGGTGTTAGCAAATGCTTCGTTATAGGTGACATGGTTTGACCAGAACTTAAGTAGACCAGTATAATTGCTATTCTATACATTTTATCGATAAATATTACTATTTTCTTGAAAACATCAGGAATTGAATGCAATGAAGAAAACTCTTTTAGGAATATTAAATTTCCCGGGCTTAAAGGGCCTACGTAATGACTTAACTAATTCAGTAAATTAAATTTAAACTATACACCATTTCACAAAAACACTAATTCACACAAAAAAAAATGTTAACTGGCCATAATGCTTAAATCGCAAAAAGCCTGCTTTTATTTAAAAAAAAAACACTAATATGCGTATGCTGAGATTCTTATTACACTAAATAGAAAACAAATCTTTCATTGAATTTATACTTGTGAATATTGTTTATAAATTATTATGATGATAAATATACAAATATTATGGATTGCATGTTAAATAACTTCGTTTATTTCTTGTTTATATATTTTTAAATAACATACCAAGAGATTCAACATATTCATAGGATTATTCCGATCTGTCCCAATGCTTTGTTCCATTATAGGGACAGATCGAACAAAAAAGTTTGATTTGTTTGTTTGTTTTTGTCAAAAGTTTGAGTTATCGCTGATAGAGGAACAGATCAAACCGTTAAGGCCCTGTGCTAATAAAGCTACCAAAATCGACCTTTGTTTTAAGCAACTCTAAGTAATCAAATACTCTTTTTTTGTTATTTGGATATAAATGGATATTGTAGTTTAATAACCATATTTTTGTTTATTGTGGTTGAAAACATAATATGAACAACTTCGTTCGATAAAAAAAATGTTAGAGAACAGAGAATTATTAGATCGTTTATAGGGTTTTATTCAAAAATAGTTAACGTTTGTTTCTTAAAATGAATCAAATGATAGGTTTTGACCTCTAGGAACTATATTTGTGGATAATAATGCTAAAATGTTTTGCATATCGATCAAATATAACAGTTAGCACGCAGCACGCTACCTCTTTGAGAGCGGGGCCTAAGGTAATGTGAATACCTACACACGGTACTGGAAGAGCGCCTTAAGTGGTGAATAAAGTTCGATCTGTCCCCTATAGAATTAAATAAATATTAATTCTTGTGGGCATTTCGACAATTCAAACTATACAGGGTTATTGATAATCATACTAGCGCCGTTGAGGGCTACAACAGTGCACCTAAACAAACAACTTTTGTTCTACGACTTTTGAAAATACGAAGATTTTTTTTGAAAATTTTTAGTTTAGGTTTACCTGAAAATCAGCTGTTCCATACACGAAGAGGTGAAGGTAAAAAGCATGGTCATGGCAGTTAAAAGTTATGCAACAAAAATATTTGAACTAGTAACATTATCCAGGGAGGAAACAGTTGACTACGTTTGCATGGAGAGAGCGCCGGTACCCTTTCCTTTTAAAGCTTTAAAGTTCTGTTTGTTTTGAAAGACATTCATCTTACAAAATAGCTCGAAAAAACCGAATGGAATTATACAAGTGGCATGAAACCATATTGAAACGTCATAAAACTTTTTTATCTATAGTAGGTATTTTCTAAGATAGTTTTTTCGGAGGTTTTAAATATAAATATTGCAGGACATTCCACACATCGCCATCTAGCCCCAAGCTAAATAACTACACTTGTGTTATGGGTGCTAGACAACTCATATACTACTTATATACTTTTCTTTAGTAAATATATACTTATACTAGCTTTTGCCCGCGACTTCGTCCGCGTAGAAGTCGAAAATGGACCAAGGAATCTCGTTGTCCCATACATACTTTGCCTCCCTTTCTCACCCCCTTAGGGGTAGCATTCCGGAAAATCCTTTCTTATCGGATGCGTACGTCATACAAAGAACACACCCTCCAAGTTTCAGGTCTCTACGATCAGCGGTTTAGGCTGTGCGTTGATCCGTCAGTCAATGATTCAGAAATTTTATATGTATAGAATACATAGAAACAACCAAACCAGATAGATTTCTACTGACTCATTCATTAAAGCCTTTGGACATTTTGGCGTAGTAACTTAAAATGACGCGGTGCATTTCGTGACTCATACCTATCGATAGAGGGCATCACGGCAAACAAATATGCCTCGGAACCTCTAAAGCGTCTCCGAATCGGGATATTTGTTGAATCACGTTTCTTTGCATATCCCGTTTCCGAGACGCTTTAGATGTTCCGTGTGAAGACAATATTTGTTTACTGCGATGCCCTCTGTGGTGTAAGAATACATTCAAGTTAAACCAGTGGTAAAAGTTATAAACAAAACTATAATGTAAACATAGTAATTTGATATTGCATCGCACCTGCACCGATATGAAGATGTGCCAAGGCCAAGGCTACACAGGAATACAGTATTAGGGGGCGTCCATAAATTACGTGAGATGTTTAAGGGAGGGGGTCGAGTCAAATCTCATCTAATCTTACGTTGGAGAGAGGGGGGTCTCGGCAAATATCACGCAACTTTTTTTCAGATTGATTTTTCCGGCTTAGACTGGCTAGATCAGAACGAAGTTGAAGGAGCAGATGATTTTACTGCAAATCAAATGGACAGGTCAATAATTGTTTTTATACGCTAATACGTAAAAGAGCTGCCTCACTGATGCGCCGTGTGCGGGGGAGCTCCAGCAGTCTTCTGAATACATTACTGGAAAGGCTAGACTGTCCTATAATTAGACACTGGAATAGAATGCATATGTGTGTTAATACGGATACCACCAAAGATCACAAATTTAATAGAAAATATGAATTTAATTAATTTAGTAATTACTTTTGGACATTATTTAATGATAACTAACATAGCTGTAAGACTTTACTAACAAATGGATTGTACTATCTGATTAATACTAATATAAAAAAAAAAAAAAAAAAATAATCTCTCTTGACACCGCGCATGATTCTCCATCTCCAATTAGACTAGATATTCTTTTTTTTAATCACAGTAGTCACGATTTAAGTATATTTAAGTATTCAATATTGATTATTAGTCTTACTAGTCGCCCACACTTTGAAAAATCTCACGTGAGATTGGGGGATGGGGGAGGGGGTTGAATAAAATCTCACGACATCTCACCAGGGGGGGAGGGAGGGACAGAAAATTTAAAAAAAACACCTCACGCAATTTATAGACGCCCCCTTAAAAGGTCATATGACGTGATATGTACCTAGTTTAATTAGTATAAACAGTGTGCATTCAAAGTGATAAGTCGCTTCCTATTTCCTCATAACATCGATTGGAATGGGTCTCGAAATGCACCGCGCAAAAAAAACACTATGCCAAGCTCCATAGATAGATAGATAAAGTCTTTATTGTAAACACCAATTTCAAATAACATTAAATAAAAACAAAGCTAAAGTCTAAGTGTTACAAAGGGCGGCCTTATCGCTCAAAGCGATCTCTTCCAGGCAACCTTTGGATGGACAAGAAATTGAGGAAGGTGAAGGGTAGGGTGTTCAAACTTAAGATAATTAACTAAGGCCCGTATTCTAAGCCATGACTTAGTCAGTAATCTCTGACTAAGACTAGATTTAAACCTAAATGACGTAATTTGAGAAACGTCACATAAATCTAAACTTAGGTAAGTATTTTTGTATTCCAGAACGTAACTTGGTTATCAATCTAGACTCAAGTATAGATTTCGACTTACGTAAAAACTGTCATTACTGACATAAGTCAAAATTCATTGTATCTTACGTAGTATTTTAAATCCTCTTTGGTATTTATTTTCTTTGTGTATTTTTTCGACTATTTTAATTTTATTATGTCGATTTATTCAATTTTAGTCGGAAAAGCTTCTAGCAAAAGTACACAGGCATCAACAAAAAGCCTAGCGGAGGCGAGAAAAATAATGTGGGAAATGAAATATCCTATCCCACCGAATTTTGTGAACCTGAAGGAGAAGCTCCCACCAGGACATGATCTGCAGTGGTCTGCGTGGAAGTCAGTCAGGCCCAAGTAGGTTGATGCACATTGGACCATCTTTACGGGGCCACCCTCAACATATATAAGTATATATGGAACGCGCAAGATGCACATGGAAGTCAATATATTCAAGATGAGCTAGCGATTATCGCAAGAAACAATAAAAAATGTGAACAATATATGAATTATAAATGAAATGAAAGTAAACTTTTATTCAACATATTATTTATTTTTATTAAAAAACATCTCTTTAGGAAAGTATCAAGCTTCAAACAAACTAAACCTTAAAAACACAACACAACAAAATCATAAACACATTAAAGCTAATAATAATAACATCGCAGACAAAACTTCTGGTAGAGATATCCTGGAGATACCTTCCTGCTTCCAGCTCTCTGTAGGCCAACTGGATCTTGAATTCTCAGTTTGTATTATGCCAGATCTCTATTTGTAATGTGGCATCTCTTCTGCTCTACATTCTGTACTCTGGTGCTCATTGAAGACTTGCAGACATTTTTGAACCAAAATAGGATTCCATTCTTATGAATTTGTAGAAAATTACACAAGTAAAAATGATAATTCAGTATTTTTTTTCTCCATTGATAGTCCGTTTCCTTAGTACTTTTTACGGTTCCAGCTTCTTTCCGCGAGATGGCGGAAAGCATGAAACTTGGCATGCATGTAGATTTTACATAGATGATAAGATATATATGTAGAAACAAGTCGTTTGGCGATTGTTTCCCCCCTTTCCTCCCCTTTTGTGTGCCAAAAATATGATCTTCATCAAATTCACTACATAATTGTCTTACAAGAATGTTGATAAGACTTGTAATTTTTTCTGACCCGTGTTTTAGTTTTTTAGGAAAAACTACACCTTGGAGCGTTTTTCAGATATCCTTATTTTATTGTGTTTGTATATTGCTAGTCAAATTCATACTCTAGCACGTTTTTTTAAAGAAATACAAATAATTATTATTCAAAACAATGTTTAAATCATTTTCCAAAATTCAATTTTAAATAATAGTTAACTATTTCTTTGTTTCTGAGAAAACTGTCAATCCTAGCAGCACTTCTTTGGAATAAAATTTATTATCCACAAATGTATTTACAATGACTTTTCCTCTAGCATCATTACTTCCGCCGGTAGATGCCTTGGAAGATGATTCCATCCATAATTCCGTAGCACCATCGGAGTAGCCCAGGGTTTTCAAGGATACAAACTCAGGTATAAACTACTATCGAAGGGTCTAATAAAATAATATTATTAAAAAAAATTACATGCGCTTGTTCAATTTCCATAAACGATTTATTTCTACTTCGACATCTTATTATCTTATGTAACAGCTTCCTGCATGCTAAGTTTCAAGCTTTCCGCCAGATTGCCAAAATTGTAGACTTGGCGAGCTAACGCCCCGTACTATAACTGGTTTGATTGACTAGTAAAATGACATGACATAAAATGACATTGATGCCAAACATTTCGTTCCAATTTACGAAATAGGTTTATAATAATAATCGGAAATAGTAATGCAATATTAACTAATTTTTTAAAGCTTACAACAAAATTATGTCTAATTTTAAATAATTTGTGCATTTTTATTTAAATTCGTAAATATTTTTAATTTTATGATATGTTTTGTGTCTAATACCTACTATACATTTTTTTTACAAATCCGCGTAAAATGGAATATAGTCTTATCAAACACAATAAAACCTTAAATTAAACAGGCTTAGTAGAGTATATATAGGTATTCTCCCTCATAGCATCATCTATTCAATCTGTTCATCTATTCATCTGTTCATCTATTCATCTGTTCATCTGTTCCTCTATTCATCATACCTTTCCGATAGTTCCATCATTCAGTTTGATCTATTCAAAACCGTTAGGATAAACAGAGTCCGTTCTATTACATACAAGACTAATCTTCTATTCATTCTACATCCTACCTATCCGATAGGTCCATCATTTCAATTCGATCTATTCAAAACGAATGCATTTAACTCTTGGAATGAAACACCTTGATTCAACAATTCACATATTTATTAGTAATTTATATTAGGTACATAGTTTCCTAAACTTACACCAAATGATGTAAAGCTTGTAAAGAAACGGTAAGTTCTTCATATATGTCACACATTCACAATGACAGAAACTGTATGCTCGACAAATATGACAAGCGCGGCCATCGATACCATCACTTCCAGTCATATCGATACATTTCTTTGAACAACAATAAAATCCCTCCATTATTCTTGAATTGTGATTTCTGTTGACTGATCAATTAAGATTTCTGTATAAGACTAACACTAAGGCAGTTTAAAGTAGATTTATATGAGTAGAGTAGGTTAATAAATAAAACATAATTTTGTTAATATAATCTTTCTTTATTATCAACACACCACTTATTTAAACAGATTACATTTTTTAAAGCACAAACATTCTTATGATAGATACATGTATAGACATCATTACATTCACTGTAAATATTAGATAAAGCATAAAAATTAGGACAGTTCAAATTCTCTATATTAACAACATTATGATTATCAAATATTTCTTTAACCCATTTAGCTTTTTCTTCACCTTTAACATAAATACGCTTATTATCAAGTATAGGTGCAATCAGATTTTTATAATTCGAAAAAGAAATGAATCCTTCCTTCCAATAAACGTTTCTATTTCTTTCAATCCAGTCAACCTGTCTTTTTTCTTTTGTAGTTAAATCATAAAACGGATATGGTGGTCGTATTAAAAAGCATTGTAGTCCTTTATTATCCAGAATAGCTATCTCTTTAGGTATAAACTGATTTAATTCTGTTTTAAAACCTTGAACATCGACTATTAACTTCATGATATCTTGCGAACTGTACTGCTCAGAGGTTTATATTCTACAATTCGATCGTTGATTATGAGACAATAGGCACTCGTTTGGTCAGGAAAATCTTTATCGCTTTCTATTTCTAGCCTGACATCTACTGGCCCTGTTTTTAATGTTTCATTTTGTCTTGAACAGTCAATTACAAACAAAGGTGCTTTTTCTTTAAAGTCAATGATATTAAGCAACGGGTCAACTGGAGTGTTGTAGTAAGACTGACGGAATCTGATGTACATTTCATATAATATACGATATTTATCATTATCAAAGTTAAGCTTAAGCGCATCATATGGATATGTTTGCGAATTCAAAAACAATGTAACGTTAGTTAAATTACAATGATCAAACAAGGAACAATTTCTGTCCTTTAAATTTTTCTTAGTTGTTTGAAGACCAAATATAACATATCGAGGTTTTTCGAGTTGGGAGGCAGTTTTGACTGACCATGAATGCTTATTTGTTTTAGGTAAAAGTGGATATTCATATGTGTCCCAGTTCCGAAATGCTATTGGTATTGGCTTATCTTTTTCTAATTGCTTTAAGAGTAGTAATCTTTCTCGATCGGATACTTTAATATGAGGTACACGCCATTGAATTCTCTCAATATTGACTGATACACGGTCATCCTTATCAAGTATGAAAGCATCGGCATTCGATTTACATCTCGTTAATATTAATTCATGTTTACAGTTTAATACAATTTTGTTATAGTCTTCAGCAAATCCTAATAGTTTACTCAGCGGTAATATTACATTAAAAAAACCATTCATAGATTTTGTCCCATTCAAGTTCCATCCCCACAGAGCAGCCTGTTTACTTTCTCCCTCATTCATTGAAGTATAAAATTTGATTGTAGAAGTAATACCGACATGTCTAATACGATCAATTTCAACTCCATTTATCTCATATCTTATATCATGAAAAAGAAACGGTATAGGGTTATTGTTAAATTGGCACTCCTTTTTTACAAATTTTCCTACAGTATCCTTCGTAAATACTTCTATGCATCCTTCAATGAAAATAGAACTGGCTGAAGGTAGTAGATAAATGTCTTGTTGATTAATCGGTATTCGTATTTCATCGTTTTCTTTGAAGCTATTTGTGTACGGAGTATATGAATGTACTTCATAACCCTCGATAGAGTTGTCAAAATGAGGTGCTTCATTGATTTGTAAGATACTCATAGTCGAAATCCCAAATTTCTTAAAAACTCTTTGTTAATCTCACTGAGTGCTGGTACAACACGTGTGTGTTTAATGGAGTCGTGATTTAAACTGTTAGTTTTTGTCGGTTTACTAACACTTTTCTTACTTTTTTTAATATTGAAATCAATCATAATTTTTACAATTAATACTTGTAGTAAAAACAAAATGCTTCTTGTTCAATTGAAGCATAAACGAACACTGATTTATTACACCTCAATCATACAATTTATTTGAAATTAAAGCATACAAGTTTCAAGAAATTTAAGACATAAATGACCACAGTTATATGGATGACTGCCTTGATAATTGATATAATTATACTGAATGCTGTTCCCTACATATTTTATAAATTCTGTTGGTGGTTTTAGATCACCATAACTATCAAAATATTCAATGTAATTATTTTTCTTAACATAAGCTACCCAATGCGTGCCTTGATTTTTAGAGCTATCCAAATTAATTATACCACATTCGATTTTACGAGGGCGTTTAGGTAATTGATCTCTCATGAACACACCTCGAAAATATGGAATATTTTTGGAATATTTCATTATATCAATATTGGTAAGAGGGCGATTAGGTAGCTGCTTATTCAGTTTTTTGTCGAAGTGTAAATACCTAGACCACTTTTATATGGTTTGAGCTTTAGTCCTCCCCCTAAACATACTGGCTCAAAATTCTGATTAAGCGTCTTCACCTTGTTCCATGTTTTTTGCGCACTTTGAAACGTTTTAATCATTCGTGCTATAGCAGATGTTTTATTAACAAAAGCACCGGCGGCAGATAATCCTGTAATGATCGGTATTAATGGTAAGAATCCTCCTGTCTTCGGTAGTGGTATCACCCGAGGAATTTTCACTTCGGAATTAGATACAAGATCTTTAATAGCAGCTATAGCCAAATCGATTGCCATCTTTTTACACGTAGGCTTTGCTTTACGAATATTTTTTTTCGCATAGGCAACAACATTTTTAAAACTTTTTTTTAATCCCGCTCCCTGCGATAGTTTAACCAACATTGCTTTATTGACAATATTTGCCGCAAGCTTTTCTCCTGCGTTCGCTTGGGATGATGATGCTCTTGTCTTAGCCATTCTCATTAAGATCTTATCTGCTGCGTGTCTGGCTTGTAAATTATCTGTTTTCGAATATGCAATATCGTGTTGTTTACAATATTCGTCAAGTTGATTCACACCCTTGTCGCCTCTGATAAGTCTCTCACGTAATCTTGTTCCTGGTCCACAGTAATTATAGCCCGGGAGATGTAACTCAAACGGTAGATGATTTATAATATTATTCACAAGACCTTTCCCTTCCATATGTAAACGAAGAATGATGAAATTAGGCTTGCAATTTATAATATATTAGTGTTGCTTATCCAACTATTTTCCTGAGATGGCAATCCTAACCACTTAACAAAAACTTTATTTCCCTTTTTCTGTAGGACTTTTTCAACTAAATACACGTCAGGATTTTTAGTTTTCTGTAGCTCTTGAGCATAAAATGATCCTACGATTTTATTTTTTCTTGAGTCTTCTAGTACATAAGTTGGTGGATCAGTATTCTGAACAACAATTACTTTAAATAACTCAGTCGACCAATTTGGAGTGTAACCTTTCTCAAAACATGCTTTATGCTTACTTATCCGTACTACATCGCCGACAACAAAATGACTTTTTCTCTTAACTATTGGTTTGTTAAGAATGCGGTATCTTTGCATCACAATGTGTTTTGTATGTTTATTCACTTTCGCCGGGCACATATGAATAGTTCTATGTTTAGTGTGATTGTAATCATCCACAACTTTTTCTAAGGTTCCATCAATCCATTTGAAGTTACCCTTCAAACTAAAAGTTTTATAAAGTTTACCTTTTATAGTACGTATTACTCGTTCAACTATTGAAGCCTTTTTAGTTGAATATGTTGAGTAATGGTTTATTGAATGTGCTTGCATCTCCTTTTTAAAACTTTTATTGTAGAACTCCTTACCCCAGTCTGTTTGTAAGTTTACAGGAACTCTACCATTGCACAAAATTGATTGAAATGCCGTTGTTACAGAGTCTTTAGTTTTATTTTTTAACGGTCTGACCCAAACATACTTAGAAAAACAGTCAATCACGATAAGTATAAAATTATGATTTGAATTAATATTCGATATTTTGTGCACATCAATCAGATCAGCTTGCCAAAGATCATCTATGTCTCTAAGTAAAACACATCTGCGAGGGAAATTGACTCTTGCATTTTTGTGTATTTCATTCACCACATCTTCTTTACTCATTTTAAGCTTCTATAATCTTTAACGACTGTTGAACAACTAACAAATCTTTGATATGATTATGTTATTTATGATTTTATTATGCCCGCTTCTTGTAGTTCTTCTACGATTGAAATAATTTCATTGTCTTGATTAGTATTTCCAGCTTGTTTGGAAGCAATAAGAAGTTTCAATCTTTCGACTAGCTCATTAGGATCATCCCAATAGATGAAATCAGTATTTGTTCTATATCTCTTTAAAACATTTAAAATACCAGCACCATGTTTTTTATTATTATCCTCAATAAACATAGGTTTAATAATTTGTCCATATTTATCGCTTTTGTCTCCTTTCAACTGACCTTTATTATCATAATCACGCTTATGAGCATTCGTTTTTATCAAAATGTTTTTATAAACTTTTTTATCATTTTTAGTAACCACTGTTAGATTCGGTTTTTTATGTAATAATACCTCTTTTAGTCCCGCAGTCAATTGATATTCATCATTATCAATTTTTATTCGACACGGTTCCTGGTCGCCGTCAACTGAAGAAATTATTTTCACGATAGAATTACCCATCATTAATTGATCACCTACTTTCCGGACTCCAAAAGGAATATTTATTTCATAAAGACTACTCAGATATTTTTTTGTTATAGACAGGTCTTTATTTTCCGTATCGGTGTAATATTCCGAGTTTGAATCCAAATTCTCTGCTTCTGAATCTTCATCCGACGAATGTTTATTCGATGTTAATGATGTAGAGGTTGCTGAGTCATCTAATTGATTTATTTCTGAATTTTCACGCAATGTTTGTTTATTTGGTGTAGAGGTTAAGGGACCTTCTAATTTTACTGGCACTCTTATAGTACTCACATTAAAGTCACATTTCACATTATTTTGATTAGATTCCAACATTTGTGTTAGAGGTTCAGTAACAGGTTTAAATATTTTATTGAGTTCATGACTATTCTGATCTTCCATATCTCTTAACTGCTTAAGCTTATTTCTTATGTTGTCTGATGATGTAATTATTTGTTCTTTAATATTAAGACTCATTTTTTTGTGTATTCGCTCTCACTTATCTACTGCAAATGATAATATTGCATTTTAGGATAAGTATATAAAGGTGTCTAGATTTTTTCTATACCGACCTTTATTCAATTCAGAGTCTTTATTAATAGTTAAAAAACTATGCCTCTTCTGCCAAACATTATAACAAATATATTTAAACTTATTCCATGACATATCTGAATTCACGTGCTCATTGTATACATGCTTCAAGTTAATTTCGTCTTGTTTGAAGAGCAATAATAAATTTGTGTTATCACGAATCAACTGTTTTGGTACCTTTGAATATGTCTGTGATAGATAAAAGCAATCGATTTGGCTGTGTCTCCCCATGGCGAAATAATTACGAATGTTGATCTGATTTTCGCAAACCACGTCGTCAAATATTATAACCGTGTTCGCTAATGCATCATTTGGATGTATAACTTCACTATCATCACTCAATACATAGTATTTGATTTGAGGAACGTTTAACAGCACTTCTTTAAGAAAACAATATTTACTTTGAAATGGGGTTTTTGTGTATAAATATAAATTCTTAAATTTAAGGCCGTTTTTATGTAACAACAAAGTAACCATTACATTAGTTTTACCACAGTTAGATGGCCCACAAATCAGACAACGAATACTATTAGGTAATAATTCACTATGTTTTATAAACTGTGATTTTGCTTCTACATCAATAGGAGCGACGTCCAAGCTTAGCGGTTGTTTTTTAAACTTCATTATTAGGCAAATGATGAATATTGCTTATTGATTGCCATTATATAGATATTGTAACCCACTCTAGACTAAACGAATAAGATCTGACAAAATTAATCATGAGGTAAAAGTGAAACATTGTAATTAATAAACATATACAATTTATTGAACATTATTACGAACTATTTAAACTATAAAATACATATTTAAATTATAACTAAATGTATGCATAGTGCCCCCAAGCTACAGTATCAACTTGATTCGCTAGTATTTGACGTTTATCATCATTTCGATTTAATACTAATTTATTCACTTCTTGCGAATACAAAGTATGTTTCAAAGACTTAATCGTATTCATCTTACATTTTAAATCTTTATCATTCAATAAACAATCGGAATAATGTGCTATATTTAAAGATTTCGTTACAGACTTAGATACACCTTTAGCCTTTTTGATCTCCTCGCTACTACTTTTAATACAGTAAAGTTTAGCTCTTAATCCTACAAACTCAGTTATTAATTCACCACCCATTTCATCTTTGAACAAGCCAGGTATTTTGTTATTTATTATGGGGATTCCATAAGGATTGTTTTTATCAAAATTACTGGTATCGAACACCTCAATACTGTGTTTAATATCTTCATATACATCATCTGTATTAATTAAATATAAAAGACTATCAGTATCAGTGTAACAAAGTTTAGCATTCTCTCCATACTTTTGTTTGATAAAATTATAATGGAATTGATACATATGTGTTTTTGCATACTCTAATACTGAGAATCCCACATAGATCGGTTTATCTAACGTTATTTTTTCTAGACTTAACTGAATAGCTACGAAATTTTCTGAAAATACTGATACTGATTTTAAATTCGGTTTAGCAATTAGTTTTCGAGCACCAACACGTTTATTTGTTACATTATTATTATCCTCCCATTCAGATACTAGTTTCACATTCACTTGTTTTCGCTTATTCTCTATAGTTTTGCCAAAGATTGAATTATTCAACAACTTGAAAAAGTCTTTTTCAAAATCAGATTTTGAAGCCTGACGTAAACTTGTATTTAAATCTATATATTTCTTTAGAAAACTTTCTTGCCTAAATGTTATTACACGGTGAATATTTTTCAATACGAGACCTTGTTTTAAACATTCCTTTAAATGAGTATAATGAATTACATAACAGTATTTATTATATAGATTTGCTACTAGTTTTGCTGATTTACTGCCTGGTGGAGTAAGTTTCTCTACAGCGAAAGGTAAGTCACAATGAGCATCATGTAAGTTATAAGGGTATTCTAAATCAACTTCCAAAATGTATCCGTATTCACTATCATCCGAAATACTTTCAATATTTAAATTCCTGATTTGTTCGGGTGATAAAAACTTAAAATCAGATATTGGCATTTTTTTCATCATAGCAAATCCATACAAGTTATTACAATCTAGATATAATAAAAAACTCGATGGCTTTGAATAATCAAAATTTGGTAAGTACTTATTATTAGCTTGAGCATGTCTCAGCGAACATTGTGCTAAACCACCTCGAATACCTTTTTCCAACATTTGATAAATTTCAAGATCAGTAACTAATTCTAATCGAACGTCAGTATAAAGGAGCATCGCATCCCAGCTAAAGCCTGGTGCGGTAACATAATAAGCTGGATCTAACTTATAGTAATGCAAACTCATGGTTCTAAAGTTTTCAAATATATCAGTTAACAATAAAATATCACATTTCAAATATAAATCAGTGTATTCACCCATGTCATTTATGTCAAATTCATCCCAAACATTTTGCGCATGTTTATAATCACTATCAGATATATGTTGTTTTGATAAACTGTTATAAAATAATTCTTTAGGTGGTAAACATGTGTCTGAATATTTCAAGAAACTATTCATGTAGTCATAAGGATAAATTCCTTTTTTTCTCATTAACTCAAATTCAATAGGAGTAGTAAACAATTTTGAAGTATGGATAAAATCAATATCATTTAAACTTTTACTCAACTTATCTAAGCTAGCGCTTAAAAATAGGAAAGAATCAATAAATTTCACATTTACACAGGATTTGTTCTTATTAATTTCAAATGACTTTGTGATTGTTATGTACTTTTCTTTAGTCTTTGGTATAACATTAATTGAACCATCATATTTTGTTAACTCCATTATGAATAAATGTAAATCATAACCAGATAAATTATGAAACACAACTGGTATAAATGGACATACTTTGAAATTGAGGTTGCAATATGAATGAGCGGCGCCTCTATACTCGCCAGTAATATGATCATGATCACGAACTTTATCACCAAATAATAAATGTTTACAAATATGACAATAAATGCTTGAATCGTATTCATTTTGCTGTTTTTCGGTTAATTGTAGCATTGGTTTATTAGACTTAATCAACTCATTTATAAATTTCACATCTTCCATTAAATATTTGATAAAAACTTCAGATGCATCTTTACCACGATAGGTTACTAATTTGTTTAAAGAACTATCAAATGAACAACAAACATAATAACCAAAGCATGAAGGCTTATGAATTTTATATTTTGTAGTGTTCGCACTCTGTGAGGCATCTGAATATTTTTCTAATAAACTCTCAAAATCAGCGTATATTATAAAAGGAACCTTTTGTTGTCTTTCAAAATGTTTAAACATTAAATAAGTATCAGGTTTCGGTAATACTTGCAAAACTTTGGAACAGTAATGTTTTTTGTATTTTTCTTTACTGCTAAAACACTGCAAGCATGATTCACAGAGATAAACATTACCATTGTATTTTGTTATTTGCCTTCGAACTAATTTCACCAGATTTATTATTAAACAGTAGTGTCCTTTTCCATTGTTTTCAATATATAGTAAATTAAAATGATTAATTCTTTTATTAGCACTCATATATAAAGGTCCAGTCACATATTTACGCTTTTTGTCTAAGCCAAACACACTAATACTTATATTTGAGTTATTCTTTTCAAAGATCTTTATATCTTGAAATGATGGAGGAAATTTCATTCCATTCACATTAAATATATTTGAGAAATGTGGATAGGAGCTACATCTATCCGAGTTTTTATCACATGGATAAAGCCCAGCTAAAATGCTCCAAAGAAAACAAAACTCATCATTATTTTTAACATTAATACAGCTTTTAGTATTACCCACGCGAGGAGGCAGTTTTATATACGTACCTCCTCGCAAAGGACAATATTTATTTATATTTATTTCTAAATGACTCAGCGATAAAAATGTCCAACCGGACTCAGTGTGTTCAAATTCGGTAAGTTTTCTTTTCATCGTATCAATAGTTTTCATTTTAAATAAATCTTTCAGTTCATCAATATCATGTATAATTTCATATTTCGTATTAAATGATTTCAATTGCTTTTCATTCGTTTTCGGTAGTAAATATAATGCAAATAATTCGAATTGAATCTTAAGACATTTGTGTTTCTGTAAATTCATTTCTATGAGTCTATAAATATCGGTTTCACAATCATATAAAAAATGTTCTGGTATTGAATAAATCTTATTTTCAGCTTTAACACAATAACTAATTACTCGATTTTTAAGCGCCGTATTAATGATAAAAATATTGTTAAATTCAGTTGCAATCAAACAATTCATTTTATGTAATTCTGTTTTCAAATGATATCGATATTGATTTCTCGTTACTCTGATTTCACATTTATCACATTTAACAATTTCATTTTTATTAGATTCTCGGGTATTCTCAGGGATCTTAACTGTAAACAAAGAAAAGAATCAAAAAATAAATTAAAATACTTTTAATTATTATCGATAATAATTTTACATAATCATTTCATGTTTTAATTTTAATGTTTCATTACATTGTCATCTTGTTATAGTTGCATGCTGAAGTAAGATGAAAAAGTATTGGGAACCCCACGAAATTCCTTTCTCGCAGCATTCACTACATTGCTGAGATGTTGCCATAATTGTGAATCGGTGTCCGTTCTACACTTTAAAGTAGAAATGGCATAACGCCACCTATTTATAGGTGGAATGGTTTCGATTTCCGAACACCGGTACACCTTTACCTCAATGTAGTGAGTGCCACGTTTGTCCGACATAATTTGTTTGGACACCCCCGTGGCCACCTTATTAACAAACACCGACTGCAAAGGTATGAGTTGTTTACCAGTCGGAGTCGGTGTGTCGTCTTCGTCATCGGACTCCCCGAACAGTTCTTTCGCCGTTACATGCACTGGTGGGGTGATCGGTGCGGTCATCGTCGGTTTCTTTTTCGAAGGGACTGATGCTGGTCGCTTCTTCGACGGTTTCCCCTCATCCTCGGATGGTAATCTATGAAATGAAGATGAACTATATTAAAAAACTTTTCACATGCCTGCTGTCATTAGACTGTTAACAATATTGTTAAAAACTTACGTATGAATATTCTTTTTTTCTAACTCTCTACGGGTGTCGTTCTCACGCTCGATCGAATGGATCACCCGCTTCTTTCCCTTGGACACATGTTTTGGCTCCTCGTCCGATTGCGGGAACAGGTCATCTGACAAGGAATGCATAGTAGTCGACCTGTAAAAAATAAATAAATTATTAATACAAATTATAAAAACAAATACATTGATTGTATGATAAAATACCGATTTTTAAAATACTTACATTTTTTTCTTCTGGTTTTCGTTTTTGGCTTTCTATAGCTTTGCTCACTGTGAAGTGATAACCTCCATCAAAATTCCCTCCGTTTTATCCTAACAAATTTCATAGTGTGTGTTGTGTGGTTATAGGATAATTGCATGTGCATAATAGCAGACTATGCTAAAACCCATACATTAATCCTGAAGAATGTGTCGGAGGCCCTAATTTGGCGGTTATAAGCACAACGAATGTGTGCCTACCATAGAGTTACAAAACCTATAGAGTTGCAATCTCTAATTGACAACACTCAAATAAAATATGTAAATTTGTTATGATACTTGCTTCCACACGTATCTTCTGATAATAGGTAGGATACCGCCTTATAACTAAAGAAAAACTCTGCTTACTTCGCAGCGTGCGTCGAGTCGGCACCGGCGGGCGTTAAGCGTGGACATTTTATTTGTCTGTTTGTGACTCTATAGCATTATAACTCTATGATGTCTACTAACATTGTTAGATTTATTTTAATTGTGTCAGCAAATCATATAATGGATTTGTAATAAATCATATTATTGTTCGATTTTGAACTTTATAAATATCAAAAAAATTCTATAAATTCGCGGTGCAGATACTATTTAAATGCCAATCACTTCGAAACCATCTAAAAGTAACAACGATTCTTTAATGGCTGTAAGTATTAAAAAAACTTAAATTAATAAATAAATGTGGTACTTGATTCATAATAATTGACATTGTTAATAATTATATTCTATTTTTTACAGGACAGTGAAGAATCACTATTTAATTTTATTCCAATGGATAAAAATCTTGGGAGTACGAGTCGCAAAAGAAACAATGATGATGAAATATTCTATTCATGTATTAAGAGACCGATCACTGGAGGAATGAAATTAATTAAAATCGAAATGTACGATCTTACAAAAAGTGATGTTAGTTCGAAAAAAATTACAGGCATGTGCGAGTGTAAAGCTGATGTTTGCGTGCAACATATTATTAAAAACAGTTATATTGATGATATTTATGTGCACATCAGAGAGCTAATAACGAAAATAGAAAACAATGTACTTGATTATTGAATAAATTACTAATTATGAAACTATTCTCTATTTGTTTTATTTAAAGGTTACAAAAATCCTGATATTAGATAGGTAGTCACCACCTATTTCGAATTAACTTCTCAGTAGTAGTTTGCTATTCATAAACTATGAATTATTTTGCACTTCGCTTGTTTAAAACTTATTAGAGTACGAAACGATTATATAAAAGTGTTCAATGCAGGTACATTAGATTAAAATTATAACTACTACAAACAATATTTGGAGTTAATAGTCTGACGGTACATTGCATACCATTAAGTGATTTCTATATTAGGAAGCGGTGTTATCAAATGAGTGATGCATTCACGTGCATGTTTACATTTTAAAATCTTCGTTCAGTGCAATCAATCTGTTACTGTAATTCTTTTAATTAGCTACTAGGCAGGTATTTATCATTATAAATACTTACTTATGATCTGGAATTTAAAGAACCGACTGTATAAAAGTTTCTGATATGCTTAGGTACAGATCAATATTGGAGTTGAATAGACTGACGTTATGCCGTCGCACATCGTATCCATCCCTATTAGGACATGTTAATATTTTATAACCTTCATTCGACGTGATCTACCTGAGGTGTCATGCACTGTGAGTAGGTATACGATTATTTTAATAACCGCTATTTAACATTATGAATTCTCATGATCTAGTCATTTAAACTTAAGAGAATGATCAGGTCAGTACTTCATCTGAGAGTGATCTGGTTATGATTCGTTGAACTGAATCGAATAAATCGAGGCCAGTTTTATAACTGATGCATTCATGAGGTAACTTAGACTAACAGTTTTTTGAATAGATCGAGTTGAAATGATGGACCTATCGGATAGGTAGGATGTAGAATGAATAGAAGATTAGTCTTGTATGTAATAGAACGGACTCTGTTTATCCTAACGGTTTTGAATAGATCAAACTGAATGATGGAACTATCGGAAAGGTATGATGAATAGAGGAATAGATGAACAGATGAATAGATGAACAGATTGAATAGATGATGCTATGAGGGAGAATACCTATATATACTCTACTAGGCTTGAACCATAGAGGTACCTAAGACACGTATAGGATGAATTCGACCATAGTTTGACTCAAGATGCGTTCTAGAATAAGAAGACGACTTAGTTCACAATCTGAACTTAAAACTCGATTTAGCCTAAGATGCAAATAACAACAAAAAATATATGCATACTAAATGTCCGGACACCTTAGGAAACTTGTCAGAAAAGCTAGTTCTATTATGCCTCGATATGGCAACACTAGTTTTTTAAAGATTTTTTTTAATGTCAGGAACTAAGTATTTTACGAAATAAAAACAATATTTATTAATAACAAAATATTTTTTATTATTTCTTATTAATTACTTAAATACACTTAGTAATTAATATAATTCAAAACATACATGAGACGGTGAAAAAAATTTAAGCAACTTTTTTTTAATAAACATAGAAAATAAAAGAAATTGTAAAGAAAATAGATTTCCCATTTTTTTTTTTCAGATTTATCTAATATATTTTATAATTAAATGAATTTTGCAATTTTATTTATTTGACACTGGCTTTATGCACAAATAGTGCGAAGCCAAAAACTCGAGAAAAAACTACCCAAAGCACCAGACCTCTTTTAGCTTACAATAAATAAATATTGCAAAACACAACGCCATCTAGCCCCCAAATTAAGCAATTAGGCTTGTGTTATGGTGACCAGACAACGGATAGAAAACTTATATACTATTTATCTTCAAGATTATTAAATAATTAATTAAATGAATTTTGCAATTTAATTTATTTGACACTGGCTTTATGCACAAATAGTGCGAAGCCAAAAACTCGAGAAAAAACTACCCAAAGCACCAGACCTCTTTTAGCTTAGATTAAATAGAGCAAAACACAACGCCATCTAGCCCCCAAATTAAGCAATTAGGCTTGTGTTATGGTGACCAGACAACGGATAGAAAACTTATATACTATTTATCTTCAAGATTATAAAGAAGAAAGATTTTTTAATCTGTGACCAATAGGCTCCGAAACTACTGGACCGATTTTGATGAAACTTGGCATAAGAATACATTGATTCATTAGGAATGTTATAGGCTACTTTTTATCCCGATATTCCCACGGGATCGGGAGTCACACGGGTGAAACCGCAAGGCCTTGTAGTACATTATAGCAATAGAGAGAAAAATCAGTTTAAAATATTGTATTATAGTTAAATCTTAGCCTACCATACAAAAATCCCATACAAAATAAATACCACCACATACATTTTACCATTGATTAATAATGGTATATAGATTAAACAAAAAACCGTCACAAATAACAACGTTTATTTCTGGATGGCGCCACCATTTTTTGACGTAATAACGTCTAATATATTGATGGAACAATTCACAAAAAAGTGTCATGTTCCGGTAACATCACGCACACATGGTAAAAATCACGCGTCTTGTTAATAATATCGCTCATCTGGGCTTGTGTTACGGTGACGAGATGAATAAAAGACTTATACAAAGGAACAAAAAAAAGGATAACCAAAAAACATTTCAATTTTTCATCGTTTTCTTAAGACGTTATCACGTAAAATTATCGTCCGTAAACCAACTTTACAGACCTTTTTTTTCTTTACAATGATTTTTGACGAAAGGTTTGTACTACAATGGAGCTTATTCTAAACATCTAGGTAGAAAACTTTTGTTCACCGCTTTTTCAAAATTCAATATTCAAAATTTGTACGTTTATCGTGAAAACGGCTGTTATTGTAAATGTTTAAAATAGTAGTCTGAATTCAATAAAAAAATAAAATGCAAAGGTCAATGTCAGCTGCTAATAAAAAACAGCTGATTTTCACATAACCTCAAATTTTACGAAAAAAAAATTGCGATGTTTATCTATATACCATTTTTAATCTATGATTTTAAATAAAAATTCGATTAAAAAAAACAACAACCTTTTTTTTGTTACATTGGAATTATTTGATTTATATTCTTAAATACAAATATTAATATTAATCCATAGATCTGAATTTTCGATCATTTCGAAATTAAAGTTCTTATCTAAAAAAGGGTTAGATTAGCTGCACGCTTCAAAATTGGGCAGAAGAGTACGTTCACTTGCAAAAACCACAAGTAACGAATGTATGACCAAGGATGTAGCTAATCTAACCTCTATCCTTAACCTTCTAACAAAGGTTTCAGATTAGCTATACGCTTCGACGTGTAAAATTGGTCAGAAAAGTACGTTCACTTGCAAAAACCACAAGTGACGAATGTATGACAAAGAATGTAGCTAATCTAACCTCTATCCTTAACCTTCTAACAAAGAATTCAGATTAGATACACGCTTCGACGTGTGAAATTGGTCAGAAGAGTACGTTTATTTGCAAATACCGCAAGTAACGGACGTATGACCAAGGATGTAGCTAATCTAACCTGCCTTAACATTCTAACAGAGATAAGATCCCACAAGCTTCTACTTACAGAATTAACTTATTAAGTCGTAGCGTGTATATATGAAAAGAGGAAGTAGCTAATCTAACCTCTGCCCTAACCTTTTAGCACAGAGGTTGGATCAGCTACACGCTATTTACTTAGCGATGTAACGTGTATGTATGAAACCAGAGAGGATGTAGCTAATCTAACCCCTAATTTTCGAACAAAGAAGCCAGATCAGCTGCACGCTCTTTACTTACGGAATTAACGTCATGAATACATCATAAAAAGAAAAGAGGATGTATCTAATCTAACCCCTAACC
The DNA here is from genome assembly GCA_951213275.1 of Idaea straminata. Lineage (NCBI taxonomy): Eukaryota > Metazoa > Arthropoda > Insecta > Lepidoptera > Geometridae > Idaea > Idaea straminata. Next base: position 2,475,350 of record OX577872.1, read on the forward strand.
TTCTAATAAAGAGGCCAGATCAGCTGCACGCTCTTTACTTACCGATATATCGTCACAACGCGTATGTATGAAAACAGGATGTAGCTAATCTAACCCCTAACCTTCTAACAAAGAGGTCAGATCAGCTGCACGCTCTTTACCGATATAACATCACAACGCGTATGTATGAAAACAGGATGTAGCTAATCTAATCCCTAACCTTCTATCATAGACACCAGCTCAAATGCAGCCAACGCAATAGACTCAACCTGAAACAAGACCCGGTGTTTCACTAGCGCCCTTATAGCTGCGCTATTGAGTCTGCGCACGCGTCGGCGCTTTCGCCTCAATCATAGCATCTTCCTGATCATGTAGTTGAGGATGCCGCCGTTGTGGAAGTACGCGAGGTCCACGTCGGTGTCGAAGCGGGCGATCACGTCGAACGATTTACCATTGTCAGTCTGTGAGTTGGAGAAAATATAATTAAAAAAAATCTTGAAAAATCAAGGGACACCCGGATGGAATGAAGTTTCTTTCGATTAATAAAATCAAAAATGTCGTTACAACTTTTGGTCTTAATTTTTTACGTCTAGCCTCCTTTCGCAAGGAACTTCGTTCCAATACATGTTAGAGATTACAATCAATTTATTCATAAATCAACCTACACAGATATCGTAATTGACACTTCACATTGCCACCAACAGATGGAGCCACTAAGCCGATCGGAGATTCTAGATCGCGCAAGCGAAGTTTCTCTGAGGATAAGCTCATATACAAGTTCAAACGAAGGCCGCGGCCTACCGGGTATAACACCTGCCCGGTGGAAGATCTTCCCTTTGGAGGTACACACCACCTCGTACCTCCTAAATACTTCGTGGTATAGAATCGTGAACTGTCTATGGTAAGTGACGTCATGCAAGTCTGTCAGTAGTGCGTCAATCGTTCACTTATGGTTCCAGACGGTGCCTGTGCAGACGAGCACACTGATTAATAATAAAAACCAACAAGGGAGACACACAGGAAGATATTGTTGAATCTCTGACATACAGTATTTAAATGAAGGTCTATAAACCATGGTGGTGTCGATGGCGCCATGTCCTAGCCCCTAAAATCTATGTTTGGCGCTCGAAAACAATTTTCTGCACCCCAAAGACCATGGTTAACGCTCGAAAACCACATCAGACCCCTCTGAAAACCAGTTTTATTGGTCAAACAAATACCATGTTTGGCACTAAAAACTATGCCGCCCCCCCTAAAAACCATGTCCGACCTACCCCCCAAAATACCATGTTTAACGCTCAAAAATCATGTACTACGCCAAAAAAACTATATCTAACGTCCAAGTACAATGTACTACATGTCCTAACTCCCAAAAACCATGTCCCCATGTTTGACACTCAAAAACTACATCCCAACCCTCAAAAAACCATGTTTGGCTCTCGAGAACCATTACCTACTCCCCAAAGACCATGGTTGACACTCGAAAACCATGTCCCCCCCCTCCAAAACCCATCTCCTCACCTGAACAGTTACAATTTGCCTCGGCTTAAGCTTCTTCGGCAACTTAATAGTGTACTTCTCTGAGGCATCCAACCCGAGCGACTCCGGGTTCTGGCCCGAGATGAACTGCAATGGTATTATACCCATACCGACCAGGTTGGAACGATGGATTCGCTCGAATGATTCTGCTATCACTGCTTTTATGCCCTGTTGGATTAATAAATTAATAAATCATCATTATCTGCCCAAAAAACGTCCATTGCTGGACATAGGCTACCCCCAAATAAATAAATATTGCAGTACAATCCACACAGCGCCATCTAGCCCCAAGCTAAGCAACTAAGCTTGTGGTATGGGTGCTAAATAACGGATAGAATACATCTTTCTTTTTGTAAATAAGCTTTACCAATATTATAAAGCTGAAGAGTTTGTTTGTTTGTTTGAACGCGCTAATCTCAGGAACTACTGGTTCGAATTGAAAAATTATTTTTGTGTGGGACAGTCCATTTATCGAGGACTTTTTATTTTGATATTCCCACGGGATCGGGACTTACGCGGGTAAAACCGCGGGACGCAGCTAGTAAACTATAACAATTAATATGTATAGAAGATAGTTGGATGTTGAAAAACATATGCTTACCAATAAGTAAGGTCCTTTAGCAGCCCAGTCCCTGCTGGAGCCCGAGCCGTAGTCCTTGCCCACTATTGCAATCAGAGGCACCTTCTCTTCACCATACCTTGGAAAAGCATAAAGAATAGTACATTGTTACCCTAGGTGTGAAAGTCACTCATTGAGTCCCGATACGCTCGGGCGCTAATAGTTCGAGGGACTTAATTAATCTTTTACCCGAGGTAAACTCTGTGCTTTTCATTACGAATAATACATTAAGTTCTTCATAATAACGAGAGTGAATGAGAGACTCCATACTACCTCTGGCAGTATGCACGAGTCGTGTGAAGCCATAATCGTTATTCTTTGTTGTTACCTAAAGCAAGGAGGTAGGTTTTTGAAGTTCCTAATGCGTAATGATACTGATACTGGCTACAAGCACATTGCACAAGCCGCGCGAAGCCATAATTTGACATGACAGCTGTCAGTGAAAGCGATTTTCTCTAGGGCTGAAAGTTTTTCTTTCTACACGCTCTTCAAGCATCTTTAGACCTACTTTCGGAGTATGAGTAATGAAAATAATATTACATGCTTAATTTCTGGAAATTTATGGGGAAAGAGTAATTATATTCACAACTAGCTGTCCCGGAAAACGTTTTGCCTCATAAAAAAAGAAAAAAAAATCATATTTATCGGTGCAGCCGTTTAGGTGAAGTTTGGCAACTAACACCGCGACACGATTGACATCAATATTTATACGATACAGCTAACGTCACTCAATTTTTTTGCCTTGCCGGAACCTCTCCATTAAAACTTGAACTTTATCGTATGGCATTAAAGTTCAAATCTTTTGTATGGGAATTGGGAGTATAGTTGTTTACGAGCCGGATGTTGGCGAAGGTGCCCCCCCTTACCTGACGGCAGCATCGAATATATCCAGGACATACCCACTGGGTATGTTTTGAGCCGAATGTTGGCGAAGGTGGCCCCCCTTACCTGACGGCAGCATCAAATATATCCATAACATCCCCACTGGGTATGTGTGTAGTGATGGGCCCCGGTTTGGGTGCCAGCTTGTTGACAAGCCGGATGTTGGCGAAGGTCCCCCGCGACATCACAGCGTCGTTGCCACGTCGGGACCCGTACGAGTTGAACTCGCGGGGCGTTAGACTGGAAAGAATAAAAAAAAGTTAAAGAAGAAATATTTGATTGCTTGTTTGAATTGAAAAGGCTCCGCAACTACTGAACCGATTTACATAAAACTTGGTATGAAGATACATTGATTCATTGACAGTAACATAGGATACTTTTTATCCCGATATCCCTACGGGATCAGGAGTTACGCGGGTGAAACCCCGCAAGTTGATGCTAATTCGATAAATATATGTCTTACCCTCTTTGCGCGAGGTATCTGGCTGCGGGTGAGTTCCTGGCGATGGATCCCGCGGGAGATATATGGTCGGTTGTCACGGAGTCTCCTAGGAACAGGAGGACGCGGGCATCCTGGATAGGCACGCGTTCTGGGAGGTCCTGGGAAGAAAGGAAGTCAGTTCAATAATGTTTTTTACATATGGCCAGTTGGCCCGTGCAGTACTGTCAAACACAGGGTTCGATTCCCGCCTCAGACAAGTATTTATGCTTTGATGTTTGTCTGTGGTCTGGATGTGTCTATGTATTATAAGTATATATTTACAAAAAGAAAAGTATATAAGTAGTATATGAGTTGTCTAGCACCCACAACACAAGTGTAGTTACTTAGCTTGGGGTTAGATGGCGATGTGCAGAATGTCCTGCAATATTGTACTTCCAGCGCTTGCCACGCAGACGAATCTAACTTTATATCACTACATAGTATAAAACAAAGTCGCTTTCTCTGTCCCTATGTCCCTTTGTATGCTTAAATCTTTGAAACTACGCAACGGATTTTGATGCGGTTTTTTTTAATAGATAGAGTGATTCAAGAGGAAGGTTTATGTGTATAATAACATCCATTAAATAGTGGAGAAGTACTGTTATTTTTGAGGTTTCTAATGTGATGTCGTAAATAATTACATTTTTTCCGCTTACATTGCAAACGCAGGCTGAACCCTACGAGTTTTATCAAAATAATGTACTAAGTATTGTACACATTGAAAAGGTCTACAGAAAAGTCCGTGATGGTATATGTCTATCTCTTATGGATAACCCACAATAACTTTTTTTTGTCATTTACTTTTTACGACAAATAATGGCTAATTTTCAAAGCGATTTTAACCAATACAGCATTAATCCTTAACCAATTAAATACCATGAATACATTGTTCATTTAATATAGATCTATATGGCCCTTTACACCGTATGATTTAAGTGAATATTTTCGAAGATATTACAGATTTAAAAATTGCGGGACGTAGCGTTTGCGGCGGTACAGGCCGGCCGCCCGGTGCGGCAAAAAATGTAAAAAGTAAATAAGTAAAAATGTAGTGTATGAATTTAGATATTCCAAAGATAGCAGGAAATCTTCATGGTATAGGGAAAGGGGGATTGTTTTACTCCAAATTTAACGCGTGCGGGCCACGGGCAGTAATGAATAAATCAAAACTACTGAATCGATTTAAATCACATAGTCTATATATTTTATACCCGTGCGAAGCCGGAGCGGGCCGCTATGTTTTTATATACAACGTTCACAGTTTTTCTGTAGTGTATTTAGTATCAGCATTGCACACGTGCGAAGCCGGGGCGGGTCGCTAGTTATATGTATAAATGTAGAAATATCCAAACATCATTGTACGTTCATTTCTAATAAATTTTGTAAAAGTATCCGAATGTTAACCTTGAATGAGTGGGTGGTTCGACCAATAAGAGAGTAGGAAGTAGCAAGTGACAGGTGTTAGAGAGGGGCTAGGATTAATTAAGGAGAGGAAAAAATGGCGAACAATGTGTCGGGCAAGTTCATTATGTAAAAATTACGAAGTGTTGCAAATAAACGTATTTAAACATAAATCCGTGTTTTCACTGGGTCCCCTACATAGATAGACTATGCAAGACTGACCCTGGTCATTCCATCGAAGAACGGTGGTCTCTTGATGTATGTGGAGTTGGGGTCCCACTTGTACAGCTTCCCCTGTGGCACTTCCAACGCTTGCCACGCAGCAGAACCGACCTTTATTTTCTCATAAACCTAGGGAAAAAAGAAGAAAATCTATACTAATATTATAAAGCTGAAGAGTTTGTTTGTTTGTTTGAACGCGCTAATCTCAGGAACTACTGGTTCGAATTGAAAAAATCTTGTGTTGGATAGTTCATTTATCGAGGAAGGCTATAAGCTACTTTTTATCCCGAAATTCCCACGGAATCAGGAGTTACGGGGGTGAAACCGTGGAGCGCTGCTAGTAATTAAAAAAAATCGATCTACCTGACAACCCAGTTGGCACAATAGTCACCATGCCGAGAGAGCCGTGTTGGCTTAGTGGTAGATACCTCGACTTTCATTCTGAAGGTCATGGGTTCGAAACCCGGCCGGCCGTGCAAAAATGTATTTTACTTAAGAAAAAATAATGTGCGCTAATTGATATTGCTCTTACGGTGAAGGAAAACATCGTGATGAAACCCGCGGCTTAGTTGGCTTCAGAAGTATTGACAAGTTCTCTCCTCTGGAAATGGTCGACTAAGCTGAGAGGGTAGTAGGTGCTGGGTAAGCCTACTCCATCCCCACGCAAAACGGACCCAATTAAAAAAGGGTCTAATTGCAGAAAACAGTCCGTTCAAGTACAAGTAGTCACCATACTGGACTGCCAAACAGGGCTGCGGGTTCGATACCCGCCTCAGATATGTATTTATGCTTAGATATTTGTCTGTGGTCTGGATGTTTCTATGTATTATAAGTATATATTTACAAGAGAAAAGTATATAAGTAGTATATGAGTTGTCTAGCACCCATAACACAAGTGTAGTTACTTAGCTTGGGGCTAGATGGCGATGTGTGGAATGTCCTGCAATATTTGTTTACCTCTTTGAACATCCCAGGTATGACGTGTTTGGTCTCAACCGCCTGGATCTCTGCCCTCGTCGGCCATATGTCACGGAGGTACACAGATGAGCCATCGGCACGCTTACCTGGAAAATATAGTATTGTTTCTTTACAAATCGGTCACAAACAGCTATATTAGATTATTAGATTAAAATAAGCAGGTCGTTTAATAGTACATGTACGCTCTATTATAATAAATTACCTAAAGATGTATATGACATGTCCATTAACAGGTTCAAAACTTTTATAAAGCATAAATTGTGCAGTAAGGCGTACTATGATACTTCGTCTTACTTTAATGATAACAACCCATGGACGTGACTTTAGTTGCTCCATTTCAAATAATACTTTCAAATATTTGTAATATTGACCTTTGTGAGCGTGATCACATGAAAAAAAAACCCCATGAGTTTCTTGTGCCTTCTTCTCATTGGTGGGCGCGTTCCGAAGGCACACATCCTAACTTAGTTTTTAAGACGTCGCCAAGTGATCTTGTACCTAGGTATTAAGTATCCAAAAGAAATAAAGAATTTTGACTTTGACTTTGACTTTAATAGATAGATAGATAGATGAACTCTATTGTACCACATTAAACCTTAATTCTAACATAAACTCCTGTTACAAAAAAAAATATTAAACCTAACAATAGAGTTTTGGCGGGAACGAGTTAACAACATGTCGTGCTGCAGTTTTATTTTCATGAAACTTAGTTGTAACCCGAGTTGAATTGTATAATTCTGGTGGAATGTTATTCAATTTAGTTCTGTGAAAGTGCACAAGTGTAGTGAAAGTAAAAATCAGTGTCAAACATGAAGTTTTCTCGTTGCCTCTAAATCTCCTATTAAGGTTATGGTAAACTTGCCACCGCTTTACTATAGCCCCTGACTTGACGGACTATGACGACTTTGACTCTTTTGAAACACTTTAGGCCCGATTTATGACAAATCGGGTCAAAATTTGATGCAAAATATAACTTGACACTGGCTAAATGCACAAGCCGTGCGAAGCCATAATAGAAATATTTGTAAAGACTTACCCAATGGTTGAGTTTCGAAGTCGATGTCGACAGTTCCGGCCAAAGCGTACGCGATGACCAACAACGGTGAGGCCAGATAGTTGGCGCGAGTGTTCGGATGGATCCTACCCTCGAAGTTCCTGTTGCCGGACAGCACACCGCAGCAGACCAGTTCGTTCTGGTGATAACGATACATAATAATAATAATAATATTTATTCAAGAAAAGCTTACAAATATTAAAATGCCCTTGGGTTCCCGCACGAGGCAGAGCCTGTATCGCGGGACACCGACTTACAATTAGAAATTTACACAATTAATTTACATGATTTCATTGTTTTGAAAGTATAAATACACTAGCTTTTGCCCGCTACTTCGTCCGCGTAGAATTAATATATTCGACCAAGACAAACTTTGCCCCCCTTTTTCACCCTTTTAGGGGTAGAATTTTGGAAAATCCTTTCTTATCGGATGCCTACGTCACACAAAGAACACACCCTCCAAGTTTCTCCAAGCTCTCTACGATCAGCGGTTTAGGCTGTGCGTTGATCCGTCAGTCAGTCAGTCATTCAGGACAAAGAATTTTATATGTATAGATAAATAAATAAATAGTGCAGGACATTCCACACATCGCCATCTAGCCCCAAGCTAGGTAACTACACTTGTGTTATGGGTGCTAGGCAACTCATATACTACTTATATACTTTTCTTTTTCTACCCCTAAGGGGTGAAAAGGGGGGGGGGGAAGTTTGTATGGGACAACGTGATTCCTTGCTCCATTTTCGACTTTTACGCGGACGAATTCGCGGGCAAAAGCTAGTAAATTAAATAAAATTAGAGAAAAATAAAATATTGAAAAAAAATGTGAAATTTTTAATAAGTAAAAAATCACCTTTTCAATAGTGTTAGCGATGTTGTCATCTATAGGTCCAGAGTTCCCGATACAGGTCATACAGCCGTAGCCGACGATGTCGAAACCCAGCTGCTCCAGGTACGGGACCACTCCTGACTCCTGGAATCATATATAAATAAATAAACAAATATTACAGGACATTCCACACATCGCCATCTAGCCCCAAGTTAAGTAACTACACTTGTGTTATGGGTGCTAGACAACTCATATACTACACTAGCAGCGCTCCGCAGTTTCACCCGTGTAACTCCCGATCCCGTGGGAATATCAGGATAAAAAGTAGCCTATAAGCCTTCCTCGAAAAATGGACTATCCAACACAAAGAATTTTTCAATTGGAACCAGTAGTTCCTGAGATTAGCGCGTTCAAACAAACAAACAAACAAACTCTTCAGCTTTATAATATAAGTATAGATAAATACTTTTCTTTTGTAAATATATACTTATAATACATAGAAACAACCAGACCACAGACAAATACCTTAGCATAAATACTTGTCTGATGCAGGAATCGAACCCGCAACCCTGTGTTTGGCAGTCCAGCGTGGTAACCGTTGTGCCAACTGGGTCGTCAAATCACTACATAGTATAAATCAAAGTCGCTTCCCGCCGTCTATCTGTCCCTATGTATGCTTAGAAAAGGAATAGAGAGCAAAAAGTCTGTACTCTATGTACAGGAACGAAAATAAATAACAAAAAAAATATTACCAAAATTTTTTTATAAGTACCTACATGAAAATAACCTAAAATTCTCAAAAGATATTTACTTTTTTCTGTTTTTAGTATTATGAAAATTTCAACTGTCTAGCTATCACGGTTCGTGAGATACAGCCTAAGGACAGACAGACGGACACTGGAGTCTTAGTAATAGGGTCCCGTTTTTACCCTTTGGGTACGGAACCCTAAAAAGAGAATCTGAGCGAAGACACGGGTTTATGCACAAGACGTGCAAAGCCAAATTAAAAAACTTGAGAGGTATCAAGGGACACCCGGATGAAACCAAGTTCCTTTTGATTAATTAGTAATAAACTCAAAAAGTGTTGTTACAACTTTTGGTCTTATTTTTTTCCGTCTAGCCTCCTTTCGCAACGCGCGATAAGGAACTTCGTTTCTAAAGTTAAACCAACCTTCAAATAATAAGTGACAACTCCGGAACCTGGTGACAGTGAAGTCTTGATGTAAGGCAGAACTGACAGGCCGTTCTCCACCGCTTTCTTAGCTAAAAGACCTGGGAACAATGAAGAATATTTTTAGGGGTTAAATTTTTTGATAGATACATCTTTATTTGACCAATAACAAAACTTAACCATAAAAACAACTTATTTTTGGTGTGACTAAAAATAATAGACTTAATTAAATATAATAAGCTTAAGCTATTATATTTATACCTAACTCAAAAAGTCACTAAAAGCATTCTTAATTTCACACAAAACTTACTAAATTTCCCTAAAAATTTACCAAATTATCATAAAAACATACAAAAAGACCCTAATGTTGGTGCAGCTATTATGGCTGAGGCAGAACCTTTTTGGAGGCACACGGCTCCTTAGATCTTATAGCTTTTTTATTTTATTTCCTTTACCTATTTATTTTTTCGTTTTTATTTTAAATGTTTTCTTTCTAATAGTTGTCAAAGCAGATGAAAAAACCCCCAATATGACACTAACCTGCCCCCAACATGACACTAGGGTTGCTAGTGTTAGTGCACGAGGTGATAGCCTCGTGCACTAACACTGCCGTGGGTAATGGAGTAGCTTTGACCGTCCGAGTAGGTGAAGCTGCCTGTAAACGCTACAAGCGGACACTAACCTGCCCCTAACATGACACTAGGGTTGCTAGTGTTAGTGCACGAGGTGATGGTCGCTATGATTACACTGCCGTGGGTAATGGAGTAGCTTTGACCGTCCGAGAAGGTGAAGCTGCCTGTAAACGCTACAAGCGGACACTAACCTGCCCCTAACATGACACTAGGGTTGCTAGTGTTAGTGCACGAGGTGATGGTCGCTATGATTACACTGCCGTGGGTAATGGAGTAGCTTTGACCGTCCGAGAAGGTGAAGCTGCCTGTAAACGCTACAAGCGGACACTAACCTGCCCCCAACATGACACTAGGGTTGCTAGTGTTAGTGCACGAGGTGATAGCCGCTATGATTACACTGCCGTAGGTAATGGAGTAGCTTTGACTGTCCGAGAAGGTGAAGCTGCTTGTAAACGCTACAAGCGGACACTAACCTGCCCCCAACATGACACTAGGGTTGCTAGTGTTAGTGCACGAGGTGATAGCCGCTATGATTACACTGCCGTAGGTAATGGAGTAGCTTTGACTGTCCGAGAAGGTGAAGCTGCCTGTAAACGCTACAAGCGGACACTAACCTGCCCCCAACATGACACTAGGGTTGCTAGTGTTAGTGCACGAGGTGATAGCCGCTATGATTACACTGCCGTGGGTAATGGAGTAGCTTTGACCGTCCGAGAAGGTGAAGCTGCCTGAGACTGTCAGCTGAGCGGGGGTCAACCCGTAGCCTTTGAAGCCGACCTGTAGAAAAATATTTTAGGCAAGGGTAATTTTTAAGTGTCATTGTATGGGCCAAAGATATTACCCTCCCTTTTGGCTTTGTCGTAGTCAAGTTAAAAATTAAGATTATTTTGTTTGCAACGACTCGTTGTTTTTCATATTTATTTCGAAAGTAATGGACCGATTTCGATGAAACTTAAAAAAAAAAAGTATGAGGATACATTGATTCATTGACAATAACATAGGGTTCTTTTTATCCCGATATTCCCACGGGATCGTGACTTACACGGGTGAAACAACGAGGCAGATTAAGTTTACACTAATATTATTAAAAGAAAATACTTTTTTGTACCGAAAAGGCACTGAAACTACTAGACCAAATTTCTTGAAATTTGGTATGAGGATACATTGATTAAATGGAAATAATATAGGGTAATTTTTATCCCGATATTCCCACAGGGTTGGGACATACGCAGGTGAAACCGAGAAGCGGTATTGTTTTTTTTCTAACGAATAGGCTCCGAAACTACTGGACCGATTCTGGTGAAACTTGGTATCGTGATACATCAATTCATTGACAGTAACATAGGGTACTTTTATCCCGATATTCCCACGGGATCGGGAGTTACGCAAGTGAAATCAAAGTGCCCAGTTAATCTGTATATATAAAAATCTTGTGTCACGATGTATGTCGCCAATAAACTCCAAAACTACTGAACCGATTTCAATCAAATGTTCACATGTACCCGTATTTTGGTCTAACTTACTGGATAGGGTAGTTATCATCTCAATTATTCGCTTATGTCGTGAATGTAAACGAATAAAATGTATCAATTAATGGTTACTTAAGCAAGTGTTTATTCACTGTTTAGTTTTATGAAGTTCTCATAGATGGCGGTGTATGTTGATTCATCGATAAAATTCTTCAATATTGTTTGACATCTAGGTTGCAAATACACCCAACAGATGGCGCTGTGTTCGGGACTTACGCGGGTGAAATCGCGGGGCGCAGCTAGTATCATATAAATGACATAATACAAAGGCATCACGTCTTAATACGTGACACATTTAATTTCACATTGACATGGTTTAAAGGTTTCCGCTTAGCAAGCTGAAATGTTGACCTTGTTGGAGCGAGTGTGCTAGTTACGAGCGACGGTTTTACTCGTTATTTCATTGATTATAACAGTTGAGGTAAAGATTTATTATAGTACTCGGTACTCCTTGCTCGACCACTGGCACGGTGGTCATTTCAAAGTCAAAGACAAAATTCTTTATTTCTTTTAGATACTTAATACCTAGGTACAAGATCACATAGACACGTCTTAAAAACTAAGTTAGGATGTGTGCCTTCGGAACGCGCCCACCAATGAGAAGAAGGCATAAGAAACTCATGGGGTTTTTTTTTCATTTGATCACGCTCACAAAGGTCAATATTACAAATATTTGAAAGTATTATTTGAAATGGAGCAACTAAAGTCAAATCCATGGGTTGTTATCATTAAGGTAAGACGAAGTATCATAGTACGCCTTACTGTACAATTTATGCATTTGACTAATAAATCGATTTAGCGACACGTCCGTTTAATACCAGATCCTACAAGCACTGTCTTACATAGTAAACAATAGTTAGTATATTCTATAGCACAGTTTTATGGACAAAAAGTTACATTAGAATAAAAAACTTGAGAGGTGTCAAGGGACATCCGGATAGAACGAAGTTTATTTCGATTAATCAGAGACGAAATTGTCATATTTTTTTAAAATTATAATAATATTAACAAATGTAATGTAATATAAACTCAATCAGTAGGCTCAATTTTAGTAAACTGGCTTGCTTTCTATGAGAGAGAGAGAGAGAGAGAGAGAGAGAGAGAGAGAGAGAGAAACACGCGCACGCCGCACGGCTTACAACTATAGCAAAAAGTGTCGTTACAACTTTTGGTCTTAATTTTTTCCGTCTAGCCTTTCGCAACGCACGATAAGTAACTTCGTTTCAATAATATATTTAAAAAAGAAAAGTATATAAATAGTATATGAGTTGTCTAGCACCCATAACACAAGTGTAGTTACTTAGCTTGGGGCTAGATGGCGATGTGTGGAATGTCCTGCAATATTTATTTATTTCAAAAACTATTGTTTAGAAAGTATATATGGAAATAGATTTATATGGAGAAATCAATACCTTCTTAACAATGTTTTTAAGGCCATAAAATCATTAATGCATTTTTATCTTTTAATTATTTGTACAAAATAACTATTTGCTTACACTAATCACTTCAAAACAAAAATCTATAATCCGCAAAAACAACTTTACGTAAACAATTTACCTGGACAGACAGATAAACATTTTTACATTATTATACGTACGTAAACAAGGAAATTAAGAGAAACGCTGATTCTTATATATTTTTGATATAAAGATAATTATTTTTTAGAAAAGGTTTTAGTCGATCGGATTTAAGTGATGTCAAAGTAGTGACGCGCAAAATTTAATAAAAAAAAAACGTGTTTCCGGACACGCCTTTGGAACGAAGCTCCTTCATTTTTTTTTAAAGTAGTTCCTTACCGCACTTTGCGAAAGGGGGCCAGACGGAAAAAATTAAGACCAAAAGTTGTAACGACACTTTTTGATTTTATTACAATTCCTTCACTAATTAATCGAAAGAAACTTCGTTGCATCCGGGTGTCCCTTGACACCTCTCAAGTTTTAATTTTTTTTGATTTGGATATTTGTTTCTCTTACGGTTTTTCAAGTTTTCGTAACGCGTAACATTTTTTCTCGGCTAAGTTCCCGCGATAAGGAACTTCGTTCCAATATATTGTAAAAATTACCAAGTAAGAAATCAAAGTGTTAATAATTTTGAAATCCGCGCATCTAGAATACATTATTCAATTACTGCAGGACCTTAGTGACCATGATCGGTGCAACTTTATCGAAATGTCGGGTAAATATTGAAATAACTATTAGTTATACGCCTATTTATTTTTTCGTTTTTTTATACTTTTGTTTTATGTTATTGCTTTTATGTTTGTTACTACTTTTCTGATTGTCTTGTGTCGTGTGCTTTCTTTCTTTCTTTCTATCACGTCGGCAAACTACATTTTTTGGAATTTGGCGCGAATCCGGGTCATAACAAACTTAATTGATTTTAATATGATAATAGAGTTTTTTATGAAGTGCTATAAAACTTAAAAAAAATAATCTGTGGCGGGATTCGAACGTGCTACCTCCTCTTATATGTAAGTATTTAATATTATCTATAAATTAAATCTATACTAATATTATAAAGCTGAAGAGTTTGTTTGTTTGTTTGAACGCGCTAATCTCAGGAAGTACTGGTTCGAATTGAAAAATTCTTTTTGTGTTGGATAGTCCATTTATCGAGGAAGGCTATAGGCTATTTTATATTTCGATATTCCCACGGGATCGAGACTTATGCGGGTGAAACCGCTGAGCGCAGCTAGTAAATAATAAAGGTCATTTCACAAAGCGCCATCTAGCCCCAAGCTAAGCTACTAGGCTTGTGTTATGGTGACTAGATAACGGATAGAAACCAATAATTTAAAAAAATCAAACTCTTTAGTACAAAGTCACGGGTAGAAAGCTGGTCTAAAATTAATATTAATGGGAAAGATTTTTTGCTTCGTTGTTTGTAACGAATAGGCTATTTATGTATGTATACATGTATGTATTTAATTATTTGTATGTATCTATGAATATAATTATTTGGTATGTATTATTAATTTAATATTTAAAATCATAATTATGTAAATAGTGTATGTTATAAGTTAAATTATTCACAACCTACCATTAAAGCTGAATCAGTTCTTTTCCATCCAAAGGTTGCCTGGAAGAAATCGCTTTCAGCGATAAGGCCGCCCATTTGTGCAACTTATACTTTCTAGCTATTACTTTACTTTATGTTTATCGTGTTCTGTCTCTTTTTGTGTTGTACAAATAAAGTTATCTATCTATCTATCTATCTCCGAAACTACTGGACCGATTTAGATGAAACTCGGTAGGAGGATACATTGATTCATTGAAAGTAACATACATACATTTTTATCCCGATATTCCCACGGGATCGGGAGTTACGGGGGTGAAACCGCGGAGCGCTGTTAGTTAGTCATATTTTCATTAAGTAACTATCTATTATTGGATATTTAATTTCGAATAATAATTAGGTAAGTTATTAATTAAGACCATGTGTTCGCAAATCGACCTTTGTGTTAAGCAACTTTAAGTAATCAAATACTATTTTTTTGTTATTTGGATATAAGTAGATATTGTAGTTTAAAAACCATATTTTTGTTTATTTCGGTTGAAAACATGATATGAACAACTTTGTTCGATAAAAAAAATGTTAGAAAACAGAGAATTTTTAGATCGTTTATCGGTTTTTATTCAAAAATAGTTAACGTATGTTTCTAAAAATTGAATCAAATGATAGGTTTTGACCTCTAGGAACTATATTTTTGGATAATAATGCTAAAATGTACAAAATGTTTTGCAAATCGATCAAATATAACAGTTAGCACGCGTCAGTTCCTCGCAGTCGGCCTCCGGGCTTCGTCGAGGTAAGACCTATGCCACTTTTGCCGGCACGCTGCGTTCGAGCGAACCCCACGCGGAAGCTTGCATTTGCAGGGATGACAAACTTTTTTCCGCAAATAATAATTTACAAACGTATGTGCCCGCAAATAATCTATACTAATATTATAAAGAGGTAAGGTTAGTAACAAGTTTGTATATTGTATTGTTGCTCCAGTCTAAGCAGCTAGGCTTGTGTTATGGTGACTAGACGCGATTGACTGAGCGCAAATAATCTATACTAATATTATAAAGAGGTAAGGTTAGTAACAAGTTTGTATATTGTATTGTTGCTCCAGTCTAAGCAGCTAGGCTTGTGTTGTGGTGACTAGACGCGATTGAGTGAGCGCAAATAATATATACTAATATTATAAAGAGGTAAGGTTAGTAACAAGTTTGTATATTGTATTGTTGCTCCAGTCTAAGCAGCTAGGCTTGTGTTATGGTGACTAGACGCGATTGACTGAGCGCAAATAATATATACTAATATTATAAAGAGGTAAGGTTAGTAACAAGTTTGTGTATTGTATTATTGCTCCAGTCTAAGCAGCTAGACTTGTGTTATGGTGACTAGACGCGATTGACTGAGCGCAAATAATCTATACTAATATTATAAAGAGGTAAGGTTCGTAACAAGTTTGTATATTGTATTGTTGCTCCAGTCTAAGCAGCTAAGCTTGTGTTATGGTGACTAGACGCGATTGAGTGAGCGCAAATAATATATACTAATATTATAAAGAGGTAAGGTTAGTAACAAGTTTGTATATTGTATTTTTGCTCCAGTCCAAGCAGCTAGGCTTGTGTTATGGTGACTAGACGCGATTGAGTGACCGCAAATAATATATACTAATATTATAAAGAGGTAAGGTTAGTAACAAGTTTGTACATTGTATTGTTGCTCCAGTCTAAGCAGCTAGGCTTGTGTTATGGTCACTGGACGCGATTGACTGAGCGCAAATAATCTATACTAATATTATAAAGAGGTAAGGTTAGTAACAAGTTTGTTTATTGTATTGTTGCTCCAGTTTCACGGTTTTGTAATGCGTAACATTTTTTTCTCGGCTAGTTCCCCGCGTCAACCCGGGATAGGGAACTTCGTTCCAATAAAATATTAGGTACATTATTACAGCTACACATTAGTTTTATTATTTTATGTATCGAGCCCAATTAGATAACGAAAACCTACTGTTGACACCTACCTTCACTGTGGCGTGCCCACTGTTTACACCTACACTGTGGCGTAGCTTGATCGCGTACGCGAGTCGTTGCGCGCGGCTCACTTTCACGCTACGTCTTTGTGCGCGGAGGCTGAGGTAATGTTAAAATACCTACACACGGTACTGGAAGAGGGCCTTAACCTAATTATATCAAAATTAAATTTTTTGAACAAATTGAGTCATAGATTCACCATTTATTAGTTTAAATACATAATAATAATTAGTTAATTGTAATTGATTGTAAATTACTAAAATTTTAATTACATTTAAGAGTGTTACATATAATTCAATAATTATACTCATTCATTTTTGAATGCATGACATAAAAATTAATTAATTCTAATTGATTTGAAATTACTCATATTTTTATTTCTATTTAAGAGTGTTACATACTGCGCGCTTGTACTAAAAGGAATATCTCTTTTCTCCCTTTAATATTGTCAGATTTCGGTGTTATTTTTTTGTGTCATTTTTACTAATATTATAAAGAGAAATGATTTGATTGTTAGCATTTTTGTATTGAATAGGCTCTTCTTCTTCGTGTCAACGGTGGCCAAGGCAATACATAGCTCATAGCACTCCCATCCAAAAACTTAGCCACGGCAATCGCATTATCTGTTGCCCTGTTGAGGTCGTCTGCAGAGCAGCTAACAGGGCAGAGAGAGCAAGCCGTCAAGTGCGCCATCGTTTGGGCGGCCAAATAGGCTCTGAAACTACTGAACCGATTTCGTTGAAACTTGGAATGATTTACATTGATGCATTGACAGTTATATAGGCTACTTTTTACCCGAATGCAAGTAAAGGGTTATATTTTTCGCACCTATCTTGTATGTTTGTAATATTCTTTAATTAACTAGCTGCGCCCCGCGGTTTCACTTGCGTAATCATTTTCTGCACAACTTTCTTAATATATAAAAACCTTCTCTTGACTATGTCAAAGACAACAAAAAAAGAATTGGCCAAATTGGTCCAGGCGTTGTTCAGTTATGCGCTTACCAACACATTTTGCGATTCATTTTTATATTATAAGATAAGATTATTCGATAATTCCATGGGATCGAGAGATACGCTAGTGAAACCGCGGAACGCTGCTAGTTCATTCAAACCAGGCTTGTATTTCTTTTCTATATATCGCTTAGGCGATAAACAAAAGAAGTTTAAAAAATATACTTTTTTAAATAATAAATCATTTCACGTCTAGAATACGAACTATTCAAGCAAATGACATAAATAATATAATATTTTGGTATGTAAGCGTCGGAACGAAATTTTCATAAACAAAATGTCATTGGTAAGTAATCCTCTTAAAAAAACTTAAACAAAAATATACGATACAAAAGAGTTATTTTGGTTGTGTTTTGTCAAAAATATTATATAATTTTTAAGCCTAGGCTCCGAAATTACTGGACCGATTTTGATGAAACTTTGTATGAGGATACATTAATTCATTGACAGTAACATAGGCTACTTTTTATCCCGATATTCCCACAGGGATCTGGAGATACGAGACTGAAACCGCGGAGTGAAGCTAGTCATGCTATAGGTATTTATACCCACATACCTAACCTTATTGATATCGTTACCGCAAATTGATAAAATAGTAAATGATTTTATATACAGGATGATAGGTAAATAATATTTTTGCTTAAGTTAGGGCTCCATACGCCAACGAGCTTGGTACACAGCCTACTAAATAGTTACTACCGGCACCGGTCGCCTTCCTTGGTGAACATTGTTGATTGTTACGTAATATGTGTTTTGATTTTCTCAATAGTACTGAGATGGAATTGTAGGTAAGATCTTTACGGACATTTTGGTGTGACTTTGAGCCAAAAATTCCCTATAGTTTTGAAACTATCCAAAAATGAAGAACTAAAACTAGTCTAGCTTTGAAATGACAAGGAATAACTTTTCTTTGGTAAATATATACTTATAATACCAAACACAGGGTTGCGGGTTCGATTCCCGCCTCAGACAAGTATTTATGCTTAGATATTTGTCTGTGGTCTGGTTGTTTCTATGTGTTATAAGTATATATTTACAAAAGAAAAGTATATAAGTAGTATATCCGTTGTCTAGCACCCATAACACAAGTGTAGTTACTTAGCTTGGGGCTAGATGGCGATGTGTGGAATGTCCTGCAATATTTATTTATTTAATACATGGGAACATAGAAACAACCAGACCCCAGACAAATATCTAAGCATAAATACATGTCTGAGGCGGGAATCGAACCCGCAACCCTGTGTTTGGCAGACCGGCATGGTGACCGTTGTGCCAACTGGGTCGTCAAGAATAAAAACACACTGTATGAAAATGAGAGAATTTGACCACAAATTGATAGTTAACCAGTATTTATATAGTCAAAAACATAGACCAGTTTATTGATAAAAAGTTTTTTATACAATACTCTTTAAATACAAGTGAGTGTTTAAGAATATCCTTTTTAACCGACTCCAAAAGAAAGAGGTTCTCAATTCGTAATATATTTTTTATTGTTTAATCAAACACTGTATTTGTTTGTTTATGGTGGAAAAACGTGTGGGAATAGGGGACTGCCCCGGTAAAGCTATTGCATCGTGCGAGCTTCGTACAGTCGTACCATATACATACACGTTAAGCGAACGCTCGGCCGAGCTACATGGTACGCGGAGTGAGGGGGTGTTAGGTTTTGGGATCATCCTTGTTTTTTTTTATCCTACTCCCATCTATCAGATTAAATAGCTACATATCGCGGTTTCACCCGCGTAACTCCCGATCCCGTGGGAATATCGGGATAAAAATACCCTATGTTACTGTCAATGAATCAATGTATCCTCATACCAAGTTTCATCAAAATCGGTCCAGTAGTTTCGGAGCATATTCAATGCAAATAAACAATGAAATCTCTCCTCTCCTCTTTATTAGTATGATAAAAAGACTTATCAAGAAATTTCTGAAACTCCAAGATCTAGGAGTCGGAAACTTCTCATGAGGGTTCCTTTTAAGACTTAGGGGAGAATTAAGAACGGATTTTTGGAAATTTGAACTCTATAGGGGTAAAAAAAGATTCATCAAAATCTATACATATAAAATGCTTTGTCCTAAATGACTGACTGACTGACGGATCAACACACAGCCTAAACCGCTAATCGTAGAGACCTGAAACTTAGAGGGTGTGTTCTTTGTGTGACATAGGTATCCGATAAGAAAAGATTTTCTGAAATTCTACCCCTTAGGGGGTGAAAAAGGGGGGCAAAGTTTGTATGGGACAACGTGATTCCTTGGTCCATTTTCGACTTTTACGCGGACGAAGTCGCGGGCAAAAACTAGTCCAAAAAATATATACAACCGAATTGAGAACCTCCTCCTTTTTTTGAGGTCGGTTAAAAAGGGCTGTTAAAGTTTATAATTCATAGTAACTATAATACATACTGTGTTTATAGAAAATGCATAATTTTTAACGACTATCGCGGGTGAAACCGCGAGGCAGAGCTAGTAGATTTATTTAACTATAATTTCAACCCTAAAAAACCTGACTAACAGACAAACTAGTAAACAGGTACTTATTTTTAACCCATTAATAAATTTTTAATAGTGGGTGCTTAATTAATCAGGTGATAATATTAAGCTAATGATCTAAGACAGGTTTTGTATAAAAAGGCAAGTCCCGAAGGTTTTGAGTCAGTATTCATCCGACCTTCGGAGAGAACACATCGCGGTGACTTAAATGTGTCGACAGTGATTTATTAAAAGTTGTTAATTTTATTAAAAATTGTCAGTGTAATAATTAAAAGTTATTAACAAAAATTTGTGGATTTTTTTCAGATGTTTTAATTCAAAGATTTTTTTGCGGTAAGTCTTTTATTCTAACTAATATTATAAATCTAAAAGTTTGTTTATTTGTTTGTTCTGAACCGATCGCGAGATCACGATTTAAGCGGGTAAAACCCTGGGACGCAGCCAGTATTATTTATACAATGTGTTTCAGCGAAGGGGTATTAATACGAAAGAGGTTGTTCTAGACGTCTATTTGAACAATTTTTGGAAATTCGAACTATTTTTTTCAATCAATATAAGGGAATTTTTACTTAAAAATCAGCTGTTTCATATAAAAACTCGAACGAAATGTTCGAATTTACAAAAGTCGTAGAACAAAAGTTGTTCGCCTAGACGTCTAGAACAGCCCCCTTTTGTATTAAAACCCCTATGCTGAAACAAATTCTATACATCTTTCTACTGTACGTGTGTATGCCAATGAACTCCTCCTAAACTGCTGGACCGATTTGAATGTTTTTTTTTTGTAGTTTGGGTTGAGTTTGGGTGGCGCCCTGGATGGTTTATGCTTTCACAAATAAGCCTGATTATTTTTTTAATTTGTGCCGGGACAGCTAGTATGAATATAAAAATCAAAGGCCCTAACTGACTGGTGCAAATCAATGTAATTTTATTTTTAACATATTTTTAGAACTGGGTCATCATCATAGTGTAGTATACCACACGACCTACCAGTTAAGCTAAATAGACCTTCTCCATCCTAAGGTTGCCTGGAAGAAATCGCTTTAAGCGATAAGGTCGCCTGTTTGTACAATTTCATAGTTAATAAGCTGTCTTGTCTTTTTTGTCATTTTCAATGTTTTGTGTGTTGTACAAATAAAGTGTTTATCTATCTATCTATCTATATCTGTTAGAAATAGCTATCACGGCATCAGTAGACAGGTTCTGTCATTCTGTCATTGGGTCTTGGTAGTTGTTTCAGTCAGATTTCATCATCGAAATCATCATCATCATACATTTTCAAGATATTATCAGAGAAGATTTGTCAATTTTAGCTATCACAATCGCAGATGACATGTTTATCATTCTGTCACTGAGTATGTGATAGTTTTAGTTGTCAAATGATGTCATCGTGTCAAAAATAAGAAGAAACTACATGATTTGTCGCCAGTACCTGACACAAACTCAGTTGACAAGTTTTATCATTCTGCCACTGGGTATGAGATAGCTATTGTTGTCAAATGTTGTCATCGTGTCAAAAATAAGAAGAAACTTCATGATTTGTCACCAGTAGCTGTCACAAACTCAGTTGACAAGTTTTGTCATACTGCCACTGGGTATGAGATAGCTATTGTTGTCAAATGTTGTCATCGTGTCAAAAGTAAGAAGAAACTACATGATCTGTCACCAGTAGCTGTCACAAACTCAGTTGACAAGTTTTGTCATACTGCCACTGGGTATGAGATAGCTGTTGTTGTCAAATGTTGTCATCGTGTCAAAAATAAGAAGAAACTACATGATCTGTCACCAGTAGCTGTCACAAACTCAGTTGACAAGTTTTGTCATACTGCCACTGGGTATGAGATAGCTGTTGCTGTCAAATGTTGTCATCGTGTCAAAAATAAGAAGCAACTACATGATTTGTCACCAGTAGCTGTCACAAACTCAGTTGACAAGTTTAGTCATACTGCCACTGGGAATGAGATAGCTGTTGTTGTCAAATGTTGTCATCGTGTCAAAAATAAGAAGAAACTACATGATCTGTCACCAGTAGCTGCCACAAACTCAGTTGACAAGTTTTGTCATACTGCCACTGGGTATGAGATAGCTGTTGTTGTCAAATGTTGTCATCGTGTCAAACATAAGAAGAAATCAAATAATTTGTCATAAGTAGCTGTCACAAACTCAGTTGACAAGTTTTGTCATACTGCCACTGGGTATGAAATAGCTGTTGTTGTCAAATGTTGTCTTCGTGTCAAAAATAAGAAGAAACTTCATGATTTGTCACCAGTAGCTGTCACAATCTCAGTTGACAAGTTTTGTCATACTGCCACTGGGTATGAGATAGCTGTTGTTGGCAAATGTTGTCTTCGTGTCAAAAATAAGAAGAAACTTCATGATTTGTCACCAGTAGCTGTCACAAACTCAGTTGACAAGTTTTGTCATACTGCCACTGGGTATGAGATAGCTGTTGTTGTCAAATGTTGTCTTCGTGTCAAAAATGAGAAGAAACTTCATGATTTGTCACCAGTAGCTGTCACAAACTCAGTTGACAAGTTTAGTCATACTGCCACTGGGTATGAGATAGCTGTTGTTGTCAAATGTTGTCATCGTGTCAAAAATAAGAAGAAATCAAATAATACTGCCACTGGGTATGAGATAGCTGTTGTTGTCAAATGTTGTCATCGTGTCAAAAATAAGAAGAAACTACATGATTTGTCGCCAGTACCTGACACAAACTCAGTTGACAAGTTTTATCATTCTGCCACTGGGTATGAGATAGCTGTTGTTGTCAAATGTTGTCATCGTGTCAAAAATAAGAAGAAACTACATGATCTGTCACCAGTAGCTGTCACAAACTCAGTTGACAAGTTTTGTCATACTGCCACTGGGAATGAGATAGCTGTTGTTGTCAAATGTTGTCATCGTGTCAAAAATAAGAAGAAACTACATGATCTGTCACCAGTAGCTGCCACAAACTCAGTTGACAAGTTTTGTCATACTGCCACTGGGTATGAGATAGCTGTTGTTGTCAAATGTTGTCATCGTGTCAAAAATAAGAAGAAACTTCATGATTTGTCACCAGTAGCTGTCACAAACTCAGTTGACAAGTTTTTTCATACTGCCACTGGGTATGAGATAGCTGTTGTTGGCAAATGTTGTCTTCGTGTCAAAAATAAGAAGAAACTTCATGATTTGTCACCAGTAGCTGTCACAAACTCAGTTGACAAGTTTTGTCATACTGCCACTGGGTATGAGGTAGCTGTTGTTGTCGAATGTTGTCATCGTGTCAATAATAAGAAGAAACTACATGATTTTTCACCAGTAGCTGTCACAATCTCAGTTGACAAGTTTTGTCATACTGCCACTGGGTATGAGATAGATGTGAGGGTAGATGGCGCTACTCGTAGTAACATTGACTCCGTACAGTTTATTTAATTAAAAATAGAAAACAAGTTTCTTACGCTACAAAAACAGTGCAAATCGATAAACAATTACTTAAATCATGTGTGAAAATGTTATCCCACTATAATTCCTAATGATAATGAAGTGATTTTGTGAAAATAAACATAAGATACAAAACGTAAACAAACAAATAATTTTCGTAATAATCAGTGAATATTGTCAAAACAAAGTTAAAATTTCACAATATATGCAACAAAGTGACAAATTATGTGATTTGAAGAAGTTATGTGTTGGTTTATAAATTAATAAAAAGACGGTGATCATAAAATAAGTAAACTTAAATGAATCACTTCTAACAACGGCTATTCGTTTATGACGTCATTATCGGCTTCAAACAGTACTATATTTTCGTCAATTATTATAAGACTTTGTGGCTTGGTGGTTTGGAGCGCTACCTGCAAATTATATGAATGTTTAGCACCTGGTTCGAATCTCACTCGACTTTTCAGTTTTTGCTGGAATATTTTTATCCAGAGCACTTTAAAAAATAAAAACTAACATGTCCGAAAACGTAACATTGAGAAAACCGATGAATAAGAGGAGTAACTCAGATTTGGATCAGTTTATCATGAATGACGATAATTCATCACAAAATAATAATTCAAATTGGTCTGATGAAGTATTGAATGTGTCGACAAGTAGTGCTCCGATAGAAGGTCAACATGATGAAATCAGAGACTTAAGAGAACAAATAGCAATATTGAAGAGTGAAAACGAGAGTGCCCATGAAGAGATAGATAACCTAAGCTATGAGTGTAATCTACTAAGAAAAGATATATCGGAGAAAAATAAACAATTATACCTTTTAAAAGGAATATCCACCAATTCTCTATCTGGCACTCCAACATCTTCGTCCGGTTCGAGGCCGTATATCTACGCTCGTACACCAATATTGAAGAGACTAACATCTATCAGAATGGCGATCCCTCGCTCCTCCCCACTCACTAATTCTAGAAATCTAACCATAGATGAAACACCTAAAAATAAACTTCAAGAAATAAAAACAAGAAGAATTACACTACCACAATTAATAAATATTGACAACAAAGAGAAGTCACCACCTGTGGATCTATACAGCTCTACGGAACTCCGTCCTTCGCTAGATGGCTTTAGTAGTATCGATCGGCACCATGTTTATATATTGGGAGATGAACAAGCTCGGGGATTAGCTTTACAGCTAACCTATGACCGCAAAAAAAAAGGTGATACCAAATACGACATCCTCGGTGTGATTAAGCCGTGGTCAAAAAGCTGCGAAATGCTAAAATCGTGTGAAGCCTTGTCTAAAACGATTACTAGCGAAGACATTGTCGTTTTAGCGTTTGGTTCTAACGATAAGGATCCTTACGAATTTTTGTCAAACTTAAGTAATTCGCTATACCTTTTAAGAAATTGTAACGTGTTTGTTGTAAGTGTTCAGTCAAATCCCTATTTAAATGTGTATTTATTGAATGAAAGAATCGAATTAATATTGAGAAATTATAGTAACTGTAGATTTTTAAAAATAAATTATATGGACAATTACCTTTTGAATTCTAGGAGGTATATAAGAATGTTGAGCTTTAAAATTCACGTAGAGATAGATTTTTTAGCTGTAAATACTAGAACAACTTGTGAGGATGCAGTTTGTGTTATTGAGTCAACAGATAATGTCAGAGCTTTGTCTGTTGATAAAGGTAAACCAGACAATCTTGATTATAGTCCTAAAGAGGGTACCATTCCCTATTATTTTAATAAAATGCTTAACAAACAAAGTAACAAGGACAATAAGACATTAAATTTTTTTCGTTCCTAAAAAGGAACATGAGTTTACTATATTTCATCAAAATATTGCGGGTGCTGTTACGAAGAGTGAATATTTGTCATTTACAATATCTGAGTTTTCGCAGAATAAAAAATCAATTGATATAATCTGTTTAACAGAAACGAATTTAAAAAAAGGAGTTGAACATCTTTTAAAAATTTCAGGTTTTAAATTGATGGCATCTTACTGCCGAAACAAAAGTAAAGGGGGTTCGTGCATTTTGGTGCGAGATGGCATTAAGTGCAACGTTCTTAATAGCATAGAAAAACTGAGTTGTAACTATATATTTGAATGTTGTGGTATAGAAATAAAATCAGCAAAACTGTGTATAGTATGCATCTACCGTAATCCGACTAGCAAGAATGAGAAAGCGTTTTTAGAAAAATTAGAGCAACTTCTTTTGATAATAACAGTGCGGTCTAAAAAAATTATTTTGTGCGGCGATTGGAACTTAAATACGTTAACATTCAGCAAACGCAGCAAAGAACTTATTAGTCTTCTTAAAACTTTTAGCATAGAATTACATATAACAAAGCCGACAAGACTGAACACGTGTCTTGATCAAATCGCAAGCAACTTTAAAAATACCAAGGCTGAGATACACCAAGTTGGACTCTCAGACCATACTGGTCAAACACTAACGATAGAAGCAAAGAACGTACATAGACAGGTAAGCTGGACTGAAAGTATGCGCGACTATCATGAAGATAATATAAATAAGTTTAAGCAATGTATTTCCAATATAAGTTTTTCAGAAATCTATGAAAAGGAGACTGCAAACGATGCTTTTCAGGAATTCCACGATTTGTTCAGCCTCTTTTACAATTTGTGTTTTCCGTTTATCATTGTAAAAAAATCCAATAAGAATAGTAATAACTCGTGGCTTACAAGGGGCATAAGAAAGTCATGTGTGAGAAAGAGATATTTATACTTAAAATATAAGCAAACTGGAAATGACAAAAAACATTGTTTTCGTAGATATACCCAATATAAGACTCTATTAAAAAAATGCATGTTTAAATCAAGACAGTTGCAAAACAAAAAATACATTGATAGGACTAATAATAAGTGTAAAGCTGTTTGGGAAATTATAAATAAAACTATAAATGACATAAATTCAAGTTCGGATATTGATAAAATAATAATGGGCAATGACGTATATACTGAGTCAGCTGATATCAGCAACGCATTTAACAACTATTTTATAAAATTGACAAATGATAATAATTTCGAATATAGAACTGATAATATTAAAATGTCCTGTTCAAATATCAACTCAATGTTTCTAAAACCAACTGATCCTACTGAGATACTTCATATAATCAATAAACTTAATAATTCTCATTCTGTTGGCTTCGATGAAATTAAAACTAAAATAATAAAAGATTGTGTCAGATGCATTTGTAAACCACTAAGTTTTATAGTTAACCTATCGTTTGAACAAGCAATATTTCCAAAAATCTTGAAAATGTCAATCATCAGACCTTTATTTAAGAAGGGTGATTCGCATGACATGAGTAACTATCGTCCGGTCACTCTTATCCCTATTTTCTCTAAGATATTTGAAAGGGCAATACTTAAGAGGCTTGAAGAATACGTGACACGTGAAAATATTTTGGTACATCAGCAATTTGGTTTTCGTAAAGGGAGTACTACGGCATTAGCATGTTTTAACCTAATCAAAGCGGTCACTGAAGCTATTGACAAGGGTACACCGGTTACAGCCATCTTCTTAGATATGAGCAAAGCTTTCGATTTCGTAGATCATAAACTGTTACTGTATAAGCTCGAAAGGTATGGTATGAGAGGTATAGTGAATGACTGGCTGAGAGATTATTTATCGGGACGTACCCAATGTGTGGATATATCCAAGATAAATGTAGGTAGAAAGACTGTTTACAGATCGAACTTCCAGGCTAATAATTTTGGAGTTCCCCAAGGGAGTGTGCTAGGACCATTTCTGTTTTTAATGTATATAAATGACCTTCCACTAGTAACGGACAATAAAACTATTCTTTTTGCTGACGATACAACTCTTGTTGTGAAAAGTAGGAATGAGTTAATATACCAAAGCGACATAAACGACTCCTTAAATAAAATTATTAATTGGCTAAAAAATAACAATCTAAAAATAAACCTTGAGAAAACGAAAATGATACAATTTCAAACTGGTAGAAAAGCGCATAATCCGTTGAATATACACTTTGAGGGAGCTCCAATACAAGAGGTGCACGAAACGAATTTTTTGGGAATAGTAATAGATAGATGTTGTGATTGGAAGGCGCATATTAATTATGTTTGTGGTAAGCTTGACAGATTTGTATATGCAATAAGAAGATTGCGACTTGCGGTATCAACAGAGGCAGCACTAAGTGCTTACCATGGGTATGTAGCATCGGTTCTCTCATATGGATTGCTATTATGGGGAAATTCAGTGGAGATTAAGAAAGCCTTTTTAACTCAAAAAAGATGTGTAAGAGCGATCTGCGGCGCGTGGCCAACGGACAGCTGCGTCCCACTGTTCCAAAGGTTTCGTATTTTACCGTTGTCTTGCATGTACATTAAAGAATTGTGTATCTTTGTGAAGCAGCACCCGAAGTATTTTCGTTTTTTATCTGATGTGAGCAGTAAGAAAGCTAGTTCTAGAGATCAGTATCAACTGCATTTTCCAAAATGTAACTTACAACTTCATAAAAGAAATTCATATATAAATGCAATCACAGTTTACAATAAGTTACCGAATATGTTCAAATGCTTACCTTTACCCATTTTTAAAAAGAAAGTAAGCGAATGGCTGCTAGATAAATGTTTTTATAGTTTGACAGAGTTTCTAGATTATAGAGATAAACCTTATTGACTAAATTGTAATAAAACTATTTTGAATGTAATTTTAAAGTGATAGTCATTTCGTTAATGAACATTATTTTCTATTTTTGAATTTTAAAAACTGACATTTTTTTTTTAAATTCTTATTTTGTTTTAATAGAATTTGATTTTAATGACATAGGTATTTTTTGTTTTATTTTATTATTTTTATTAATGACCATTATTTTGAAATTGTATTCTTTTGACTAAAACTTGAAAATATAAATAAACCTACTTATAAGAATTCCACACCATTGTTATGGTAGAATGTAAGGAACTCATCTAGTATTTGAACACCATGTAAAACTACATTCTAGGAATAAATGAATTTGATTTGATTTGATTTGATTTGTTGTTGTCAAATGTTGTCTTCGTGTCAAAAATAAGAAGAAACTTCATGATTTGTCACCAGTAGCTGTCACAATCTCAGTTGACAAGTTTTGTCATATTGCCACTGGGTATGAGATAGCTGTTGTTGTCAAATGTTGTCATCGTGTCAAAAGTAAGAAGAAATCAAATAATTTGTCACCAGTAGCTGTCACAAACTCAGTTAACAAGTTTTGTCATACTGCCACTGGGTATGAGATAGCTGTTGTTGTCAAATGTTGTCATCGTGTCAAAAATAAGAAGAAACTACATGATCTGTCACCAGTAGCTGTCACAAACTCAGTTGACAAGTTTTGTCATACTGCCACTGGGTATGAGATAGCTGTTGTTGTCAAATGTTGTCATCGTGTCAAAAATAAGAAGAAACTTCATGATTTGTCACCAGTAGCTGTCACAATCTCAGTTGACAAGTTTTGTCATACTGCCACTGGGTATGAGATAGCTGTTGTTGGCAAATGTTGTCTTCGTGTCAAAAATAAGAAGAAACTTCAATTTTTGTCACCAGTAGCTGTCACAAACTCAGTTGACAAGTTTTGTCATACTGCCACTGGGTATGAGATAGCTGTTGTTGTCAAATGTTGTCATCGTGTCAAAAATGAGAAGAAACTTCATGATTTGTCACCAGTAGTTGTCACAAACTCAGTTGACAAGTTTAGTCATACTGCCACTGGGTATGAGATAGCTGTTGTTGTCAAATGTTGTCATCGTGTCAAAAATAAGAAGAAATCAAATAATACTGCCACTGGGTATGAGATAGCTGTTGTTGTCAAATGTTGTCATCGTGTCAAAAATAAGAAGAAACTACATGATTTGTCGCCAGTACCTGACACAAACTCAGTTGACAAGTTTTATCATTCTGCCACTGGGTATGAGATAGCTGTTGTTGTCAAATGTTGTCATCGTGTCAAAAATAAGAAGAAACTACATGATCTGTCACCAGTAGCTGTCACAAACTCAGTTGACAAGTTTTGTCATACTGCCACTGGGTATGAGATAGCTGTTGTTGTCAAATGTTGTCATTGTGTCAAAAATAAGAAGAAACTTCAAGATTTGTCACCAGTAGCTGTCACAAACTCAGTTGACAAGTTTTGTCATACTGCCACTGGGTATGAAATAGCTGTTGTTGTCAAATGTTGTCTTCGTGTCAAAAATAAGAAGAAACTTCATGATTTGTCACCAGTAGCTGTCACAATCTCAGTTGACAAGTTTTGTCATACTGCCACTGGGTATGAGATAGCTGTTGTTGGCAAATGTTGTCTTCGTGTCAAAAATAAGAAGAAACTTCATGATTTGTCACCAGTAGCTGTCACAAACTCAGTTGACAAGTTTTGTCATACTGCCACTGGGTATGAGATAGCTGTTGTTGTCAAATGTTGTCATCGTGTCAAAAATGAGAAGAAACTTCATGATTTGTCACCAGTAGCTGTCACAAACTCAGTTGACAAGTTTAGTCATACTGCCACTGGGTATGAGATAGCTGTTGTTGTCAAATGTTGTCATCGTGTCAAAAATAAGAAGAAATCAAATAATACTGCCACTGGGTATGAGATAGCTGTTGTTGTCAAATGTTGTCATCGTGTCAAAAATAAGAAGAAACTACATGATCTGTCACCAGTAGCTGTCACAAACTCAGTTGACAAGTTTTGTCATTCTGTCACTGGGTATGAGATAGCTGTTGTTGTCAAATGTTGTCATCGTGTCAAAAATAAGAAGAAACTACATGATTTGTCACCAGTAGCTGTCACAAACTCAGTTGACAAGTTTTGTCATTCTGCCACTGGGTATGAGGTAGCTGTTGTTGTCAAATGTTGTAATCGTGTCAAACATAAGAAGAAATCAAATAATTTGTCATAAGTAGCTGTCACAAACTCAGTTGACAAGCTTTGTCATTCTGCCACTGGGTAT
The DNA here is from genome assembly GCA_951213275.1 of Idaea straminata. Taxonomy (NCBI): domain Eukaryota; kingdom Metazoa; phylum Arthropoda; class Insecta; order Lepidoptera; family Geometridae; genus Idaea; species Idaea straminata. Next base: position 2,505,605 of record OX577872.1, read on the forward strand.
GAGATAGCTGTTGTTGTCAAATGTTGTCATCGTGTCAAAAATAAGAAGAAATCAAATAATACTGCCACTGGGTATGAGATAGCTGTTGTTGTCAAATGTTGTCATCGTGTCAAAAATAAGAAGAAACTACATGATCTGTCACCAGTAGCTGTCACAAACTCAGTTGACAAGTTTTGTCATTCTGTCACTGGGTATGAGATAGCTGTTGTTGTCAAATGTTGTCATCGTGTCAAAAATAAGAAGAAACTACATGATTTGTCACCAGTAGCTGTCACAAACTCAGTTGACAAGTTTTGTCATTCTGCCACTGGGTATGAGGTAGCTGTTGTTGTCAAATGTTGTAATCGTGTCAAACATAAGAAGAAATCAAATAATTTGTCATAAGTAGCTGTCACAAACTCAGTTGACAAGCTTTGTCATTCTGCCACTGGGTATGAGATAGCTGTTGTTGTCAAATGTTGTCATCGTGTCAAAAATAAGAAGAAACTACATGATTTGTCACCAGTAGCTGACACAAACTCAGTTGACAAGTTTTATCATACTGCCACTGGGTATGAGATAGCTGTTGTTGTCAAATGTTGTCATCGTGTCAAAAATAAGAAGAAACTTCAAGATTTGTCACCAGTAGCTGTCACAAACTCAGTTGACAAGTTTTGTCATACTGCCACTGGGTATGAAATAGCTGTTGTTGTCAAATGTTGTCATCGTGTCAAAAATAAGAAGAAACTACATGATCTGTCACCAGTAGCTGTCACAAACTCAGTTGACAAGTTTTGTCATACTGCCACTGGGTATGAGATAGCTGTTGTTGCCAAATGTTGTCATCGTGTCAAAAATAAGAAGAAACTTCATGATTTGTCACCAGTAGCTGTCACAAACTCAGTTGACAAGTTTTGTCATACTGCCACTGGGTATGAGATAGCTGTTGTTGCCAAATGTTGTCATCGTGTCAAAAATAAGAAGAAACTTCATGATTTGTCACCAGTAGCTGTCACAAACTCAGTTGACAAGTTTAGTCATACTGCCACTGGGTATGAGATAGCTGTTGTTGCCAAATGTTGTCATCGTGTCAAAAATAAGAAGAAACTACATGATCTGTCACCAGTAGCTGTCACAAACTCAGTTGACAAGTTTTGTCATACTGCCACTGGGTATGAGATAGCTGTTGTTGCCAAATGTTGTCATCGTGTCAAAAATAAGAAGAAACTACATGATCTGTCACCAGTAGCTGTCACAAACTCAGTTGACAAGTTTTGTCATACTGCCACTGGGTATGAGATAGCTGTTGTTGTCAAATGTTGTCATCGTGTCAAAAATAAGAAGAAACTTCATGATTTGTCACCAGTAGCTGTCACAAACTCAGTTGACAAGTTTTGTCATACTGCCACTGGGTATGAGATAGCTGTTGTTGTCAAATGTTGTCATCGTGTCAAAAATGAGAAGAAACTACATGATCTGTCACCAGTAGCTGTCACAAACTCAGTTGACAAGTTTAGTCATACTGCCACTGGGTATGAGATAGCTGTTGTTGTCAAATGTTGTCATCGTGTCAAAAATAAGAAGAAACTACATGATTTGTCACCAGTAGCTGTCACAAACTCAGTTGACAAGTTTAGTCATACTGCCACTGGGTATGAGATAGCTGTTGTTGTCAAATGTTGTCATCGTGTCAAAAATAAGAAGAAACTTCATGATTTGTCACCAGTAGCTGTCACAAACTCAGTTGACAAGTTTTGCCATACTGCCACTGGGTATGAGATAGCTGTTGTTGTCAAATGTTGTCATCGTGTCAAAAGTAAGAAGAAATCAAATAATTTGTCACCAGTAGCTGTCACAAACTCAGTTGACAAGTTTTGTCATACTGCCACTGGGTATGAGATAGCTGTTGTTGTCAAATGTTGTCATCGTGTCAAAAATAAGAAGAAACTACATGAGCTGTCACCAGTAGCTGTCACAAACTCAGTTGACAAGTTTTGTCATACTGCCACTGGGTATGAGATAGCTGTTGCTGTCAAATGTTGTCATCGTGTCAAAAATAAGAAGCAACTACATGATTTGTCACCAGTAGCTGTCACAAACTCAGTTGACAAGTTTTGTCATACTGCCACTGGGTATGAGATAGCTGTTGTTGTCAAATGTTGTCATCGTGTCAAAAATAAGAAGAAACTTCATGATTTGTCACTAGTAGCTGTCACAAACTCAGTTGACAAGTTTTGTCATACTGCCACAGGGTATGAGATAGCTGTTGTTGTCAAATGTTGTCATCGTGTCAAAAATAAGAAGAAACTACATGATCTGTCACCAGTAGCTGTCACAAACTCAGTTGACAAGTTTTGTCATTCTGTCACTGGGTATGAGATAGCTGTTGTTGTCAAATGTTGTCATCGTGTCAAAAATAAGAAGAAACTACATGATTTGTCACCAGTAGCTGTCGCAAACTCAGTTGACAAGTTTTGTCATTCTGCCACTGGGTATGAGGTAGCTGTTGTTGTCAAATGTTGTCATCGTGTCAAACATAAGAAGAAATCAAATAATTTGTCATAAGTAGCTGTCACAAACTCAGTTGACAAGTTTTGTCATACTGCCACAGGGTATGAGATAGCTGTTGTTGTCAAATGTTGTCATCGTGTCAAAAATAAGAAGAAACTACATGATCTGTCACCAGTAGCTGTCACAAACTCAGTTGACAAGTTTTGTCATTCTGTCACTGGGTATGAGATAGCTGTTGTTGTCAAATGTTGTCATCGTGTCAAAAATAAGAAGAAACTACATGATTTGTCACCAGTAGCTGTCACAAACTCAGTTGACAAGTTTAGTCATACTGCCACTGGGTATGAGATAGCTGTTGTTGTCAAATGTTGTCATCGTGTCAAAAATAAGAAGAAACTTCATGATTTGTCACCAGTAGCTGTCACAAACTCAGTTGACAAGTTTTGCCATACTGCCACTGGGTATGAGATAGCTGTTGTTGTCAAATGTTGTCATCGTGTCAAAAGTAAGAAGAAATCAAATAATTTGTCACCAGTAGCTGTCACAAACTCAGTTGACAAGTTTTGTCATACTGCCACTGGGTATGAGATAGCTGTTGTTGTCAAATGTTGTCATCGTGTCAAAAATAAGAAGAAACTACATGAGCTGTCACCAGTAGCTGTCACAAACTCAGTTGACAAGTTTTGTCATACTGCCACTGGGTATGAGATAGCTGTTGCTGTCAAATGTTGTCATCGTGTCAAAAATAAGAAGCAACTACATGATTTGTCACCAGTAGCTGTCACAAACTCAGTTGACAAGTTTTGTCATACTGCCACTGGGTATGAGATAGCTGTTGTTGTCAAATGTTGTCATCGTGTCAAAAATAAGAAGAAACTTCATGATTTGTCACTAGTAGCTGTCACAAACTCAGTTGACAAGTTTTGTCATACTGCCACAGGGTATGAGATAGCTGTTGTTGTCAAATGTTGTCATCGTGTCAAAAATAAGAAGAAACTACATGATTTGTCACCAGTAGCTGACACAAACTCAGTTGACAAGTTTTATCATACTGCCACTGGGTATGAGATAGCTGTTGTTGTCAAATGTTGTCATCTTGTCAAAAATAAGAAGAAACTTCAAGATTTGTCACCAGTAGCTGTCACAAACTCAGTTGACAAGTTTTGTCATACTGCCACTGGGTATGAAATAGCTGTTGTTGTCAAATGTTGTCTTTGTGTCAAAAATAAGAAGAAACTTCATGATTTGTCACCAGTAGCTGTCACAATCTCAGTTGACAAGTTTTGTCATACTGCCACTGGGTATGAGATAGCTGTTGTTGCCAAATGTTGTCATCGTGTCAAAAATAAGAAGAAACTACATGATCTGTCACCAGTAGCTGTCACAAACTCAGTTGACAAGTTTTGTCATACTGCCACTGGGTATGAGATAGCTGTTGTTGCCAAATGTTGTCATCGTGTCAAAAATAAGAAGAAACTTCATGATTTGTCACCAGTAGCTGTCACAAACTCAGTTGACAAGTTTTGTCATACTGCCACTGGGTATGAGATAGCTGTTGTTGCCAAATGTTGTCATCGTGTCAAAAATAAGAAGAAACTACATGATCTGTCACCAGTAGCTGTCACAAACTCAGTTGACAAGTTTTGTCATACTGCCACTGGGTATGAGATAGCTGTTGTTGCCAAATGTTGTCATCGTGTCAAAAATAAGAAGAAACTTCATGATTTGTCACCAGTAGCTGTCACAAACTCAGTTGACAAGTTTTGTCATACTGCCACTGGGTATGAGATAGCTGTTGTTGTCAAATGTTGTAATCGTGTCAAAAATAAGAAGAAACTTCATGATTTGTCACCAGTAGCTGTCACAAACTCAGTTGACAAGTTTTGTCATACTGCCACTGGGTATGAGATAGCTGTTGTTGCCAAATGTTGTCATCGTGTCAAAAATAAGAAGAAACTACATGATCTGTCACCAGTAGCTGTCACAAACTCAGTTGACAAGTTTTGTCATACTGCCACTGGGTATGAGATAGCTGTTGTTGCCAAATGTTGTCATCGTGTCAAAAATAAGAAGAAACTTCATGATTTGTCACCAGTAGCTGTCACAAACTCAGTTGACAAGTTTTGTCATACTGCCACTGGGTATGAGATAGCTGTTGTTGCCAAATGTTGTCATCGTGTCAAAAATAAGAAGAAACTTCATGATTTGTCACCAGTAGCTGTCACAAACTCAGTTGACAAGTTTTGTCATACTGCCACTGGGTATGAGATAGCTGTTGTTGCCAAATGTTGTCATCGTGTCAAAAATAAGAAGAAACTACATGATCTGTCACCAGTAGCTGTCACAAACTCAGTTGACAAGTTTTGTCATACTGCCACTGGGTATGAGATAGCTGTTGTTGTCAAATGTTGTAATCGTGTCAAAAATAAGAAGAAACTTCATGATTTGTCACCAGTAGCTGTCACAAACTCAGTTGACAAGTTTTGTCATACTGCCACTGGGTATGAGATAGCTGTTGTTGTCAAATGTTGTCATCGTGTCAAAAATAAGAAGAAACTACATGATTTGTCACCAGTAGCTGTCACAAACTCAGTTGACAAGTTTTGTCATACTGCCACTGGGTATGAGATAGCTGTTGTTGCCAAATGTTGTCATCGTGTCAAAAATAAGAAGAAACTACATGATCTGTCACCAGTAGCTGTCACAAACTCAGTTGACAAGTTTTGTCATACTGCCACTGGGTATGAAATAGCTGTTGTTGTCAAATGTTGTCATCGTGTCAAAAATAAAAAGAAACTACATGATTTGTCACCAGTAGCTGTCACAAACTCAGTTGACAAGTTTTGTCATACTGCCACTGGGTATGAGATAGCTGTTGTCAAATGTTGTCATCGTGTCAAAAATAAGAAGAAACTTCATGATTTGTCACCAGTAGCTGTCACAAACTTAGTTGACAAGTTTTGTCATTCTGCCACTGGGTATGAGATAGCTATTTCTGTCAAATTCTATCAATCAATTGTCAAGAAAGCAACAAGTTTGTCAAGAAGAAACAAAATGTTGTCAAAAAGAAGCAACAAGTTAGTCAAGAAGAAGCAAAATTGGGCAACAAGTTGATAAGAAAGCAGCAAGATATTGTCAATCAAGCAAGAAGCATAAACTGACACGTTTATCTGTCAGTCGTTCAGTTGACAAGTGTTGTCAGTCTGTCACTGGGCGTCTGTCAGATATAGCTGTCAATTATTGTCAACATACATGCCGGTCATATGCACAAGGCGTGCGAAGACATAATGAATTTAAAAAAAGGTATGGGTATCTAATGCATAATTAAAAAATCGAATTTTCATGACTCATACTCCGAAAGTAGGTCTAAAGATGCCTGAAGAGCGTGTAGAAAGAAAAACTTTCAGCCCTAGGGAAAATCGCTTTCACTGACAGCTGTCATGTCAAATTATGGCTTTGCGCGGCTTGTGCAATGTGCTTGTAGCCTGTATCAGTATCATTATGCATTAGGAACTACAAAAGCCCAATTGCCTTGCTTTAGGTAACACCAAAGAATAACAATTATGGCTTCACACGGCTCATGCACAATGCCAGAGTTAGTATGCAGTCTCTCATTCTCTCTCGTTATTATGAAGAATTTTATGTATTATTCGTAATGAAAAGCACAGTGTTTACCTCGGGTAAAAGACTCATTTAGTCCCTCGAACTATTAGCGAGTGATAATGAGTGACTTACACCCCTAGGGTAACAATGTACTATTAAAAATGATTATTTTTAGTTTTGGGTGAGCAAAGGGCTGGCTCCTACCTCGGACAGCGGATAAGCCACCCAACGTGGTGACGTGTTCAATTTAGACGTTTAATTTTTATTGAAAGAAGGTAGTTTATTTAATTAATCTATTTCATTTTTATTAATAGCTTTTGCCCTCGACTTCGTCATCGTAAAAATCGAAAATGGACCAAGGAATCACGCTGTCCTATACAATATTTGCCCCCCTTTTTCACCCCCTTAGGACTACAATTTTGATAAATCATTTCTTATCGGATGCCTACACCATACAAAGAACACACCCTCTAAGTTTCAGGTCTCTACGATCAGCGGTTTAGGCTGTGCGTTGATCCGTCAGTCAGACAGGACATAGAATTTTGCAAAACAACTAATCTAGAGAATGAAATATTTATTTGGTTTTTAATGGTACTGGATTCAAAAGTAGACTGCCAATCTAGTTTATGAACTGGATTGCTCACTGGATCCAGTGCATTCCAGTTTTGGTTTACATTTTTCCAGTTGCAATTCAGCGCTGGATTCGTCATAGGGAATCCGATAAATAAAGAAGTAAATTCCAAAACTAAGTACATACCTTATTAGTCAAGCAGTCTTGGAAGTCCTTCTTCATTACAGAGACCGAGACTCGGTCTTGCGGTCTCTTTGGACCGCTAACTGACGTCACCACGGTCGATAGATCCAATTCAACCACCTGAGGAATTAAAAAAATTAAACCATATGTATAGGATCGTTTTTAGGGTTGCATACCCAAAGGGTAAAACGAGACCCTATTACTAAGACTCCACTGTCCGTCTGTCTGTTACCAGGCTGTATCTCATGAACCGTGATAACTAAACAGTTGAAATTTTCACAGATTATGTATTTCTGTTGCCGCTATGACAAAAAATACTAAAAACGGAAAAAAAGTACGAAAAAGGAAAAAACGTTTAATATTTATTGTTAGGCAACAGAAATTTATAAGATACTTTCTTACTTGACTCGGATACTTTTTCAGCTTATTCGCGGACTTTGAGCGCGGCGACCGAATCAAGAAAATCCGTAACGATAATACGTCTGGAGCCAACTAAGCCGCGGGTTTCATCACGATGTTTTCCTTCACCGTAAGAGCAATGTCAATTAGCGCACATTAAATTTTTCTTAAGAAAATTCATTGGTGCACGGCCGGCCGGGATTCGAACCCACGACCTTCAGAATGAAAGTCGAGGTATCTACCACTAAGCCAACGCCACTCTTAGCTATATTCTAAATTACCTCAGAAAAAGTAGGATCTTCAGTGGGATCGTTGTAGTTTCTGAATTGTTTTGTCACTCGAAGATAGGTTTCGATTATTTGGATTGTTTCCGCTGAACGGTCTGGAAATTTAAGAATAAAAAAAATATTATTTGATGGAATTTCCCAAAAAAGAGAGCCCTCTCGTGTGATTTTTTTTCTATTAATTATGGCTTCGCACGGCTTGTGCATTTAGCCAGTGTCAAGTTATATTTTGCATCAAATTATGACCCGATTTTTCATAAATCGGGCCTAAAGTGTTTCAAAACAGTCAAAGTCGTCATAGTCCGTCAAGTCAGGGGCTATAGTAAAGCGGTGGCAAGTTTACCATAACCTTAATAGGAGATTTGGAGGCAACCAGAAAACTTCATGTTTGACACTGATTTTTACTTTCACTACACTTGTGCACTTTCACAGAACTAAATTGAATAACATTCCACCAGAATTATACAATTCAACTCGGGTTACAACTAAGTTTCATGAAAATAAAACTTCAGCACGACATGTTGTTAACTAGTTCCCGCCAAAACTCAATAACTACACTTGTGTTATGGGTGCTAGACAACTCATATACTACTTATATACTTTTGTAAATATATACTTATAATACATAGAAACAACCAGACCACAGACAAATATCTAAGCATAAATATTTGTCTGAGGCGGGAATCGAACCCGCAACCCTGTGTTTGGCAGTCCGGCGTCGTCACCATTGTGCTAACTGGGTTGTATACTTAGCTTGGGGCTAGATGGCGATGTGTGGAATGTCCTGCAATATTTATAAGTCTGTTTCTATTTGCGATCGTCTGTAATTGACTTTCTGTTTCCATTTCTTCTCTCTCTTTTGTTAAATTTAGCTATAGACTTTCAATAATAAAATTTCTTTCAGCGAAGGGATTTCAATACGCTTAAAATTTTAACTTTTGTTCTACGACTTTTGGAAATTCGAACATTTCGTTCGAAGTTTTTGAATGAAACAGCTGATTTTCAATAATTATCGAAAAAAAAGTTCGGTTTTCCAAAAGTCGTAGAACAACCCCCTTTCGTATTAAAACCCCTTCGCTGAAACACTTTGAATAAATATTTGGAGGTACGAGGAGGTGTGTACCTCCAAAGGGAAGATCTTCCACCGGGCAGGTGTTATACCCGGTAGGCCGCGGCCTTCGTTGGAACTTATCTTCAGAGAAACTTCGCTTGCGCGATCTAGGATCTCCAATCGGCTTAGTAGCGCCATCTGTTGGTGGCGATGTGAAGCGTCGCCACAAATGCAATACTCACTGGTCTGCTTCAAGTAATCCAAAGACCTCTGGTCGACAGGGAAGTGAGCGACGGTCGCACCGAACTCCGGACACATGTTGGCGACAGTCGCGCGGTCGGCTATAGACAACGCAGACACTCCGGGACCGAAGAACTCGACGAACTTACCCACTACGCCGAGGGAGCGTAGGTGCTGGAAAATTAAAGGACATCAGTCAGGACAAAGCATTTTATATGTATAGAAGACTAGCTGCGCTCCGCGGTTTCACCCGCGTAAGTCCCGATCCAGTGGGAATATCAAAATGAAAAGTAGCCTATAGCCTTCCTCGATAAATAGACTATCCAACACAAAAAGATTTTTTCAATTCGAACCGGTAGTTCCTGAGATTAGCGCGTTCAAACAAACAAACAAACTCTTCAGCTTTATAATATTAGTATAGATAAACACTAGCGACCCTTCCCCGGCTTCGCACGGGTGCAATTCTGATACTAAATTTGACATAAATAAATATTGCCGGACATTCCACACATCGCCATCTAGCCCCAAGCTAAGTAACTAGACTTGTGTTATGGGTGCTAGACAACGTTTACTTTGTTGTCAATGTTTACAGCATTTTTTTTATTTCGCTTTATAATACACAGAAACAACCAGACCACAGACAAATATCTAAGCATAAATACTTGTCTGAGACGGGAATCGAACCCGCAACCCTGTGTTTGGCAGTCCGGCATGGTGACCATTGTGACAACTGGGTCGTCAAATAAGTTTGATGTGTCTGTAAAGGTGTCTGTGTGTTTAAGTGTGCGTCTGTCTGTGGCATCGTAGCTCCAGAACGGCTGAACCGATTTTGATTTCGTTTCTTTTGTTTGAAAGATAAATTACTCGGGAGTGACCTTAGCTATGTTTGATCAAAATCGGTTCTGCCATCTGAAAGTTGAAGGGGGATAAAAGTCGTAAAAGGGTATTTTTTTGATTCTAATCGCTTCGTGCAGTCGTACCATATACATACACGTTAAGGCTAAGTGCTAATAAAGCTACCAAAATCGACCTTTGTTTTAAGCAACTCTAAGTAATCAAATACTCTTTTTTTGTTATTTGGATATAAATGGATATTGTAGTTTAATAACCATATTTTTGTTTATTGTGGTTGAAAACATGATATGAACAACTTCGTTCGATAAAAAAAATGTTAGAAAACAGAGAATTATTAGATCGTTTATCGGGTTTTATTCAAAAATAGTTAAAGTTTGTTTCTAAAAATGAATCAAATGATAGGTTTTGACCTCTAGGAACTATATTTGTGGATAATAATGCTAAAATGTTTTGCATATCGATCAAATATAACAGTTAGCACGCAGCACGCTACGTCTTTGAGAGCGGGGGCTAAGGTAATGTGAATACCTACACACGGTACTGGAAGAGCGCCTTAAGCAAACGTCATGGCCGGGCTACATAGTAGGCGGAGTGGGGGTGTTAGGTTTTATTTTCGTTACGGAATTTCTTGATTCGGTCGCCGCGATCAAAGCCCGCGATAAAAGCTATGTAATCTATATATATAAAAGAAAGTCGTGTTAGTTACACCACTTATAACTCAAGAACGGCAGAACAGATTTGGGTGAAAATTGGTAGGGAGGTAGCTTAGAGCCAGGAGACGGACATAAGATACTTTTTATCCCAATATGCCCACGGGATCGGGACTTACGCGGGTGAAACCGCGGGGCGCAGCTAGTAGTTAAATAAAATAAAAATAAACTTTATAAAGGGGACTTACCTTGGTTATAGTGAGCACTAAGTCAGTGGAAGTAACTAGCGGGTTCAATTCCCCGATAAGCTTGTATCCGACTACTTTGGGTATTAACATGCTTATCGCTTGACCCAACATCACTGCTTCCGCTTCGATGCCTGGAAGATAAAGTCACAGTCGTTTAGATAGTTGTCTGTGGTCTGGTTGTTTGTTTGTTTGTTTGAACGCGCTAATCTCAGGAACTACTGGTTCGAATTGAAAAATTCGTTTTGTGTTGGATAAGCCATTTATCGAGGAAGGCTATAGGCTACTTTTTAACCCGATATTCCCACGGGATCGGGAGTAAGTATATATTTACAAAAGAAAAGTATATAAGTAGTATATGAGTTGTCTAGCACCCATAACACAAGTGTAGTTACTTAGCTTGGGGCTAGATGGCGATGTGTGGAATGTCCTGCAGTATTTATTTAGTTAGGGAGCTAATAAAGAATAGTAAAAAATACCGGCCAAGTGCGAGTCGGACTTTGGCACAAAGGGTTCAGTAACATGTTCTATGGTATACATGGTGAATTTCTTACATGGGCCTTCAGGGCCATCTCCTAAACTAATACCCATTATTCTAAAACGAGGTTTAAGGATAGTCCGAGATGTGGATTTAACCTTAGATTTAGACACATATTTACTCGTGAACTATAGTCTAAACACTATCCTAATATTGAATAGTGCTTAGATTTACTCGTGAACTATAGTCTAAACACTATCCTAATATCGGATAGTCCTTAGATTTACTCGTGAACTATAGTCTAAACACTATACTAATATCGGATAGTGTTTAGACTATAGTTCACCAGTAAATCTGTGTCTAAATCTAAGGTTTAAATCCACATCTCGGACTATCCTTAAACCTCGTTTTGGAATAAGGGGGTTAGAGATAGCGAAAAATGCCGAAATTCTGACAAAAACTAAAACGGCATCATTTAGATTTTTGAAAAAGTCTTTATCCTAGCCAGGAATCGAACCTGTTAATTTTGCAAAAACTCATATTTTTATACCAATCGATAGTGTTGCTGATACAGATTAATTCTTGGAAACAAACATAGTATGGTAAAACAAAGCAAATAGCTCTTTTTTGTAGTTTTCTACAATTTTCAGATTTCCGTCTCTGGCAAAATAATAGCGTATGAAGCATAGAGGGGAAGTAATATTTCCCAAATGTTTGAAATATGTTCTAGATTCTGTACATTACATAAAATTTGTAAAAAAAAAACAGATTATGTTTTTTGTCTTCTTCTTCTTCTCTTATAGTGGTGTGGCTCACCTATTGTTAGAGTTTTCAGATCGCCTTAAGGCCTCTAACTTGACCTAACGACTGCTACTAGAGGTAGCAACCGGGACCAACGGTTTAACGTGCCTTCCGAAGCACGGAGGGGCTCACGGAAACAGATTTTTGCCACACTACTAATTGGCCACCCATCGAAGTAATGACCGCGCCGGGCGTCGTTTAACCCGCACGACCGTAAACGATCAGCGAGCTTCGCTTAGCTGTGAGCCTCCCCATGTTTTTTTGTGAAGAAGTTTGTTATGTCATTAGCCACTTTTCCTACTTTTCCTCATTAAATTTTTTCAAGGATAATAATATGAAAATAACAGAAGACTACAAATTTTTTTACTTAGTCTAACCTAAAAGCAAACACTCATTGACTTCATGTTACTTAACAACGCCATCTGCTGAAATAACTTTATTGCTCACAAAAAATAGTATTAGTAGTTCGCCAATAGATGTCAGGAAGAGTCATATTTTTCAGATAAAAAAAAAGTAAGTTTCGATAAAACACGAATAAAATGACTTTTTCTAAAAATGATTCCTAGCTAGATCGATTTATCGCCCCCGAAACCCCCTATATACCAAATTTCATGAAAATCGTTGGAGCCGATTCCGAGATTCCAATCTATACTAATATATATATACAAGAATTGCTCATTTAAAGATATAAGATAAGATAATAAATAAAAAAATATATATTTATTAAAACTCATTTTACATAATAAACTAAGCACTAAATATTAAAGACTAGCTTTTGCCCGCGACTTCGTCCGCGTACACGTCGAAAATGGAAAAACCACCCCGAATATAATAACCCCGTTAGGGGATGAATTTCAAAAATATACGAAAGAATGTTTATATAAAATTCTGTTAAAGAATGTTTATATAAAATTTGAAGAAGATTGGACCAAAGAATCACGTTGTCCCATACAAACTTTTCCCCAATTTTTCACCCCCTTAGGGGTAGAATTACGGAAAATTCTTTCTTATCCGATGCCTACGTCACACAAAGAACACACCCTCCAAGTTTCAGGTCTCTACGATCAGCGGTTTAGGCTGTGCGTTGATCCGTCAGTCAGTCAGTAGTTCAGGACAAAGCATTTTATATGTATAGATTAAAGTATAACAAAGAACTAACCTCCAACCCCCCAACCGAGGACACCGAGTCCATTAATCATGGTAGTATGACTGTCTGTACCGACGACAGAGTCCGGGTGCAGTGTATTAGTCGAGAACACGACGCGGGCCAAGTATTCCAAGTTCACCTAGAAAAAAATATTCAAATCTATAAATATAAAATTAAAAGTCCAAACACACAATTTTAAAACTAGGAACATCAAATCAAATTACACAAAATAAATAAGATGACGCCAAAAAATACCCCTACCCAGAAATTAAATATAAAATAAATAATAAATATTACAGGACATTCCACGCATCACCATCTAGCCCCAAGTTAAGTAACTACACTTGTGTTATGTGTGCTAGACAACTCATATACTACTTATATTCTTTTCTTTTGTAAATATATACTTATAATACATAGAAACAACCAGACCACAGACAAATATCTAAGCATAAATATTTGTCTGAGGCGGGAATCGAACCCGCAACCCTGTGTTTGGCAGTCCGGCATGGTAACCATTGTGCCAACTGGAATATAAAACTAAACAACACGAATCCTACTAGATGGCGATGTGTGGAATGTTCTGCAATATTTATTTATTACTAGCTGTTGCCCGCGACTTCGTTTGCGATGTGGTTTTGGGTTATATAAAATACCTAGCATTTTTCGGCATAGATACAATTTATCATTCGGTGTAAGTTATAAAACAAAATAGGTAGTTACATTGTTTTTAAACTATATTTTTAATTGATTTGGCGAAGGCACTTTACTTACTCATACTCCGAAAGTAGGACTAAAGATGCCTGAAGAGCGTGTAGAAAGAAAAACTTTCAGCCCTAGGGAAAATCGCTTTCACTGACAGCTGTCATGTCAAATTATGGCTTCGCACGGCTCATCCATACTGCCAGAGTACTGACAGAGAGTACATAATAGGTTTTTTCTTAGTAATCGAATTCAGGTAGATTACATTTAGTTCAAGATATCTTATTTAATAAAACAAATGTAAAGGTGAAAATGGTCAAAGCGACGTATGACCATGCTGCGCCTCTGCCGGCGCCCTGTCAAGATGTTGCAGATGTGGCTTTATGCGACCGTGCGGTCAGTGTTGTTCCTTGAGTAAAAAAATACTGGCAGGAAATGCTTGCATTTTGAATGATTTTAATTAGTATTATCTTTTGTTATTTTATTATGTTTTTGTGTTAAGTTTAATCTGGTTTTTCATTTATGATTGTGTATTTTGTGTAAATAACATTTTCTAGACAAACCGTGTTACAAAAACTGTAATTTAAATCTACGGACTTCGCGTCATTACTCAGTGTTGGATAAACTAATTAATAAAAAACACTTCGGTAAGTACCGACGTATTTGAGTATTGAAAACATATTGAAAACAAACAGCAAAAACAAAAAAATCTACATAATCTATAACCTCTTTGGTCCCAACCTTGTAAGAGGATCAGGTAGTATGGAGTCTCTCATTCACTCTCGTTATTAGGAAGAATTTTATGTTTATTCGTAATGAAAAGCACAGTGTTTACCTCGGGTTTGTTTTGTTTACCCAAGGTGTTAAAGTCACTCATTTAGTCCCTCGAACTATTAGCGCCCTCACTACGCTCGGGCGCCAAACTCCGTCTCGGGACTCAATGAGTGACTTTCACACCTTGGGTAACAATGTACTATTTTTGTTAATTTTTCACAAATAAAACATAATACACAACAATATGATAAGCTAAAACTAAGTCCAATTTCTATTCGCACAAATTTTTCAAAATACTTTGTCTTCCTAGTTATCTTTAGATTTTTGTAAATTAAAGAAAAAATAATTATCAACTACCTTTGTGTCTCGATTCATATTCTTCAATTAATCATATAAGAGGTTATTATTGTATTTATTACACCAACATCATGCAAATAATAATCTATTTTGGTGCAAATAATAATATACATTGTTTTTATTATCAAATAATAATATTAATGATTAAAAAGAAAGGCCATTGGACAGAACAAATACTAATACTTAAAATAACGCGATGCACATTGAGATCCTTACATATTGATAGCAGGCATTACGTTGAACAAAAAATGTTTTCACACCAAACATCTAAAGCATCTCGGAAACGGGGTATTTGAAGGAACGTGATGTCCTATGATTTCACAAAAGTGCACGGTGCTCTTTGAGACTCATACCTATCGATAGAGGGCATCGAAAAAAAAAACAAATAATAAAAACACCAACCCTCTAAAGCGTTTTCGATACAGGGTTTTTGAAGAAACGTGATGTTCCTTGATTTTCTAAGAGTGCGCGGTGACTTTATGCCAAAAATAATTGTGTAAAATTATGTTATGCCTAGTTTAGGTTTTTATGTCAAAACCGATTATTCCAAAACCTTTATGCCAAACTACAAAAGGACATTCAACTTCTAAAGCGAGACGTTTCGGAAATGGAATATTTAAAGAAAAATGATAACCTAAAAGTTTGCGGTTCACTTTGAGTCCCATACCTATCGAAAATGACAAATAATGCCATCAAACAAAACCTATAAAGCGTTGGGTATTATTTATTCATCGGGTCTAAAATCACAGCGCAAAAAACATAACATAACATATAACCACGCTACCATACTGAATGTCCGGACCCCTTTTCCAATTTTCTAAATTCTTGACCAAAATACCCAGTTTTTTTATTAGGTAGCTGGCAGGCCTACAGAAAAAAATGATTTTTACAAATAACTACCTGTATATTTTTTAACCGACATCAAAAAAGGAGGAGGTTCTCAATTCGTCACGTATATATTTATTATTTATGTATGCTCGCTGATTACTCGTAAACTCTTGGAGCGATTTGGAAAATTCTTTTTTTGTTTTTACTATTTAAGGTTTCCGCTACTTGAACTCATAATTCAAACTATAGCAGGAGAAAAGCGCGATAGAAGTGTACCATCGGAGGTCTTCGGTAAAGGAGATCGGTAATATTATGTAGTAGTACCTCTTTGTACTAACCTCATTTTCAGTTTCACGTAGGTAGTATTAAATGCAAACTATTTGGTCATCTTGAGCGGAGGCATGTACTGCAGCCCTACCATGACTTTTTGAAGAACTCGAAAAAAAGAAACACTTTTTCGATCACTCTCTTGTCCGTTTGTCTGTCAGTGTGTCACTACCGATATTCTCAGAGACGGGTGGACCTAGTAAGTTGATTTTTAGGAAGTTTCATAGTAAATATTCAATATATTATGTTTAATCGAATACGTAAAAAACCCGTGGTAAGGGTACTGTTCCCTTCTGACGTTCGATTACGTTTTACCACGGAAAAATGTTTCGATTTCACATTTTTTAAATGTTTTTTTATCAAATATCTTAATTATTGTATTAAACTCAAATTGAAACATACCCTAAATGTTAATCTGATATTTCCTGAACATATTTGTGTGGACCTTGTCGAAATCTGTTCTGTAGTTTATGAGATTACCTGGTTCAAACAAACAAACAGACAGACAAACAGACAAACAGACAAACAGACAAAAATTCTAAAAACCACCCTATCGTGTTCAGCTAAAGATTTAAAGACGACCTGTGTATTTTTTTTCTGGATATCTTACAATTACAGATTTTTTGATGTCTACAGATTTATTATATGTATAGAGTATAGATTTATATAAAAACTATCTGCGCCCCACGGTTTCACCCGCGTATTTCCCGATCCCGTGGGAATATCGGGATAAAAAGTAGCCTATGTGTTGATCCAGATCTCCAGCTATCTACATACCGAGTTTCATCGCAATCGGTTCAGTAGTTCTAGCGTGAAGGAGTAACAAACACACACACAAACTTTCACATTTATAATATTAGTAGGACTAGCTTTTGCCCGCGACTTCGACCGCGATTTAGTCGGAAATGGACTGAGAAATCACGTTGTCCCATAGATATTTTGCCCCCCTTTTTCACCCCCTTAGGGGTAGCATTCCGGAAAATCCTTTCTTATCGGATGCCTACGTCATACAAAGAACACACCCTTCAAGTTTCAGGTCTCTACGATCAGCGGTTTACACTGTGCGTTGATCCATCAGTCAGTCAGGACAAAGAATTTTATATGTATAGATATAAAAATATATATAAAAAACTCACTTGATGTACAATCCCAGAGCCCGGTGGCACAATCAACATATTATGGAACGCTTCAGCACCCCACTGAAATCATACAGAAAATAATCATTGTAGCGAAGGGTTCGTCACAATAAACCAATCCACCGAATTACCAATTGCGCACACTGCTCACCGCGTATTCTATATAATACATTAGCTTTTTTGTTTTCTATTACCTAATTATGGCTTCGCACGGCTTGTGCATTTAGCCAGTGTCAAGTTATATTATTTTGCATCAAATTATGACCCGATTTTTCATAAATCGGGCCTAAAGTGTTTCAAAACAGTCAAAGTCGTCATAGTCCGTCAAGTCAGGGGCTATAGTAAAGCGGTGGCAAGTTTACCATAACCTTAATAGGAGATTTGGAGGCAACGAGAAAACTTCATGTTTGACACTGATTGTAACTTTCACTACACTTGTGCACTTTCACAGAACTAAATTGAATAACATTCCACCAGAATTATACAATTCAACTCGGGTTACAACTAAGTTTCATGAAAATAAAACTGCAGCACGACATATTGTTAACTCGTTCCCGCCAAAACCCTCTTCTTTTCATTTAGTTGTTTTCTTTCTTTAGTTAGTTGTTTTTTTTTCCATTTATTTAGTGGCATTTGTTTTTTTCTACATAATTAATTAGTTTTAACGAAAGTAGATTAGTTAATGTATACAAATGTATTGTAAATATATTATTTTCCCAAAATAAATTTATAATTATTGTCTGCACCCTAAAAGAAACGAAACGCGGCCATGACTGACATTCGTGTGACGTCACGATTTTCCATTTTCCTAGAGAAAAATAAATTTAATGTTGATAACCCAGAGGCATGAGTTTTGGCGGGAACGAGTTAACAACATGTCGTGCTGCAGTTTTATTTTCATGAAACTTTGATGTAACCCGAGTTGAATTGTATAATTCTGGTGGAATGTTATTCAATTTAGTTCTGTAAAAGTGCACAAGTGTAGTGAAAGTAAAAATCAGTGTCAAACATGCAGTTTTCACGTTGCCTCCAAATCTCCTATTAAGGTTATGGTAAACTTGCCACCGCTTTACTATAACCCCTGACTTGACGGACTATGACGACTTTGACTGTATTGAAACACTTTAGGCCCGATTTATGAAAAATCGGGTCATAATTTGATGCAAAATATAACTTGACACTGGCTAAATGCACACGTGCGAAGCCATAATAAAAAGGAAAAAACCCAGAGGCATGAGTCATGACGTCACAGATTGTATGGTGGCCAACTGTTTTTGGAGGACAATTTAAATTAATGAAGAAATAGTACATTGTTACCCTAGGTGTGAAAGTCACCCAACGATTCACGATTCGAACTTAGACCAAATAGAAAAGATAAAAACGTAGACCTAGTACTTCCGAGGTCGAACCTACAGTTACACAGCAAGGGTCCCCATTCAATGTCCGTTAAAATATTTAATAAATTACCCAATGACCTAAAACACGAGCTTAAGTATTCTAAATTCGTAACAGCGCTAGAATCCTACCTAATGCATAAAGTATACTACAGCGTAAATGAATACTTAGAGTGACCTTTTATCTACCTGACATATAATTTTTACTTAATTACAATTTATTTTTCATGCTATAATTGTTCATTAATTTTATTTACTTATTTTAGACATTTATATACATAGGCTGCACTAAAAGTATCGGGAATGGAATATTTCCACTGTTCCTGTCATATTTAAATCTTTTTAATTGAAAACTCCTTGGTTTTAAGATTCGAATACCATTTATTTATTTAAAAAAATAATCTCGGTCTTGTCACAAGGTTTTTTTTTTTTCTTTTATTATGGCTTCGCACGTGTGCATTTAGCCAGTGTCAAGTTATATTTTGCATCAAATTATGACCCGATTTTTCATAAATCGGGCCTAAAGTGTTTCAATACAGTCAAAGTCGTCATAGTCCGTCAAGTCAGGGGTTATAGTAAAGCGGTGGCAAGTTTACCATAACCTCAATAGGAGATTTGGAGGCAACGAGAAAACTGCATGTTTGACACTGATTTTTACTTTCACTACACTTGTGCACTTTCACAGAACTAAATTGAATAACATTCCACCAGAATTATACAATTCAACTCGGGTTACATCTAAGTTTCATGAAAATAAAACTGCAGCACGACATGTTGTTAACTCGTTCCCGCCAAAAACCTCACAAGGTTTTGTCAAACTTGTTTAGTCGTTGAGAAAATGGAATTGACGCGAGAAAATTCAAGAGCGATGATTTATTATGACTTTCGAAGTGGTTTATCACAAAAACAGTGTGTTGACCGGATGATTTCTGCATTTGGTGATGAAGCCCCATCCAAAACCACAATTTATCGCTGGTTTGCTGAATTTCAACGTGGACGTGTCAAGCTCAGTGATGATCCCCGTCAAGGTCGTCCAAAAACTGCACTCACCCAAGAAAACGTTGATGCTGTGCGTAAGCTGATTGAGGAAGATCGACATGTAACATACCGCGAAATTCAGGCAACTTTAGACATTGGCATGAGTCAAATACAAATAATCTTGCATGAACAATTAGGTGTAAAAAAGTTGTTTTCCCGACGGATACCGCATTCGCGCTGTGAAGAGCAAAAAGTGGCTCGCGTTACTTGGTGCGTCAGAACTCTCGAAAAATTCCACGCAGGATCCTCAAATGCTGTATACAACATCGTATCAGGTGACGAATCCTGGATATACGCGTACGAACCCGAAACAAAAAACCAGTCACGAGTTTGGGTGTTCGAAAATGAGTTAAAGCCAACAAAAATTGTTCGTTCACGGAGTGTTGCAAAAAAAATGGTGGCCACGTTTGTCTCCAAAACCGGCCATGTTGTGACTATTCCTCTTGAGGGACAAAGAACGGTTAATGCAGAATGGTATGCTAGCATTTGTTTGCCACAGGTCGTTTCTGAACTCCGTAAAGAGAACTGCAGCCGCCGCATCATCCTCCATCACGACAATGCGAGTTCTCACACCGCGAACAGAACAAAAGAGTTTTTAGAGCAAGAAAACATAGAATTATTAGACCATCCGCCGTACAGCCCCGACCTAAGCCCTAATGATTTCTATACTTTCCCTAAAATAAAGAATAAATTGCGTGGTCAGAGATTTTCATCACCTGAAGAAGCTGTGGACGCCTACAAAACGGCCATTTTGGAGACCCCAACTTCCGAATGAAATGGTTGCTTTAATGATTGGTTCCATCGTATGGAAAAATGTGTCAAATTTCGCGGAGAATACTTCGAAAAGCAATAAATACATTTTTAAATAGTAATGTTGTGTCACTTCCTTGATTCCCGAAATTTTCAGTGCCGCCCTCGTATAACATTGACATCATTCTGCAATTATATTATACTAGCTGCGCCCCGCGGTTTCACCCGCGTAGGGCCCTATCCCGTGGGAATATCGGGATAAAAAGTAGCCTATGTGTTAATCCAGGCCTCTAGCTATCTACATACCGAATTTCATTGCAATTGGTTCAGTAGTTTTAGCGTGAAGGAGTAACAAACACACACACACACATACACACACACAAACCTTTACATTTATAATATTAGTAGGATTATTTATTTATTAATTGAGGGTATTTTAAGAAATGACATTAAAAACATTACACATTAGAAATAGGTACATGACATTGCAATACGCAAACAGGTATAATATATTTGTTACGATATTTAGACAGTATATTTAGATATTCGTTTTAAGATCAACTTGACAAAACCGGTATCTAATCCACCGTTGTTGCGAAAATGTAATGAACGAGCGACAAACTGATAACTAACACTACCATCACTCTTTACCTATCTAACTTGGCATAATAATATAACAATACGTAAATAACCGGACAAGTTTATTTGTATATCTAGTGCCAACGTATAGTAAGAAAAGCCTCGGTCTGTCACCGCACGCTATTGCAATGCCCGGCAGGGCTCATATGTGAACTTGTATGCCTATTGTAACATCTATTGTACCTAACATATGAATGCAAATAAATAAAATGAAATAACCCATTATGTCCCGAGACGGAGTTTAATGACGCTAATATTTCGAGGGACTTAATGAGTCTTTTACCCGAGGTAAACACTGTGCTTTTCATTACGAATAATACATAAAATTCTTCATAATAACGAAAGTGAATGAAAGACTCCATACTACCTCTGGCAGTATGCATGAGCCGTGTGAAGCCATAATTGTTATTCTTTGGTGTTACCTAAAGCAAGGAGGTTAGGTTTTTGAAGTTCCTAATGCGTAATGATACTGATACTGGCCATATGCACACAGCACAAGCCGTGCGAAGCCATAATTTGACATGACAGCTGTCAGTGAAAGTGATTCTCCCTAGGGCTGAAAGTTTTACTTTCAACACGCTCTTCAGGCTCCTTTAGACCTACTTTCGGAGTATGAGTAATGAAAATATATTTTAATACGATATTTGATTTTTCTTACGAAATTTGTGCTAATTGACATTGTTCTTACAGTGAAAACATCGTGATGAAACCCGCGGCTTAGTTGGCTCCAGACGTGTAGACGAGTTCTCTCCTCTGGACATAGACGACTAAGCTGAGAGGTTATAGGTGCTGGACATAGTCTACTCCATGCTCACGCAAAAAGGACCCGACTAAAAAGGTCTAGTTGCGGAAAACAGGCCCTTTTCGTAAGAAGTTTTTGAGGTTTTTTTAATAAATACTTTTTTTTAACAGACCTTTAAAAACTGAAATCTCTCCTTGTTCCTTTCGAATTCAAGTTCTTGATTCTTGTTTAAGGCATCAGGGCTGAAATATAAGAAATATAATATTACTACTTAAAAAAAAAGAAGTTATTTATTTTATTATTATTTTTTTAATATTTTTGTTATGTATTTTTAGGTTAATATTTATTGTACATGTTTTTATTGATTGATTTAATTTTTTTTTTTTTCATAATTTCATTAATTGTAATTTGTTATCAGATTAAAAACATTATTAAAAAATTTAGAATTAAAAAAACCTGACTTTTATCCCCTTTTAACTTTCAGACGGCTGAACCGATTTCGATCAAACATAGCTAAGAGCACTCCCGATTAATTCACCTTTCAAGCAAAAAAACTAAATTAAAATCGGTTCATCCGTTCGGAAGCTACGATGCCACAGACAGACAGACACACACACACACACAGACACGTCAAACTTATAACACCCCGTCGTTTTTGCGTCGGGGGTTAAAAAGGGTCTAATGCGGAAAACAGCCCGTTCAAGTACAAGTACAAGTTATAATAAATAAATATTACACGACATTCCACGCATCGCCATCTAGCCCCAAGCTAAGTAACTACACTTGTGTTATGGTTACTAGACAACTCATATACTACTTAAATACTTTTTCTTTTGTAAATATATACTTATAATACATAGAAACAACCAGACCACAGACAAATATCTAAGCATAAATACATGTCTGAGGCGGGAATCGAACACGCAACCCCGTGTTTGGGAGTCCGGCATGGTGACCATTGTGCCAACTGGGTCGTCAAGTTGGCAGAATAAATAGCTAAGTAACTTACGTCCTGGCGAAGTCAACTTGCACAGAATGATCAATGACCAGGTCAGCTGGACAGATGGGGTTGATCAAGTTGGGGTTGGCTCCGAGCTCCATGACGGCATCTCTCATGGCAGCGAAGTCTACCACGGCTGGTACTCCGGTCAAATCCTGGGGATTAAGGGAAATAGGGTAAAATAAATAAAACGTTTATTCACCAAAACCTAAATATTAATACTTACTTGAATTAAACTAATTAATTCAAGTAAGTAGTAAGTAATAATAAGAGGCATCGCCATCTAGCCCCAAACTAAAAACTAGACTTGTGTTATGGGTGCTAGACAACTCATATACTAATTCTATTATTTTCTTTTTGTAAATATATACTTATAATACATAGAAACAACCAGAACACAGACAAATATCTAAGCATAAATACATGTCTGAGGCGGGTATCGAACCCGCAACTCTGTGTTTGGCAGTCCGGCATGGTGACTATTGTGCCAACTGGGTCGTCCCTGGGTGGGGTATTGTTTATTTAGATAAAGATAGATGATCAAACTAACCTGCAATATGACCCTGGCAGGTTTGAACGCAATCTCGATGGAGCCTTCAGTTGCCTGATGGTGTTCCCACTCCAGCAGGCAGGCGACATCTCTCTCCAACACCTGGAAGTTGTCGCAGTTCCGGACGCAGGACTCCAGGAGTATCTTGATGCAGTACGGGAGACGCTCTGGGAAGGGGAATACATATATATTAGACTAGCAGCGCTCCACGGTTTTACCCGCGTAACTCCCGATCCCGATAAATGGACTATCCAACACAAAAAGATTTTTTCAATTCGAACCAGTAGTTCCTGAGATTAGCGCGTTCAAACAAACAAACAAACAAACTCTTCAGCTTTATAATATTAGTATAGATAAGTATAAGTATAGAAGAGCATATGGACAGGAAAAAGCTATTGCATCGTGCGAGCTTCGTACAGTCGTACCATATACATACACGTTAAGCGAACGCTCGGCCGAGCTACATGGTAGGCGGAGTGGGGGGTGTTAGGTTTTATTTTCGTTACGGAAAATAAAACCTAACACTAATATTTTTCGTTTATTTTCGTGTTAGGTTTTTATAATAATTTACTGTTTTATATGCAAAATTTATACTTTATTGTTAAGACTTGTAAATTTAATTTTGTTAAGGTTATTTATGTAAGTGCTTAGATGGAATTTTTTTATAAGTTTTTATAGTGATGTATATATTTTGTATTCAGTTTGTTTTTATAAAAATCTAAATTTAAGAAAAAATAAATGAATGAGTGATAAATATTGCAGGACATTCCACACATCGCCATCTAGCCCCGAGTTAAGTAACTACACTTGTGTTATGGGTTCTAGACATTCCTTGCTTTGTTTTTTATAGTGTTTCTTTTATTATGGCTTCGCACGTGTGCATTTAGCCAGTGTCAAGTTATATTTTGCATCAAATTATGACCCGATTTTTCATAAATCATAAATGTTTCAATACAGTCAAAGTCGTCATAGTCCGTCAAGTCAGGGGCTATAGTAAAGCGGTGGCAAGTTTACCATAACCATAATAGGAGATTTGGAGGCAACGAGAAAACTGCATGTTTGACACTGATTTTTACTTTCACTACACTTGTGCACTTTCACAGAACTAAATTGAATAACATTCCACCAGAATTATACAATTCAACTCGGGTTACATCTAAGTTTCATGAAAATAAAATTGCAGCACGACATGTTGTTAACTCGTTCCCGCCAAAAACTCCTTTTATAGTGTTTCCAATCGTTTATTTAACTTTTGACAGATCACGCACATAAAGTTTCGTAATAATTTTTGATACAATGTACTACAGGTAATATTGTATTTCATGGACGGGCTCCGCCCACTTAAGAGATGGGTCATTCGTAATTAATGACCACAGACTAAAAACGGTTTTGAAATAAATCGATTATCGATTATATTAATAAAACATACAATAAATTTTTTGTGATTATATTTTATATCAAATCACATAAAAACCCAAAAAACTTTATTATTTTGCATTAAAATGCTAGACAACGGATAACTACTTTTCTTTTGTAAATATATACTTATGATACAAAGAAACAACCAGACCACAAACAAATATCTAAGCATAAATACTTGTCTGAATATAAATACATACTACAACTCGACGTATGAAAATATGGATTAACACTGACAACAGAATGGCAACACGTGTCGCCGCCGCGTCCAGTGTTGTTGTTTATTTATCATAAAATTACGAAAAATCGATTAAAACTTCTTCATGAATAAAATCGATCGCTAAAATAAATCGAATCGGTAACGGGTCTGGGTATCACTATTTGACTAAGTATTAGAGCTGTCAAAAGTTAATTTTAATGATAATTAGAAAATGAAAAAAAAAACAAAACATGGTCATGACAGTTATAGGTTTTATGGCACTAAAATATTTGTGCTAGTGTCATTATCAAGGGCGGAAATAGTCGACTACGTTTGTATGGAGAGAGCGCCGGTACCCTTTCACCTTAAACCGTGTCCAGAGGAAAGAACTTATCAATACTTCTGGAGACTAAGGCGCGAATCTCATCACGATATTTTCCTTCACCGTAAGAGCAATGTCAATTAGCACACATACATTTTTCAAAAAATTCATTGGTGCATGACCTGGATTCGAACCTACGACCTTCGGAAGGAGTCGAAGTATCAACCGCTAGGCCTACACCACCTCTACACTCACAAGTCTTTGATTTAAAAAAGCATATGTGCCTAAGAAATACGGACTTTGCCTTATTTATAATTCTTTTGTATGGTAATTGCTAATTGATTCTAAAATAGATTTTTTGTTACTATAGTTTCATACTCAGTTACAATAAATAGGTATTTTAAAAACCTTCTTCTTGTAAACTAACTGTGCCTCATGGTTTCACCTGCGTAACTCCCGATCCCGTGGGAATATCGGGATAAAAAGTACCCTATGTTATTGTCAATGAATCAATGTATACCAAGTTGCCAAGTATATAAGGTTTATTGATTCATAGTCGTTATCTTTAGGTGAAAGGGTGCCGGCGCTCTCTCCATACAAACGTAGTCGACTGTTTCGTCCCTGGATGACACTAGCACAAATATTTTTGTGCCATAAAACCTATAACGGCCATGCATGACTAATGCTATGCCCCTATGTTTTGGATTTTTCATTTTCTAATTATAATAGAAATAAAGATTTAAAAACAAAAAAAAAATAAAAAAAACACAAACAACAAAAATATTTGTGCTAGTGTCATTATCCAGGGAGGAAACAGTCGACTACGTTTGTATGGAGAGAGAGCCGGTACCCTTTCCTCTTAAGATATCTTTCTTTAAAGTAATTTTTTTTTTTGGGTTTTGGCGGGAACAAGGTAACAACATGTCGTGCTGCAGTTTTATTTTCATGAAACTTAGTTGTAACCCGAGTTGAATTGTATAATTCTGGTGGAATGTTATTCAATTTAGTTCTGTGAAAGTGCACAAGTGTAGTGAAAGTAAAAATCAGTGTCAAACATGAAGTTTTCTCGTTGCCTCCAAATCTCCTATTAAGGTTATGGTAAACTTGCCACCGCTTTACTATAGCCCCTGACTTGACGGACTATGACGACTTTGACTGTTTTGAAACACTTTAGGCCCGATTTATGAAAAATCGGGTCACAATTTGATGCAAAATAAAACTTGACACTGGCTAAATGCACAAGCCTTGGATTGAAGCCATAATTAATAGCAAAAAAAAAAGTAATTTTTCACGCTTTAATTTATTGACGGTGGTGAAGCATTTCTGTTCCCTGACTGTACCTATAGCTTTTACCCGCGTCTTCGTCTTATCTATAAGAATCATTTTATAGCCATTACATATTTAAATTATATAACAAAACAGTTTTTATAGGGGTCACATATTAAGTAAATATAATTCAAACAATCAATGTTAACTCATAAAACTTATCTATTTTTTTATAAATAGTTAGGGAGCTCACTATGGTATGAAACATAATTTAAGAGGAAAGGGTACCGGCGCTCTCTCCATATAAACGTACTGACTGTTTCCTTCCTGAATACTGACACTAGAGCAAATATTTTTGCTGCATAAAACTTATCAACACGCTCTTCAGGCATGAAGAGCGTGTAGATAAGAGCGGCTGCGAGAGTTCCTGACGCGATCCTTTCGCGTCACTCCACACATCCAGCGCAACATCTTCATCTCCGTGACACGCAGCTCCTGCTTATGTCGCTCAAGCACCGGCCACGCCTCACTACCATACAAAAGGACAGGTCTAATGATGGTTTTATAGACCTGTCCCTTTAGTTTAACCGGCATTTTGGGGTCACAAATGACACCAGTCACCTCACGCCACTTGGCCCAAGCCGCTGAAATGCGTGACTTGACATCGCAATCGATGTCGCCGGACGCGTGAAGCACAGATCCCAAGTACTTAAACTTAAACCGTCCGCTCGACCATATGACCGTCTACGCAGACGGGTGTGGGATCTGTGGTATTGCAAGTCAAGTACTCTGTCTTCGCCACATTCAGTTGCAAACCGCCGTTCTCAAGCGACTCCTTCCACGTGTGTACACGTTGGACCAGCCGCCCCTTATCCGAATCCGCCAGCGCAATATCATCAGCGTACATGAGCAGCCAAGGAGGCTGCTCATGTGCATCCCTGATGGCAACGGACAGTGCATCCAATATTACGCTGAACAAGAAAGGGCATAGGACGGAACCCTGTTGAACTCCAACGGTAACAGGGTTGGTTATCTATTATTATCTCGTTTTGATAAGACAATATGTAAACAGAATTCTCTCCAGTTCTAACGGGTTTATCTTTTAAGATAAATAAATATCAAGACATTTTGCAGGTAAAAATCACGGTTTTCTCGTGGTCTCAGGATTGTGTCCCGTTAAGGCCGATCCGCACAGTACAGTGACTGCACAGTTCAGTCAAAAAAAATACTATTTATACATTACTAGCTGTTGCCCGCGAATTCGTACGCGTAATAGTTTTGTTTTATATACAAAAACCTTCCTCTTGAATCAATCTATCTATTAAAAAAAACCGCATCAAAATCCGTTGAGAAGATTTAAAGATCTAAGCATACATAGGGACAGACAGCGGGAAGCGACTTTGTTTTATACTATGTAGTGATTTGACAAACGGTGTTGGCCTAGTGGTAGATACCTCGACTTTCATTCCGAAGGTCGCGGGTTCGAATCCCGGCCTCACACTAGTAGATATTTCTTAATAAAAGTGTATGTGCATTAATTGACATTGCTCTTACGGTGAAGGAATATATCGTGACGAAACCCGCGGCTTAGTTGACTGCAGACGTATTGACGAGTTCTTTTCTCTGGACACGGTCAACTAAGCTGAGGAGGGTGATAGATAGATAGATAGATAGATAACTTTATTTGTACAACACAAAAAGATACAGAACACGATAAACACAAAGTAAAGTAATAGCTAGAAAGTATAAGTTGCACAAATGGGCGGCCTTATCGCTGAAAGCGATTTCTTCCAGGCAACCTTTGGATGGAAAAGAACTGATTCAGCTTTAATGGTAGGTTGTGAATAATTTAACTTATAATATACACTATTTACATAATTATGATTTTAAATATTAAATTAATAATACATACCAGATAAATTATATTCATAGATACATACAAATAATTACATACATACATGTATACATACATAAATAATACAGGAATACATACGGATATTAGACAGTACTGAGGTAGTGATCAGTTACCATTGCTTTGAAAATGGGTAGGGACTTAGCAGATCGGATGGGTTGAGGCAGGGAATTCCAGAGTATCACAGAGTGAAAAGAGAAGGATTTGTTGTAGAAAGTAGAGTTGAGGAGAGGAGCTTGAAGGAGAAGGGATTCTGTTGAACGGAGTTGTCGTAAATGGGCGTCACTCAGGAATTTGAAACGTTCTCTGAGGTAGTGAGGGGAGGAGGGAGCGAATAGGACTTTGTAGAGGAAGCAAAGGATATGAACATTCCGGCGAAGGCGGATTGGCAACCACTTGAGCTTATGGCGAAATTCAGAGACATGGTCATATTTGCGAAGTCCAAATATGAACCGTATACAGACGTTTTGAAGTCGCTCAAGTTTGTCGAGTTGCTCTTCGGTCAGATCGAGGTAGCAGATGTCGGCATAGTCGAGGATAGGGAGCATGAGAGACTGAGCAAGGCTAACTTTAGTGGCAGTGGGGAGAAAGTTCCGCAGCCTACGGAGCGAGCCCGCAGCAGCAAATATCCTCCGACTGGTTTCAGTTATTTGCGGCTGCCAGCCCAGTTCCGCATCCATGATGACACCAAGATTTTTTACAGTTTTGGAAAAAGAGATATGGTTTCCGTCGAACATCACGGGGTCGACCTCCTCCCACCTAATTTTTGCCAACAACCTAGAACTCCCCAAAACAATGACTTGGGACTTGGACGGATTCACCGCAATCCCAAAAGAATCGCTCCAACTACAAATTTTAGCCAAGTCACTATTTGTTATTGCAATGCCTTCATTTAACTGTTGCCACGGGGTTTGTGAGTATATTTGAAGATCGTCTGCATAGAGATGGTAAGAGGAAGTAAGATTGGAAGTGATCGAACTAATGAATACTGAAAATAGAAGGGGAGAAAGAACACCGCCCTGGGGTACACCCGCAGACACATCGCACCAGGATGAGTAGGTGTCTTCGACACGTATACGCTGCCGGCGACCGCACAGGTAACTACGAAACCATTCAATCACCGTTGGAGATATGTTAAGAGAGCATAAAACACCAAGCAAGATGTCATAGTCGACATTACAAAAAGCATTACTGAAGTCAAGCAACGTTAACACCGTCAGCATACGATCATCCATGCCTTTGCGTATGTCGTCAGTGATTTTAACAAGGGCAGTAGTTGTGCTATGCCCCGGACGGAATCCGGATTGGAAGGGATTATGTAGCATATGACCACTAAGGAATCTGGAAATTTGTTGATGGACGAGGCGTTCGAGGATTTTGGAAAGAAATGGTAAGATAGAAATCGGTCGATATTCGGAAAAGGTTTTAGGATTGGATTTTTTCGGAAGAGGAATAATTTGGGCCTCTTTCCAGAGGGAGGGGAATACATTGTGAGAGATGGAGAAATTCATTATGTGCAGGATAATAGGAAGAATTTCGTCAATAATGGGCATAAGCATGTTGCGACTGATGTTGTCACTGCCAACGGCTTTGGAGGTTATGTGTTTCATGCTCTGCTTAACACCACAAGCAGTGAATTGTTCAAAGATGAAAGATGGCAAGTCAGGAGTTGTAATTGAAGAGAGACGTTGTAAAGTTTCAGCTTTCACAAAACCATCAAGTCTTGCAGAGGAGGAAAAGTGTTGGTTTAGTTGATCCAAGTTTAAATCGGTGGGAATGGATTGTTGAGTTTGTTTGCCAACTCCTAACGACTTCAGAAATTGCCATACTTTGGCTGGATCTCCAGCTTCGATGGAGCTATGAATATGCCGGCGTTGTGCATCCCTACACATTCTATTGCAGCGATTTCGAAGTAAAATGAATTTATCCCTATTTGCATCAGTTGCATTATGGCGAAGTCTACTTTTAGCCGCAGATTTCTTGTTTATAAGTAGCTTTATATCGTCATTCAGCCAGGGTGCAGGATGATGTTTCAGCTTTACAGCTTTTAAAGGAGCGTGTGTGTCAAAAAGTTTGGTTATAAAGTTATTGAACTGTAAAACTTTCTCATCAATGGAGTCGCAGTCAAAAACCCTCCCCCAGTCGACATCTTGTGTATCTTTGCGAAGATCCTCCAGCTTAACACCACTAAAGTTGCGCTGAAAAATATATTTTGGTTTATCTTTAGGCGGACGAACCTTGTACGAAAGGTAAATGAGGTCATGGTAAGAGAAGCAGTCCGCCGAAAGTTGGCCGTGCTTTGCAGAGTGAGAAGAAGAGGAGACAAGAATGAGATCTAACAGAGAAGGAGCACAATCAGGAAAATGATGGGTAGCATTAAGCGGAAGAATGGTGAGGTTGTAGGCCGCCGTCACGGACCTAAGCTTGCGTGCCCTATGCAGGTATTGAGGGTCCTGCTTTTGGAGGCAGGTGTTGAAATCGCCCATAATAATGGTGTGATTGTATTGTGGTAAGAACTCCTCCAGCAAGTTCTCAAATGCAGCAAAGTAATTTATGTTACAGTCTGGATTGTAGAAGGCTCCTAACAGAAGTTTACTCTTGTTCATAAGCACTTCTATGAACAAGTGCTGGCCAGCGTTTGACGGACAAGGTTGTGGGGACATACTAACTACCTTATAGGGAATGTGGGCTCGCAAGTAAATAGCGACACCTCCACCAACAGTTTCGACGCGATCGTTACGTATCAGGTTGAAACCTGGCAAAGAATAGGATTTCGATGGAAAACATGGTCGTAGCCAGGTTTCGGAGACTACTATTGCGTGAAGGTGCTTGTCGCTAAAAGATGCCAACATCTCTGGATAATGCTTCGGAATGCTCTGGGCATTAATGTGTACAATGTTGAAATTTTTGGGAACATCGGAAAATTGATCCACAATGCTATCAGAAAGAGAAGGAAGACTACGATAACTGTCATCACCACCACTGTCACAACCCGATGAACAGGACAGAAAAGGAGCAACAAATTCATCATCGCTAATCGGTTCTGACATTATAAAATGTATAATAATACTATATAACCTGTTTGTATAAATAAATAAATATTACTATAAATAAATTATATATGGTTTATCTAAATAAGATATGCTCAGTTTTCCACCCGCCAGCTGTGTAAAAATCGCTGCACATAAAAAAAAAGAAAGATTGAGCACCAGAATATAACAAAACACAAAAGTAGGTAAACAGAATTTGAAAACAATGAAAATATAGGGCATAAGTCAGTAAATAAAGAAAAAATAAAATAAAAACGAAAAAATAAATAAACCATTTGGCTGTATGGGCTGACGTCCCTATGCCTTAAAAATTAAAAAATAATACACTGTCGCCCAAGTGACAGTTGACAACAAAAGTAATAAAAAATAAATAAGGGTGGTATAGGTGCTGGAGTTAAGTCTACTCCATTCTCACGCAAAAAGAGACAGACAGACCGACGGACAAGAGTAATCTTATAAGGGTTCCTTTTTTTTACCTTTTGCGGTAAGGAACCCCTTAAAATGACTTCTTCTTCTGGACACGGTCGACTAAGCTGAGAGGGTGGTAGGTGCTCTATACTCACGCAATTATTTTTTTAATATTTTTATTTAAATATTAAGAGCGGTGTTGGCCTAGTGGTAGATTCCTCGGCTTTCATTCCGAAGGTCGCGGGTTCGAATCCCGGCCGGCCTCACACTAGTAGATATTTCTTAATAAAAATGTATGTGCGCTAATTGACATTGCT
The DNA here is from genome assembly GCA_951213275.1 of Idaea straminata. NCBI lineage: Eukaryota > Metazoa > Arthropoda > Insecta > Lepidoptera > Geometridae > Idaea > Idaea straminata. The sequence goes on from OX577872.1 coordinate 2,537,732, forward strand.
CTTACGGTGAAGGAAAACATCGTGATGAAACCTGCGGCTTAGTTGACTCCAGAAGTATTGACAAGTTCTCTCCTCTGGACATGGCTGAGAGGGTAGTAGGTGCTGGGCAAGCCTACTCCATCCTCACGCAAAAAAGGACCCAATTAAAAAGGTTCTAATTGCTGAAAACAGTCCGTTCAAGTACAAGTACAAATATTAGGTACCTACAATATGATAAAATTTCTTACCATATTCTCTTCCAAATTGAAGAAGGTCATAATAGTCATATTTTTTTCCATTGATTTCTATTTTCTTCAGAAGTTTGTCGTATGGGTTGTGTGTTGCTGAAAGAAAAATTAGTAAATTAATATTAAGTAAATAAAATATCGGACATTCCAGACAGCGCCATCTAGCTACAAGCTAAGCAACTAGGCTTGTGTTATGTGGCCAGACCATGGATAGAATCCTTTACTTACTCCATGTTCGTAACTGTTCTTTGACAACACAGGGTTGCAGGTTCGATTCGCGTCTCAGACAAGTATTTATGCTTGGATATTTGTCTGTAGTCTGGTTGTTTCTATATTTTATTTACAAAAGAACAAGTATATAAGTAGTATATGAGTTGTCTAGTACCCATAACACAAGTTAGCTTGGGGCTAGATGGCGATGTGTGGAATGTCCTGCAATATTTTTACTCTTTATTTTATATGAGAGTAATTGTTTGTGTCAAGTAGTATTAGTAGTTTTTTTTTATAATTAAATAGGTAAGCATTTGAGCATTGTCTCAGACGATAGTAAGTGTTGATACAGCCTAAAATGTAGCATGTGGTGTCTAAAAGATACTTATATGCACCATGAGTGTGCCTTCTTCTCATTGGTGGGCGCGTTCCAAAGGCACACATCCTAACTTAGTTTTTAAGACGTTTCAATTTAATCTTTGTATAAAATATACATAAGCATCCAAATGAATAAAGAACTTTGACTTTGACTTTGTTCGTGACTCAAAGACCATAAACGGGATTTGAGCTGTGCATTGTGAATTCAGTTAGAATTTTGAATTTTATATTTATAGATTGGTATTTTTTTTATAGGTGAACGTGAAATATTTAGCCAGGGATAATACTAAACATAATAAACAGGGACAAGAGTTAAAGTAGGAAGAAAGCAGTGGAACAAAAACTTTTAAAATCCCTCTACTTGTGGCATTAGTACTTAATACTAGGGATTGATAGACTACTGGGAAGTGAAGTGACTATCTGTTCACACAATACTCAAAGTTTGTGCAAAGTTAACTGTTCGCAGAACTATTATTCAAAGGTCCTAGATAATATTGGAAACTAAATAAATAAATATTGCAGGACATTCCACACATCATCTAGCCCCAAGCTAAGTAACTAAACTTGTGTTATGGGTGCTAGACAACTGATATACTACTTTTATACTTTTCTATTGTAAATATATTATACACAAACAAACAATCAGACCACAGACAAATATCTAAGCATAAATACTTGTCTGAGGCGGGAATCGAGCCCGCAACCCTGTGTTTAGCAGTCCGGCATGGTGACCATTGTGCCAACTGGGTTGTCACATGCGTAAGTCTTGATCCCGTGGGAATGTCGGGATAAAAAGTGGCCTATGCGTTAATCCAGGTCTCTAGCTATCTACATACCAAGTTACAACGCAATCGGTTCAGTAGTTTCCTATAGCAGTTACAAACACACAGTTTCACATTAATTAATAGTAGTATTCAATCGAAATTAATTCAGCCATTTCAGCGTGACAAACTTTTGCATTTTATGTAATAACGAACAATTTATGTAGGTACTAAAATATTAAGTCGTAAAGTATATAAGTAGGTACCTATCTAGGTATTTGTAAACAATTATAGTAGGTAATGACCATGAAACTTCGGACTTTATAGAGTCAATGGAGTCAACGTAAACAAATTCATTCCTTGATATAGGGTCAAAGGTGGTTTTCGTACGTAAACTCAACTTATTAGCATATTTAACACGAATTCATACAGGTTTTTTAAGGCAATCTGTAGGCCTAACCTGTTTACAAAGTTTCCTTATCAAATTCGTCAATAATAGGTAATTATGAGATCGTTATTGTTGATAAGGATTTATAGGTTTCATATTCTTGTTAGCTTGAAGTTAGGAAAGTAGTTTTGACTCAGATAAGTCGAAATATCGGCTTACCCTTTATAATTAAGCCCGCCATGGTTGATGTTCAGAAAGTCACGTAGAACGTCTAACTAGTGTTGTGGCCTAGTTGTCTTGTTTCTCGAATAAATCGAGTTTTTTGTGCAAAATTCCGTCACACGGTCGCCAACGGCAGCGTACTCGCTACGCGATTGACAATGACTGGTTGAAAAAAATCTGTGAATTTAAGTTTATACCCCCGAAGGGGCATACAAAAGGTTTTTAGCACATACGGCCTCGTTGTGCTCGTATTTTTCTTCCCATAAGCTAGGGTCAATATATATGAAAACGACTCCTCGCTCGCTGTGGAGTTTTTTAAATCACCTCTTGACTGTCTAACTGACTGACAAGAATCTAAAAATATTGACTAAAGTACATATTTTCAGCCCACGCCATGGGCAATGCCCGTTGCCATGCCGCGCCATTGCCCATATTATGTGCATCACTGGCTTTAAGCCAAAGTCATAAGAAGTCATTACTTGAAAAAAAAAGAAAGCCAGCAAATATTAATTTGACAGAAATTGTTCAAAAAACAAACGAAAAAAACTAAAAAAGTATTTCAAAATTCTCAGTATTGCCATATATATTTTGATCAACTTCAATCGACCAAATCGACTAAACCAAATGCTTAAAAAATATTGAATGATAATCTGGAACATTACTTACAACTGCCTGTCAAAAAAATTTAAACGAAAAAAATTGAAAATTTCCGTTGACGGCTTGCCGATGCGTTGTGTTTTGTTCTAATTTTATTAATTTAATTTATTTATTCGTGTTTTATTAATTAAAAATGGCATCGTTCGATTTAAAATCATTTAACTCGGCGTTGGACGATTCGGGAAATGTCCTAAGTGGTGTAGATTTCACAGGAAAATCGCTAAAACTGGACACAGAAAAAGATGGTAAGTTTCTTCATTTATACCGATATATTCACATATCTTCGTTTGTATTCTTAGAAATATTGGTTCTCCGTTGATTTCTTAACCAGTTTTACCTCTAACAACTAATTTTTCTTATTTATTTACCAAACATAACCTCAAATGACAACTGTGTTATTTTCTAATCTATACAAAAATATTATCTGGATTGATTTTGATAAAACTCAGTATGAGGATACATTGATTCATTATGAGTAACATAGGCTATTTTTTATCCCGATATTCGCAAGGGATTGGGATTTACGCGGGTGAACCCACGAGGCGCTTCTAGTTCCATGAAACAAAGATGTAAACCCCATCTCGTTTATTTACAAGCAGTCTAACAAGGACCAATAAATTAGTTTCTGTTGCAGAAAACAGGCCGCAAGTATTTCAGAATTCATACTAATTTATTTAATTTTTAGCCTATTCCGTCCCACTGCAGGGCAAAGACCTTCCTCCCCACTTTCCATTGTTCCCTGTCTAGAGGCAGCTGGGTCAAATCCCTATTCAAGTCCTGGGTCAAATCCATATTTGCCCACATCTGGTCAGACATGTGGCAGATATGGCCAAGCCAGTACTGTTTGACTTGATTTCATTTTAACTTTGGGAGCGCAGTTCCATGTTTAATACTAAATACTAAAATCTCCTTTCAGCTCAACCAATAATAGAAGCAATAAACAGCTGCCCCAACCTCCAGCACCTCACACTGACGGGCAACACGCTCGGTGTAGAAGCAGCCTCGGCCATTGCTACTGCACTGGAACGTCACCCGGAGTTGGTGGCTGCTAGGTTCTCGGACATGTTCACTGGGAGGATGAAGACTGAGATACCGCTTGCATTGGTGAGAATATAAGCTTTGAGAAGAATCCTATTTAGGGCCTTATGGGTTATTGGTAATTATACTAGCAAGCCATCGGGGGCTACTTCTGTGCACCTTAACAATCAACTTTTGTTCTACGAGTTCGGTCGGAACCTAATATATAAATGTTTCAAAAAAATATTTAAGTGATTCTAGTACTGTCTGGCTATTTTCTTTGTCTATGCTGCAAAGAGCGCGTAGGCGCGGGCGCTCGCGCTTTACCATACGTACAATGACTGATTCTATGATTTTTTTTGTTATTATTTTTACATTGAATTTTTTTATAATGAATTTCTTTAAAGTCGTTGAACAAAAGTTAGTTGTTAAGGTCAATGGCTTGTAAGTATAGTTACCGATACCCCAATAAAACCCTAGAGAGCGGTGTTGGCTTAGTGGTAGATACTTCGACTTTTATTCTGAAGGTCATGGGTTCGACTCCCGGCCGGCCGTACACCAATGGATTTTTCTTAAGAAAAATGTATGTGCGCTAATTGTCATTTCTCTTACGGTGAAAGAAAACATCGTAATGAAACCCACAGCTTAGTTGACTCTAGAAGTATTAACAAGTTCTCTCCTCAGGACATGGTCGACTAAGCTGCGAGGGAAGTAGGTGCTGGGCAAGCCCACTCCATCCTCACGCAAAAAGGACCCAATTAAAAAGGGTCAAATTGCAGAAAACAGCCCGTATACAAGTACAAGTAACTGCTCCGATCAGAAGCACATAACCTTGCCGAGGTCCTTTGCTCTTGAACACGGCCTGGTCTGCAACCACTTCATGATATTAGTGTAGATTATTTCTTTGTCTCCAGGCTGCATTAGGTGAGGGCATGATCAAGGCGGGTGCAAGACTCAAGATGCTAGACCTAAGTGACAATGCATTCGGACCTATCGGAGTAGAAGGTCTCGCTAAGCTGTTGGAGAGCGATGTTTGCAGCGAGTTGGAGGTAAGGAGACTTTGCATACAGCGCCATCTAGCGCCCAAGATAGATAAACACTTCACCCTACTTAAAGTAAAATGTGAAAGTTTGTGTGTGTATGTTTGTTACTCCTTCACGCAAAAACTACTGGACTTATTGCGATGAAACTCGGTATCTATCTGGATTAACATATAGGCTACTTTATCACTACACGAGATCGGGCTTTACGCGGGTGATACTGCGAGGCGCAGCTAGTAAATAAAAAATAAATATGCAGGACATTTCACACATCGCCATCTAGCCTCAAGTTAAGTAACTACACTAGTGTTATGGGTGCTACACAACGGATATACTACTTATATAATATTCTTTTGTAAATATATACTTATAATACATAGAAACAACCAGACCACAGACAAATATCTAAGCATAAATACTTGTCTTAGGCAGGAATCGCACCCGTAACCCTGTGTTTGACAGTCCGGCATGGTGACCGTTGTGCCAACTGGGTCGTCTGTGTCGTCTTAAAAATAACTGAATAAAACATATATTCTTTACATACAGGAACTCCGTCTCAACAACAATGGGCTCGGTATAACTGGAGGCAGATTACTGGCTACAGCACTAGGTTCTCGTCCTCGGAGACTGAAGACATTCATAGCCGGTCGGAATAGGCTGGAGAATGATGGGGCTATTGCACTGGCTAAGGTTTTCGAGGTAATTTTGACTAATAATATTGGCTTTATGTATAGTTTAGATGATCTATAAAGCGCTGGTGATTTCAATCCGAGCTTTTCAGGCGTTGTGGTGCTTGGGGCGTTCTCTCCTCTGGACATGGTCGACTAAGCTGAGAGGGTAGTAGGTGCTGGGCAAGCCTACTCCATCCTCACGCAAAAAGGACCCAATTAAAAAAAAGGGTCCAATGGCGGAAAACAGCCTGTATACAAGTACTATGATACTTCGTCTTACCTTAATGATAACAACCCATGGTCGTGACTTTAGTTGCTCCATTTCAGATAATACTTTCAAATATTTGTAATATTGACCTTTGTGAGCGTGATCACATGAAAAAAAACCCCATGAGTTTCTTGTGCCTTCTTCTCATTGTTGGGCGTGTTCCGAAGGCACACATCCTAACTTGATTTTTAAAACGTCGCCAAATGATCTTGTACCTGTGTCTTGTTGTATTAAGTATCCAAAGGAAATAAAGAATTTTGACTTTGACTATGTATTAGATGCAGCAGATTCACTCAAATTGCTTGAATGAAATTGATAATATTTCTTCATCAGCGTCTGACCCCATTACACATATAGGAACTTCAAGAACCTTCCTCCTTACATTACACATATAGGAACTTCAAGAACCTTCCTCCTTGCACTACACATATAGGAACTTCAAGAACCTTCCTCCTTGCATTACAGATATAGGAACTTCAAGAACCTTCCTCCTTGCACTACACATATAGGAACTTCAAGAACCTTCCTCCTTGCACTACACATATAGGAACTTCAAGAGCCTTCCTCCTTGCACTACACATATAGGAACTTCAAGAACCTTCCTCCTTGCATTACAGATATAGGAACTTCAAGAACCTTCCTCCTTGCACTACACATATAGGAACTTCAAGAACCTTCCTCCTTGCATTACAGATATAGGAACTTCAAGAACCTTCCTCCTTGCACTACACATATAGGAACTTCAAGAACCTTCCTCCTTGCATTACAGATATAGGAACTTCAAGAACCTTCCTCCTTGCACTACACATATAGGAACTTCAAGAGCCTTCCTCCTTGCACTACACATATAGGAACTTCAAGAACCTTCCTCCTTGCACTACACATATAGGAACTTCAAGAGCCTTCCTCCTTGCACTACACATATAGGAACTTCAAGAACCTTCCTCCTTGCATTACAGATATAGGAACTTCAAGAGCCTTCCTCCTTGCACTACACATATAGGAACTTCAAGAACCTTCCTCCTTGCACTACACATATAGGAACTTCAAGAGCCTTCCTCCTTGCACTACACATATAGGAACTTCAAGAACCTTCCTCCTTGCATTACAGATATAGGAACTTCAAGAACCTTCCTCCTTGCACTACACATATAGGAACTTCAAGAACCTTCCTCCTTGCATTACAGATATAGGAACTTCAAGAACCTTCCTCCTTGCACTACACATATAGGAACTTCAAGAGCCTTCCTCCTTGCACTACACATATAGGAACTTCAAGAGCCTTCCTCCTTGCACTACACATATAGGAACTTCAAGAACCTTCCTCCTTGCATTACAGATATAGGAACTTCAAGAACCTTCCTCCTTGCATTACAGATATAGGAACTTCAAGAACCTAACCTCCTTGCTAATAAATAATTTTTGTTTGAAGTGTTGCCATTATTTTCTATTTATTAATTACAGAATATGAAGACGCTAGAAGAGCTAGCGATGCCACAGAACGGCATCTATTACCCCGGCATCACAGCCCTGTCTAACGCCTTCAAACACAACCCGAACCTTTCAACGCTAAATCTGAACGACAACACCATCGGACATCGAGGGGCTAGTGCTGTTGCTGATGCGTTACCTAAGTAAGTTAAACTCAAAGTAAATATTGCAGGACATTCCACACATCGCCCCAATACTGGGGCTCTCTCCATACAAACGAAGTCGACTGTTTCCTCCCTGGATAATGACACTAGAGCAAATATTTTTGTTGCATAAAACTTATAAATGCCATGACTATGCCCCTATGTTTTGTTTTTTTTTTTCATTTTTTGTTTTAAAATCTTAATTTCTATGATAATTAGAAAGTGAAAAAAAAAAACATGAGAAATGTCAAGGGACGGCCGGATGAAACGAAGTTCCTTTCGATTAATTAGTGAAGGAATTGTATATTTTTTTAAAGTTATAAAAATATTTTTTTTGTTACTATCAAAAATAATGTAATATAAACTCAATCAGTAGGCTCAATTTTAGTAAACTGGCTTGCTTTCTATGAGACAGAGAGAGACAGACAGAGAAACACGCGCACGCCGCACGGCTTACGATCAGCGGTTTAGGCTGTGCGTTGATCCGTCAGTCAGTCATTCAGGACAAAGCATTTTATATGTATAGATTTAAATATATATTTTGTTTCAGGCTAAAAAACCTAAAGAACCTCAACTTTGGTGATTGTTTACTGAAGAGTAAAGGAGCAAATGCCCTCGCTAAGGCATTTAAAGATAATTCTATACTTCTAGAGGTAAGTTTCTACTTATACGCCTTGCGAATTTACCTACGTAAGTCCCGATCCCGTGGGAACATACGGATAAAAAGTATCCTATGTTAGTGTCAATGAATCAATGTATCCTCATATCATGTTTCATCAAAATTGATCCAGTAGTTTCTGAGTCTTATTCATCTATAAAATATACTAGTAGCGCTCTGTGGAAATTCGAACATTTCGTTCCAAGTTTTTGTATGAATCAGCTGATTTTCAAGTAAAAATTCCCTTAGAATTATCGATAAAATAAGTTCGAATTTCCAAAAGTCGTAGAACAAAAGTTGTTCGCCTAGACGTCTAGAACAACCGTCTTCGTATTAAAACCCCTTTGCTGAAACACATTGTATATGAAGATATATTTTTGCAAATTTAACAGGTTTGACTTTTTCAAAAATCGAAAGATGCCGTTTTAGTTTTTGTGAAAATCGGGTACAGAACTCCTTTTAGCATTTTTCGCTATCTTTTATAGTTTAGAAAATAGCCCTGAAGTCCATGTAAAAAATTCACCCTGCATATAAAATACTAGCTTTTGCCCGCGACTTCGTCCGCGTAGACGTCGAAAATGGTACTTTTAACCAACCACACCCAAAATAACTTTCTACCCCTTTTAACCCCGTTAGGGGATGAATTTAAAAAAAATACGAAACACGTCTTCCATCAATTCTATTAAAGAATGTTTATGCAAAATTCACGTAAGAAGGAATCACGTAATACAAACTTTGCCCCTCTTTTTCACCCCCTTAGGGGTAGAATTTCGAAAAATCCTTTCTTATCCGATTTTTTTTACATTTTTAGCACTATAAACGAAGCCATCTATTATTATATAGGCAAAGATCGATAACGGTACAGCACGCGCATATGTGTCCCTCGGATGAATATAGAAATGTTTGTTTGTTTGTCAGTCAGTAGATCTGTCACACAACGAGATCGGACGCGATGCCTGTATGGCTGTCGTTGACGCGCTCACAGACAAACCGGACTCTACAGACAGATTGAACAATGTTAAATTGGCAGGTATGTTTCAATGTACGCATATATTTATGTGTGGGTATGTATTTTTTTTTATTGTATGTATGTTATATTATTAATATATTTTATTATATATGTATTTATTATTTTATCTGTATATATAAAAATCTTGTGTCACGATGTATGTTGCCAATAAACTCCAAAACTACTGATAGTCCAATGAAAAGTAACATTTGGGGTTGCGTTTTTCAAAGGACGCAATTTTATTTTTTTGATGTGTAGTTGCTTGTTGCTTATAACTTTTTTATGTATAGTTCTACGACAAAAAGTTACTGGACCAAAGTTGTAGAGAATTTAATTTGCAACAAAAATTTTTAACAAATTTTTTGATCAAATAAATAGTTTAAGAGATACATCGTAAAAACCATTTCAACCCCTATTTTCAAGATGGCGGCCGTGGGCCGACCGACCGTCGACCCCACAAACTTGGTTTTAGCTTTACACTGACCCCCCCTACACATCAAAAAAATAAAATTGCGTCCTCTGAAAAACGCAAGGTGAGGTTTAAAAATGTTACATTTCAATGGACTATGAACCGATTTCAATCAAATGTTCACATGTACCCGTATTTTGGTCTGACTTACTGGATAGGATAGTTATCATCTCAATTATTCGCTTATGTCGTGAATGTAAACGAATAAAATGTATCAATTAATGGTTTCTTAAGCAAGTGTTTATTTACTGTTTAGTTTTATGAAGTTCTCATAGATGGTGGTGTACGTTGATTCATCGATAAAATTCTTCAATATTGTTTGACATCTAGGTTGCAAATACACCCAATAGATGGCGCTGTGTTCGAGACTTACGCGGGTGAAATCGCGGGGCGCAGCTAGTAAATAAATAATTATAATAATAAATATTGCAGGATATTCCACACATCGCCATCTAGCCCCAAGCTAAGTAACTAGACTTGTGTTATGGGTGCTAGACAACACATATACTACTTATATACTTTTCTTTTGTAAATATATACTTATAATACATAGAAACAACCAGACCACAGACAAATATTTAAGCATAAATACTTGTCTGAGGTGGGAATCGAACCCGCAACCCTGTGTTTGGCGGACCAGCATGGTGACCATTCTGCCAACTGGGTTGTCAAATATTGATTAAAATACTACTTGTACCTGTATACAGACTGTCCGCAACCAGACCCCAGTAGACTACCAGCACCTCCACCCTCTCAGCTTAGTCGACCGTGTCCATCGATATCTCGACTTTCATTCCGAACAGTCGTTCGAATCCCGGCCGGCCGTGCAACAATGGATTTTTCTTAAGAAAAATGCACGCTAATGGACACAGCCCATATACAACTCACAAATACCTATTTTATATGTCCATAGGTAACAGCCTAGGAGGTGCTGCAAAGAAGAAGATAATGAGGGAGAAGCTTGGGGCCTCCGCTGAACTCAGCGATGGAGAAGGCAGTGATGATGAATGTAAGTTATTTGCTATTTATACATTCTGTGTACTAAGTATCGGGAATTTGTCAATAAAACAAAAAATACAAATTATTCATCTAAAATTATTTTATCGCCTTCAAAGTAGGCCCCATCGCTTGCAATACAACATCTCCACCGCTTCACCCAGTCTTCCATACATTTTTCATAGGCTATTTGCGGTATGGCCTTTAGCTCATTCAGCGAATTTTCTTTTATGGCTTCTATCGACTCAAAACGTTTTCCTCGAAGTGGTAATTTTAACTTGGGAAATAAAAAAAAGTCAGACGGAGCCATATCAGGTGAATACGGTGCTTGGTCGAAAACTTTTGTTGAATTTTTCGCTAAAAACTCTTTCACTATAATGGCTGTGTGTGATGGTGCATTATCATGGTGCAGCATCCATGAGTTGTGTTGCCACAAATCTGGACGTTTTCGGCGGATACTCTCACGCAAACGCTTCATGACGCCTAAATAATATTCTTTATTTACTTTTTCTCCCTCTGGAAGGAATTCGCAGTGAACCACACCACGGTAGTCAAAAAAAAACTGTCAGCATCACCTTGATTTTGGAGCGACTTTGCCGCGGTTTTTTGGGTTTTGGCTCGTTTTCGAGACGCCATTCTGAAGACTGTTGGCTTGTTTGCATGTCGTACTCATAAACCCATGTCTCGTCGCCAGTTATTATACGTTTCATAAAGGTCGGATCCGTAGAAGCTCGGGAAACCATGTCTTCAGCGACATGCTTTCGCTGCGCTTTTTGAACAAAATTAAGCTCTTTTGGAACTAGTCGAGCGGCGACGCGTTTCATGCCTTAAATGTCAATGAGAATGTTGTGGACGGACTTAAAAGATATGTTCACCTCACTAGCCAACTCTGTCAGACTCATACGTCGATTTTCGAGCACTAGCTTCTTGATTCTGTCGATGTTTTCTTTGGTCGTAGCGGTTGAAGGTCTACCAGAACGAGGCAAGTCTACTACTACTTCTCGGCCTTCTTTAAAAGCCTTATACCATTCATAAGCCCTCGTTTTCGATATACACGATTCGCCGTAGGTATTTCGCAACATTTTTAGTGATTCACCACATGAAATATCATTCGAAACACAAAATTTAAGGCACACTCTTTGTTCAACAATATTTTCCATTGTAAAAATCGCCGAGGACTCAAAACTATCACCAACAAAAAGTGTAGTTTAAAACAAATTAAATGACAGATTCCGCTCAAATTTTGCGCGCTTAATCAGTACAGTGCTACCAACATGCAGTAAAAAAATTAGAACGACCTCTTTTACGCGGGTCTTTTTATTGACATATTCCCGATACTTTTTACACAGAGTAGTATGTATTTTCATTACTCAAACTCCGAAAGTATGTTTAGAGGTGCCTGAAGAGCGTGTTGAAAGTAAAACTTTCAGCCCTAGGGAAAATCGCTTTCACTGACAGCTGTCATGTCAAATTATGGCTTCGTGCGGCTTGTGCAATGTGCTTGTAGCCAGTATCAGTATCATTACGCATTAGGAACTTCAAAAACCTAACCTCCTTGCTTTAGGTAACACCAAAGAATAACAATTATGACTTCACACGGCTAATGCATACTGCCAGAGGTAGTAAGGAGTATGGAGTCTCTCATTCACTCTCGTTATTGTGAAGAATTTTATGTTATTATTCGTAATGAAAAGCACAGTGTTTACCTCGGGTAAAAGACTCATTAAGTCCCTCGAACTATTAGCCAAACTCCGTCTCGGGACTCGATGAGTGACTTTCACACCTAGGGTAACAATGTACTATTACTGGGCGGGGCATGTGGCTCGTAGAACTGATGGCCGTTGGGGCCGAAAAGTCTTGGATTGGAGACCACGTACCGGAAAGCGCAGCGCTGGACGGCTTCCGACTAGATGGACGGACGACTTGATTAAGGGCAGGTGCTAATAAAGCTACCAAAATCGACCTTTGTTATAAGCAACTCTAAGTAATCAAATACTCTTTTTTTGTTATTTGGATATAAATGGATATTGTAGTTTAATAACCACATTTTTGTTTATTGTGGTTGAAAACAGGACACGAACAACTTCGTTCGATAAAAAAATGTTAGAAAACAGAGAATTATTAGATCGTTTATCGGGTTTCATTCAAAAATAGTTAACGTTTGTTTCTAAAAATGAATCAAATGATAGGTTTTGACTTCTAGGAACTATATTTGTGGATAATAATGCTAAAATGTTTTGCATATCGATCAAATATAACAGTTAGCACGCAGCACGCTACGTCTTTGAGAGCGGGGGCTAAGGGAATGTGAATACCTACACACGGTACTGGAAGAGCGCGGGAAGTCGTTGGACGCAGAGAGCATGCGACCGATCGCTCTGGAAGTCTTTGGGGGAGGCCTATGTTCAGCAGTGGACGTCCAGCGGCTGATATTATAATGATGATGTATTTACTAGCTGTCCCGGCCAAAGTCGTTTTGCCATAAAAAAAATGATAATTTCCTTTAACTTTCCATACTATGTTTGTTTTCAGGAATTTATCACTATAAGCAACACTATTGATACAAAAATATAGGGTAACTATTTCTTTGTAAAATCAACAGGTTCAATCCCTGGTTAGGGTAATGGCTTTTCATAAAAATTGGCTGCAGCCAAGTTACGCTTGACTGTGGCTTACAGCTGAGGTCGACCCATTTGGGGCGGCACATGGCTTCTTAAATATTCTTAGGTTTAGTGTATGTTTCTTTCTTCGTTGTATAATGTTACCTATTTCTTATTATTACCGATTAATGTTTTTCTTTCTTTCTAAAACGAACCAATGCGGTTTTAGTTTTCGTAAAAATCGGGCCCGGAACTCTTTTCTGCATTTTTCGCTATCTCTTATAGTTTAGAATATAGACCTAAAGGCCCATGTAAAAAAATCATCCTGTATATTTCCAGATGTAACGGACTCTGGGTCGGACGGCTCAGAATCGGACGGTGAAAGCTCGGACGACGGGAACCAATCGGAAGGATCTGATAGAACGGACGAAGACATAAAAACTGATAGTGTTATTGATAAATTTGATAACATTATTCTTGATAATTCTAGTAAGTAAAATAATCCTACTTCCTACTAATATTATAAATGTGAAAGTTTGTGCGTGCGTGTGTGTGTGTGTGTGTTTGTTACTCCTTCACGCTAAAACCACTTAACCGATTGCAATGAAATTCGGTATGTAGATAGCTGGAGGCCTGGATTAACATATAGGCTACTTTTTATCCCAATATCCCCACGGGATCGGAACTTACGCGGGTGAAACCACGGGGCGCAGCTAGTAATAAATAAAATAAATCAATATAACAGGACATTCCACACATCGCCATTTATAATTTATTGGATATACCTGGATGACCGAGCTTTGCTCGGTATTTTTGTTTTTGTTACTTATTCTAACCTCAAAGCAAACACTCATTGACTTCGTGTTACTTAACAACGCCATCTGCTGGAATAACTTTATCGCTCACAAAAAATAGTATTAGTAGTTCGCTAATAGATGTCAGGAAGAGTCATATTTCTCAGATAAAAAAAAAAGTAAGATTCGATAAAACACGAATAAAATGACATTTTATAAAAATTCCTATCTAGATCGATTTATCGCCCCCGAAACCCCTATATACCAAATTTCATGAAAATCGTTGGAGCCGATTCCGAGATTCCAATTATATATATATATATATAAACAAGAATTGCTCATATATAAGATATATAATTAGTATATCTGTTGTCTGGCTACCATAACACAAGCCTAGTTGCTTAGCGTGACGCTAGATAGATAGATAGATACACACTTTATTGCACCATAAAAACAGAACGCAAAATGATTACATACAACAAAAACAAATTCTAACATATAACTACTTATATGCTAAAAGATAATTGATATTTAGTGCTAGATGGCGCTATGTGAAGTGTCCTACGATATATTTTAATTTCAATTTACAGTTGTGGAAGAAATAGACACATTAGCCGGTAGGTTCCTCCGGGAACCGACGCAAGACAACTTCAACCAGCTCGGAGCTAATCCTGCTGATGTCATCGATACACATTTACAGGTAAATGTTAGATTAGCTACATCCATTAGAAAATGTGTTGGCAAAATGACTTGTTAGCAAGGAGGTTAGGTTCTTGAAGTTCTTAAATGTGTAATGGCGTCAGATGCTGATGAAGGAAATGTAAAACACGTGACTTTAAATGCTTATATCTTTCTTCCACAACTTGTTCACGAAATACTATCAATTGTATTATAGAAAAACGGTGAATTTTATTGTATTGGAACGAAGTTCTTTATCGCGCGTTGCGAAAGGGGTCTAGACGGAAAAATTAAGAGCAAAAGTGTAACGACACTTTTTGCTATAGTTGTAAGCCGTGTGGCGTGCGCGTGTTTCTCTCTCTCTCTCTCTCTCTCTCATAGAAAGCAAGCCAGTTTACTAAAATTGAGCCTACTGATTAAGTTTATATTACATAAGATTTGAGATAAGAAAAATATATATTACAATTCCTTCACTAATTAATCGAAAGGAACCTCGTTCCATCCTGGTGTCCCTTGACACCTCTCAAGTTTTTTTCTATTTGTGTATATGCTTAAACCTTGCCATAATTATTTACGTTTTAAATAATTCTAGTGTATTTTTATCCCCCAGGCGATTCCAGACCCGGCTATCCGCCTCACAGCCCTGACGGAAGCCGCACTGTCCATCGCTGCGCTATCCCCCGCAGCTGCGCGCGCGCTGCTATCACAGCTGTGCGAAACTGCACAGGGGAAACACCACACCCATTGGTTGGCCACTGACGCATTGTTACGGGGGTTGGCGTTAATCAAGGTAATTATAAATAAAAAAATATTGCAGTACATTCCACACATCGCCATCTAGCCCCAAGCTAAGTAACTAGACTTGTGTTATGGGTGCTAGACAACTCATATACTAATTATATACTTTTCTTTTGTAAATATACTAGCTTTTGCCCGCGAGTTCGTCCGCGCAGACGAGACGTCGAAAATTTTAAGTAGATTGGATCAAAGAATCACGTTGCCCCATACAAACTTTGCCCCCCTTTTTCACCCCCTTAGGGGTAGAATTTCCGAAAATCCTTTCTTATCGGATGCCTACGTCACACAAAGAACACACCCTCCAAGTTTCAGGTCTCTACGATCAGCGGTTTAGGCTGTGCGTTGATCTGTTAGTCAGTCAGTCAGGACAAAGAATTTTATATGTATAGATACTTATAATACATAGAAACAACCAGACCCTAGAAAAATATCTAAGCATAAATACATGTCTGAGGTGGGAATCGAACCCGTAACTCTGTGTTTGGCAGTCCGGCATGGTCACCATTGTGCCAACTGGGTCGTTCAACTTGAACTTGTCTACTGGCTGTTCGCAACTAAAGTCTATAGTAGGGTCCTTTTTGCGTGAGAATGGAGTGGACTATGCCCAGCACCCTCTCAGCTTAGTCGACCGTGTTCAGAGGAAAGAACTCGTCAATACGACCCAGTTGGCACAATGGTCACCATGCCGGACTGTCAAACACAGGGTTGCGGGATCGATTCCCACCTCAGACATGTATTTATGCTTAGATATTTGTCTGTGGTCTGGTTGTTTCTATGTATTACAAATATGTATTTACAAAAGAAAAGTATATAAGTAGTATATCCGTTGTCTAGCACCCATAACACAAGTCTAGTTACTTACCATGGGGCTAGATGGCGATGTGTAATGTCCTGCAATATTTATTATTATTATTTATTTATTTATAATACGTCTGGAGCCAACTAAGCCGCGGGTTTCATCACGATGTTTTCCTTCACCGTTAGAGCAATGTCAATTAGCACACATACATTTTTCATAAGAATTATTAATTGTTTCACGGCCAGCCGGGATTCGAACCTACGATTTTATGGGTTAATATTTACCCGACTGCAAGGAATGGGTTATGTTTTTCGCGCCTATCTTTGTATGTTTGTTTAGTAATATTCTTAATTCCCTCCCAAACTTCTCGATGATTTTTTAAAATTAAGGTATCTGTTCTTAAATAGATGATATAGAAAAAAAATGGGCTCTGCTATATTTAAAAAAATATTATTGCAGGACATTCAAAAAACCCCATGAGTTTCTTGTGCCTTCTTCTCATTGGTGGGCGCGTTCCGAAGGCACACATCCTAACTTAGTTTTTAAGACGTTTCAATGTGATCTGTGTATAAAATTTACATAAGCATCCAAATGAATAAAGAAATTTGACTTTGACTTTAATTGATTAAGGCAGGTGCTAATAAAGCTACCAAAATCGACCTTTGTTTTAAGCAACTCTAAGTAATCAAATACTCTTTTTTTCTTATTTGGATATAAATGGATATTGTAGTTTAATAACCATATTTTTGTTTATTGTGGTTGAAAACATGATATGAACAACTTCGTTCGATAAAAAAAATGTAAGAAAACAGAGAATTATTAGATCGTTTATCGGGTTTTATCAAAAATAGTTGTTTGTTTCTAAAAATGAATCAAATGATAGGTTTTGACCTCTAGGAACTATATTTGTGGATAATAATGCTAAAATGTTTTGCATATCGATCAAATATAACAGTTAGCACGCAGCACGCTACGTCTTTGAGAGCGGGGGCTAAGGTAATGTGAATACCTACACACGGTACTGGAAGAGCGCCTTAAGGTGATTTTTTTAATCTTTTAATATTTATCCCTATGTGTTGTATGTGCAGTCCGAGAACAAAGAGTACAAGATACGTTGGTCACTCCCACCCTGCTACGAAGTGCTAGCCTCTATCATCAACACACCAGACTTCTCCGACTCACTCAGAGATACACTAAGGTTTGTACCACTTCTTACTTTAAACTGGCTCAGCGATCCGAAGTGGCCTAGCCTAAACTGCGTTACGCGGGCCCCGAGACGGGTTCATACAAAATTTACCAATCGGGACGAGAGCAGTGTTGGCTTAGTGGTAGATACCTCGACTTTCATTCTGAAGGTCGTAGGTTCGAATCCCGGCCGGCCGTGCACCAATGTATGTTTCTTAAGAAAAATGTATGTGTGCTAATTGACATTGCTCTTACGGTGAAGGAAAACATCGTGATGAAACCCGGGGCTTAGTTGGCTCCAGAAGTATTGACAAGTTCTCTCCTCTGGACATGGTCGACTAAGCTGAGAGGGTAGTAGGTGCTGGGCAAGCCTACTCCATCCTCACGCAAAAAGGACCCAATTAAAAAGGGTCCAATAGCGGAAAACAGCCTGTATACAAGTAAGTAGTACCAGTCGGGACCCGCTGCGTAGGATTTTGTATGGACCCGTCGCGGGGCCCGCGTAACAAGTTTTGGACCAAAGTGTCCTATCTCACTGGGACGCTAAAGCGATGGACTGAAACGAAAATCTGTGTAAGGGGAATAAGTTACTTCAAAAGTGCCATTTTTCTCGAACAAGCGAGGGCTTGTTCGAGAAAAATGGTCCAGAACCTCTTCTGGGGTACCAAAATCTACTATATAAAAATAAGTCGGGTTTTCCTTCCTGACGCTATAACTCCAGAACGCACGAACCGATTTCCACGGTTTTGCATTCGTTCGAAAGGTCTCGGGCTCCGTGAGGTTTATAGCAAAAAAATTCAGGAAAATCTGGCGGCGAAACGGAGTTCGCCGGGTTTGCTAGTTGGGTATATTTATGTAGTATACTAGCTTTTGCCCGCGACTTAGTCCGCGTAGACGTCGAAAATTTGAAGTAGATTGGACCAAGGAATCACGTTGTCCCATACAAACTTTGCCCCCCTTTTCACCCCCTAAGGGGTAGAATTTCGGAAAATCCTTTCTTATCCGATGCCTACGTCATACAAAGAACACACCCTCTGAGTCTTAGGTCTCTACGATCAGCGGTTTAGGCTGTGCGTTGATCCGTCAGTCAGTCATTCAGGACAAAGCATTTTATATGTATAGATGAATTCTATATTCCAAAACTTTGCGACTTTTTACGTCAGCGACGTAAATAATACATTTATTTCGTTGTGTTTTCCCTTTACAAATAATAATCGAATTGCGATAAGTTTTGCAAATAAGACCACTACGAACTTTGGTTAGAACAAAAAAATATAATTATTCATTAGTAGAACAAATTTTCTTTAACGACGACCCAGTTGGCACAATGGTCACCATACCGGACTGCCAAACACAGGGTTGCGGGTTCGATTCCCGCCGACAAGTATTTATGCTTAGATATTTGTCTGTGGTCTGGTTGTTTCTATGCATTATAAGTATATATTTACAAAAGAAAAGTATATAAGTAGTATATCCGTCATCTAGCAACCATAACACAGGTCTAGTTACTTAGCTTGGGGCTAAATGGAGATGCCTGCAATATTTATTATTTACTAGCTGCGCCCCGCGGTTTCACCCGCGTAAGTCCCGATCCCGTGGGCATATTGGGATAAAAAGTATCTTATGTCCGTCTCCTGGCTCTAAGCTACCTCCCTACCAATTTTCACCCAAATCTGTTCTGCCGTTCTTGAGTTATAAGTGGTGTAACTAACACGACTTTCTTTTATATATATAGATTTATTTAAAAAAAAAAAACAAAATATTTATTGTGTTGTTTAACGAAGCCTTGTCTTGGAGTTTTAAATGTTTGTTATTTGTTTCAGGTTTTTTATTCAGAGTAAAATGTCATCTTTGCCCGCTGAAGTTCGAGACGTTATTAAAAAACATCCGAATTTATCGACTTGATACCAAATATACGTTCGTTTTAAGTATATTATGCTGTTTTATTTGTCTATTTTAAGGTTCCGTACCCGAAAGGTATTTTTTTTTATTAATTATGGCTTCGCAAGGCTTGTGCATTTAGCCAGTGTCAAGTTATATTTTGCATGAAATAATGACCCGATTTTTCATAAATCGGGCCTAAAGTGTTTCAAAACAGTCAAAGTCGTCATAGTCCGTCAAGTCAGGGGCTATAGTAAAGCGGTGGCAAGCTTACCATGACCTTAACAGGAGATTTGGAGACAACGAGAAAACTTCATGTTTGACACTGATTTTTACTTTCACTACACTTGTGCACTTTCACAGAACTAAATTGAATAACATTCCACCAGAATTATACAATTCAACTCGGGTTACAACTAAGTTTCATGAAAATAAAGCTGCAGCACGACATGTTGTTAACTCATTCCCGCCAAAACTCCCAATATGGCGTCTTGTACTCGCCATGTTTTGAAATGTCTTAGTTGCAAAGTTGAGACGAATCGATTAACGTAAGAAACATCAAAATCGGCCCACGAATTTGGGCTCTAAAAAGCCACATAGTTCAAACATACATAAAATGGTGAACACATTACCACTCCTTTGAGTTGCGCAGTCGGGTAAAAACGGGACCCTATTACTAAGACTCCACTGTCTGTCTGTCACCAGGCTGTATCTCATGAACCGTGATAGCTAAACAGTTGAAATTTTCACATATTATGTTTTTCTTATTCATATTATGTTATTCAACAAATAAAATAAAAAAATAATTAAGAGGGGCTTCCATAGAACATGGTATGGGACCCTTGGATAAGTCCGACTCGCACTTAGCCGGTTTTATTTAACAAATGCTAGGTCAGCGTTTGACCACTATCACACCCGATGAGGGGAGTTTTGGCGGGAACGAGTTAACAACATGTCGTGCTGCAGGTTTACTTTCATGAAACTTAGTTGTAACCCGAGTTGAATTGTATAATTCTGGTGGAATGTTATCCAATTTAGTTCTGTGAAATTGCACAAGTGTAGTGAAAGTAAAAATCAGTGTCAAACATGAAGTTTTCTCGTTGCCTCCAAATCTCCTAATAAGGTTATGGTAAACTTGCCACCGCTTTACTATAGCCCCTGACTTGACGGACTATGACGACTTTGACTGTTTTGAAACACTTTAGGCCCGATTTATGAAAAATCGGGTCATAATTTGATGCAAAATATAACTTGACACTGGCTATATGCACAAGCCGTGCGAAGCCATAATTATGGCTGAAGCAAAACGCTTAGAGTTCTACTAGAAGTTCGCTTTGTGAGATATGAACTATTAAGTTTTACTTGTATTTGCTCGTGTCTGAGACGCTTATTTAGGTGGTTTACAAGTCATTATTTGATTAGTAAATGTTCTCTATCGATAGGTAACGAAGACGCTGTCAGGGCTACAGTGGAATTTCTGGTTTTGACTATGCCCAGATTTAGTCACATAGATCTTACGTTTATAAGTTTTATGGATTGAAACTACTGTGCAAAACAATCACTATGGCAAGCGTCAATGCAAAATTTTAATTCCGTAAAAATCTTAACAGTATTTTTTTATTCCAATGCCATCTGTTTTGAAGCCCATAAATCATTAGGTACACTCAATATATTAGCGCCATCTATTTGAAGTAGCTAAAACTATTTACGGGATCTATCATCTGTGGTACTTATCTATCCACCAAGCGCATTTTTAATCTGTCCAAGAAAGTAGAAAAAAAACAAAACGTCAAAACCGTAAATTCATGGCGGACGTCCCCACATCGTAACAAAACAAAATTTCATCATAAAATTTCGAAAATACATGCTGCTATCGAGCTAAATACGAAAAATGTCTACTGTAGTCTCCGACTGCTTCACAATTGGGAGTATTGTAGCCACGCGGACGTGTTACAATGAAGAAATAGAGGGTGAAGTTCTAGCATTCGATCCTCAGACTAAAATGCTGATTTTAAAATGCCCATCTTCTAGTGGGAATCCCAAACGTCACGACGTTAATATTGTGAACCTATCCCTGGTCAGTGACGTGCAAATAAAGAAGGAAGTGACCACTGTACCCGAACCACCGCAGTCTCTCAACCTTCATAGGTTAAACACACGAGTCAGGAATTCTATCGAAAATAAAAGAAGATTGGTGAGTACTGCTTTTAAACCCATATGTATTGCCAAACAGCATTTCCACTGATATGTTTCGGTGTTATAAGTGTGGATTCCGGTCAAATTACAGCCAAAATCATAGACATTCCAATCCAACTTCAAATCAAATCTCAGATTATTTTTTTCTTATTTTTATTTTTTATGAATAAGCAGGCAAAATGTTTTTAGCCCATATAGCCTTATTTGACGTGTTATTTCTACTTTCATTGGAACAAAATTACATCCTCAAGTTTGTAAGGCCTTTCCAAAATGTGCCAGGGAAGTAAACATGCATTACAAGCACATAGTTTAAAGTTGTCTTATTGCTTCAAATATCTGAGATGAGGAGGTTTCGCTAAAGATCACTGGTTCTAGCAAAATATTATACATCTGACTGTATAAACTCAGAAACAATATCACAATAAAGTATAAAACGAAGTCGCTTCCCGCTGTCTGTCCCTATGTATGCTTAGATCTTTAAAACTACGCAACGGATTTTGATGCGATTATTTTTAATAGATAGAGTGATTCAAGGGGAATGTCTTAGTATGTAAAACAAAGCGACCACCCATACGAAGTTGGGGGCAACAGCTATTATCTATCTATCTATATATATAAAAATGAATTGCTGTTCGTTAGTCTCACTAAAACTCGAGAACGGCTGAACGGATTTATCTTATCTTAGTCTTGAAATGTTCGTGGAGGTCTAGGGAAGGTTTAAAAGGCGAGAAAAAATCGAATAATTTCCGGGTAAACCCTAAAAACAGCCCTTTTCTATTTCCCATACAAACTCCCATACAAATTTCTAGAGTTAATTCCTACGGACTTACGCGGGTGATACCGCGGGGCGCAGCTAGTCTATCTATATATATAAAAATGAATTGCTGTTCGTTAGTCTCACTAAAACTCGAGAATGGCTGAACGGATTTATCTTATCTTAGTCTTGAAATGTTCGTGGAGGTCTAGGGAAGGTTTAAAAGGCGAGAAAAAATCGAATAATTTCCGGGAAAACCCTAAAAACAGCCCTTTTCTGTTTCCCATACAAACGTTTTCTAGAGTCAATTCCTACGGGATCGGGACTTACGCGGGTGAAACCGCGGGGCGCAGCTAGTAATTAATAAATCTTTCTTTCTTTCCAGGTATCAGCGCTGTCAGCGTGCCTAGACCCCGAAGGACAAAGGCTGTTCCTAGCGATAGCTCGAGTGATCGAAGACGTCTCGTGGGCCGGCCAGAACATCCGTGTCTACAACGAAGTTATTATCACGCCACCTTATAAGGTGAGGTCACATGTATATGGGCTGGGTATCCGGCTTAATAGTACACAACATTGGGTATTAGCCGATATTCAAAAAAATTGTTGAATATTCATGGCATGTCTAGACTTGACAACCTCTGTGGCGCGGCATCTTTTTATTTAAGTTGTTAAAGGGCACCCAAAATGCTTTAAACCCATACAGCCTTGTCTATATTTCTACATCTTTTATTTAATTCATGTTAATACTCCCTTTTCCCAAAAGTTGGACAACATGATTAGAAACAATAAAGTAACAGCAATTTGTCTTACACTCGCCTGTATTTACAAACAGTAGTTAAGTTGCTCTTGGATAAGTGAACGCACTGCGCATAATGCGGCCCTATGATGCTTTCTACACTAGCAAATCAGCGTCTTATTTGCGACTCTATGCGGTTGCGCGCACTATGCAATCACATAAGGTTTATTGTAAACTAGCTGTTGACCGCGACTTCGTACTCGTGGTAGTTTTGTTTTATGTACCAAAACCTTCCTTTGAATCACTCTATCTATAAAAAACCGCATCCTAATCCGTTGTTTAAACATCTAAGCGTACAAAGGGATGGACAGCAGGAAGCGACTTTGTTTTATACTATACTAGCTGCGCCCCGCGGTTTCACCCGCATAAATCCCGATACCGTGGGAATATCGGGATAAAAATAGCCTATGTGTTAATCCAGGTCTCCAGCTATCTACATACCGAGTTTCATCGCAATCGGTCCAGTGGTTTTTGCGTGAAGAAGTAACAAACACACACACACGCACACACAAACTTTCACATTTATAATATTAGTAGGATACTCTTCTGTTGTTTGAGGGCAGGTAAAATACTTTTACTCCATACAGTCCTAACTATATTCCTACATGTATTTTCACCAGGTGGACAACGTGATCGGCGACAAGGAGTCGAAGCCGTACAACTATATTCGCAAGTTCGTCGAGCGACATTGGCGCGACGCGCGCGAACACGCCGCAAACAATCACCAATAGATATATACACACCCTAGTTATTTTATTATTTGCTCTATCTTATAATATATTTGTTACTGTAGCGATTGGATTTTATTTATTTACATACATTTCACTTGCCTTGCTCCATTCTATGATGTGATGAAGATCTTCGGAGTGCGAGCAGCAAATAGAATAGAATAGGGGGCGTCCATAAATTACGTGAGGTGTTTGTTTTTAATTTTCTGTCTCTCCCTCTCCCCTGGTGAGATGTCGTGAGATTTTATTCAACCCCCTCCCCCATCCCCCAATCTCACGTGAGATTTTTCAAAGTGCGGGCGACTAGTAAGACTAATAATCAATATTTGCATAATACAATTGCTGAGAGTTATAAGTGTAATAAAAATTTAACAATAGAATACTTAAATAGTGTCTACTGTGATTTAAAAAAAGAATATCCACTCTAATTCAGTCCATGGAGAATCATGCGCGGTGTCAAGAGAGACTTTTGATGTCCATTTGATTTTCAGTAAAATCATCTGCTCCTTCAACTTCATTCTGATCTAGCCACTCTAAGCCGGAAAAATCAATCAGAAAAAAAATTGCGTGATATTTGCCGAGACCCCCCCTCTCTCCAACGTAAGATTAGATGAGATTTGACTCGACCCCTCCCTCCTTAAACATCTCACGTAATTTATAGACGCCCCCATAGACATTTATTAGAAGAGCACATGCACAAGAAAAGAGTAATTAAACATAAAATAGGTACATAATTACAAAACAAAAAAGAATAAGAATAAAACAGACAGAATTACAATAAAAAGAAAGAATTAGGCACATAATAGAAAAAAATGCGGAATGCCGAGTGCGACCTCAGCTGAAATGCTGTAGCATGCTAATTGCTCAGTTTTCATGAACTACCTGTAGAATCGCCCATAAACTAATAGGTAAAGATTGATGGAGCATCTGAAACCACCTTCTCATCACAAAACTCCTTAAAGAATTACGATTCCCCGTTACAATATTCCTAAAACGTTCCGAATTGTACCTACAGATTGGTGACTGGTGCTGATCTCCACTAGTGGGATCAATTGGATTTTTTTAAGAAGTACTAATGTCTCCACTGTAGTGGGTTAGGTCCGTGGTAGTGGGTCAATGGGTGATTGGGTATATTCCCGTTGTCCACTACTGGGGGCCAGCGAAACAACTTAAAAATTATCCCTGTTATACACCACGGGGGTACAGCGACACAACTTTGTGAATTAGTTCCATTCGCCACCACCAGTGGCGTAACTACAGGGTTGCGATTCGGCAAAATGCCAAGAGTCCCCAGCCGGAAGGGGTCGGTCAGGATAATCGTATCTCCCAACATTTATAAATACACATTTTTATCACAGTTGCTCATAAAGTGGATCTTATTCAACCGCTTTTAGGCTCATAATCCAACGTATTACACACGCGTGCGTTATGCATTACGCCACTAGTGTGTTATGTTATCCTGATAAGTTAAATTGGTATCTTACTGCTAATTACATGTTAGGTAGATGAACCATTCTTAATTTATCTGGGTTATACTGTTTTGATGATAAAATAAAGTAGGTACTAAAAAAAAGGTTTTACCTCTTTTTGGCACAACTTTTGATCCAATCCTACTGGCCATCAATATTGTTTTATCAAAAGGATTCAATAATAGGTAATATTTCTCTATTCATAGGGTTTCCAAGATTTTCAAGAACTAAATGTTTCCACTGTAAACATAGCGCGCTCAATGTGTGCGTCTTATGCATTTTTAGTATGTTCAAGATTTCAGACCGAGAGATTTGATCGTTACCACTGTAAGCCCTGTCATCCAAGACCGCAGCATTCATATAGATAAAATAAATAGTAGAAAAGATATCCGCGACCGACTGAAGCAAGTAAGGTAGATTTCAACTGATACTGGCATAGTCTAGAACTGAAAATCCAGTGCGGTTAGGTTCGGTAGACTGCCCCACACTAAGCTCGAAGAGCCGCAGTAATCTTCTATCCACACATATAAAATGATAGATAGAGACTTTATTCGTACAACACAGTAAGAAACAGAACACTATATACACAAAGTAAAGTAATAGCTAGAAAGTATAAGTTGCACAAATGGGCGACCTTATCGCTGAAAGCGATTTCTTCCAGGCAACCTTTGTATGGAAAAGAACTGATTCAGCTTTAATAGTAGGTTGTGAATTTACTCAAGCAGGATACCAAATATAATTTGTAACAGGTGATAATATAAAGTATAAAGTAGTGAATGTAAAATGCTTTGTCCTGACTGACTGATGGATCGACGCAAAGCCTAAACCGCTGATCGTAGAGACCTGAAACTTGGAGGGTGTGTTCTTTGTGTGACGTAGGCCATCCCGCGGATGAAAGTAAGTTATCAAATAACACACTTTAGTGAAATCTAGCATTTATTAACTACACACTAACAATACAAGATAAAAAAATTACACTAATAACTAGTTCTTCATATATTGTAAAAAGAGATGCTTATTATTATAATAATATTTTAACATATTATAATGAAAACTTAAACAAATATTCATGAAACAAACAAAATAACTTTAAAAACGATAAAGTATGGGTATGACGGAGATGTATCGCACGTCGACATCGCACAATGTAGATATGAAGCAAGGCGGCGTAAGCGAGACGGTCGAGGCGGTGGCCGTTATGGGAAGTGGTCGTTTTGGGAATAATCATTTAAGGAAGTTGTGATTTTGGGAACAGTAATTTTGGAAAGTTGTCTTTTTGGGAATGGTCATTCAGGGATGTGGTCATTTTGGAAAATGTCAATTAGGGAACTAAGCGGCAGTTACCTTTTGACCAATCACGACACAGAGCCACATCGATTTTGACAGTTACCCGCCTTCATGTCGCTATTACCCCTTTTAAACGGTTATATAAGATTTTAAATTTCCGGAATGAGTCCATTAAAATTATTATAGGATTATTAGCTGTCGCCAGCGACTTAGTACGCGTGGTAGTTTTGTTTCATATACTAAAATATTCCTCTTGAATCCCTCTATGTATTAAAAAAAAAACCGCATCAAAATCCGACGCGGTTAAAAATATAAGCGCACATAGGGACAGACAGACAGTGGGAAGTGACTTTGTTTTATACTATGTAGTGAAGTTATATTTAGGTCATTTTCGGACCAAGTATTTTTTAGGACTGTGTGTCCATATCCGGAATAGGGCATTATCGCACAGATGCATCTTTCGACGACTCTAGCTCCGCACATTTGTTTTACATGGATGTGCGACGTGCTATGTGCTATACATCTTCGGCATAACCTTGTGGTAAACAGGTATTGCATCCTCCATCCATTTTTATAATATTATTTATGTTATTTGCATTGTGCAAAGCCAAAATTACTTTTTTTAGAAAAAAAGGGTTAAATTTTTTTGTGTTGTCAAAGCGCCATCTGCCGAAACTACTTTTTATTCGAAAAAATTGGTTCGAAAACTCCTCATTCCACCCTGTATACTTCTTTTTTATTAAAAAAATAAACAAAATCACAGTGCGTTGATATTTTTCTAGTATATTTTTTTTCCATCGCTTCAGGAAGATAATAATGACTTTTTTCCTACAACATACATATTATGTATACTTTAAATTTTAATATAGTAGGTATTCATATATTAAAAATTATTATTTAACTATAAGACTAAGAAATACTTAGATTGGTTTTTTAAACTGACAAAAAAATACGCGTCGAAAATTTTCTCTTTTATTTTGACGTCGAATAAAAATGGTAACCATTTAAAAAAAAAATTCAATAGCAACGTAGCTAATCCAACCTACTTGTTGAATGGACGTGCCTTCTAACAAAAAGGTTAGATTAGCTACCTCCTACGACGTTATCAATATGTATTCACGACGTAACGATACGTAACGACGTTGCTTGCTTGAGTACCTAAATATGTATATACGTGGCATATGTGTGCATACTATGTAGAACATGATTCTTACAAGCGCAATATCTGGGAAATAGTGGGTCTTAGAGAAAAAATCATAGGGACCATTTTTATAGAGAATTTTACGATCTACAACTTTGCTCTGAGGTACTTTTTCGATAAAACTTACCGTTTTCGAGAAAAATCCAAAAAACCTAAAATTTTGACCTTGGGCCCCGAATAAGTCCCTAAGCTCACATGGGACTGATGGGGACTTTTGACACTTTATTCCTTGTGGTAAACCTAAGGTCTCTACGAAGATTTGGCTCTGTCGGAATTTTCTTTATTTCAATTGTCTAAAATGACCGGACTACGAATCATATTTGGGTTTTGCAAGAAGCGAAAAAATTCTCATGTTTTATTATCATTTTAAAAACCAATCTAACTTTTACTACTTTATGAAGCGGAATAATTCTATTCTTTGATTATTTTACAATATTAACGATTTTTTTTGTAATTTTGAGAAAAAAAATTAAATATTTACTTTTATGAAGTTTGCTTTGGATTTTTTTGTTTATAGAAATGCATATTTTTCTAGAAATGCATAAAAACAACAAATCTTTCGAAAAAAAACTTATTAATCTTTGTCATTTGGGCCTGATATAAATAAATTTAAATATTTTTAAATAACGTCAATTATATAAAATAATCAAAGATTTTTTTAAACGTTTAATATACCTTAGGTTTCAATGAGGATTACTATAAAAGTATTAGTTCCAGATGCTTCGATACATGGCGCCACCATCTTCAAGGAAGGTAAAAAGGTAAATGATAAATTTTAAACCTTGGTATAGTTGGTAATGCGTACGTCTACACGATAAGCAAAAGTTAAAATCACGTCACGGCCCAATTTTCGGATATGTATTTCACCATTATTTCACTTAGAAAATATTTCTACCAGTAAAAATTGACATGGTTTGTAAAGTACAGGCTGTATGAGCTCACATAGCAGTCTTTGCCTTCCCCGAAAATTAAAAAATCTTGACAACAATGATGGCTATAAAGCCCGACACTATCGAGAGATTCGGAAATATTTTAGAAAAAAAATACCATATGTACGTCTTAATACACTCACAGCCAAATTAGAAAGTTGCGCACTAAAGGTGCGCACCAAAAACGTGACACGATTTTCGTTACTTGTTAGTAGGTTTTACCCCTCGGATTTTTCTCATACCGGGCGCCTTATATATGAAAATCGATTCTTAAGGAGTAAACTCCAAAACTCCAATAAGCGAAACCAATCAGCGGAATTTCCTTTTTTTACATTTTAACGGATGTCAGATAACAAAATATTATTACATGAGCTTAGAGGTAAATCATTAGGTAAGGCGCGCGTTTATATATGCCGATAGGTGTTCTAGATATTTTTTATGTGTATTTTTTGAAGTGTAACCTGAAACCGCGAATAAAATAGATTCGCGAATTGATGACCTTGACAATAGGTATATCAACAAAAAAAAACTAAATCAAAATCGGTTCATCCGTTCGGGAGCTACGATGCCACAGACAGACAGACACACACACAGACATGTCAAACTTATAACACCCCGTCGTTTTTGCGTCGGGGGTTAAAAATTGACAGTTGACGTTTTTGGCAATATGAAGGGTTAATCTCTCTCCGCCATCTATAAAGTGATTTGGCAACTAATTTAAGAACATATTCCTCATTGGCCACATTTTTGGTTCAAACCTAAGTTACATTAAAACTTAAGATCACAATATTTTAGACTTAACTCTAATTTGTTTATAAAAATGAAAGCTTATTTTGAAGGACTATCTTTTCAATTGTGTACCATCGGAAATGGTTTAGGGGCATTATTTTTGAGACAAAACGCGTTAGAACAATTCGCAGATTCGAATTTTTTAGTCAATTTATTTTTCGAAAAGGGTAAAATACAAAATGGCTGGCCGCTTTACTTCTACAAAATGTTACAACTCTCAGTTCTACAAGATTTCTAGTTATTTTATTAGTTTAATTGGTCTCTTAAGGGCAAAATTTAAATGTTAGCATAAACTAAAATGTCTGACCGTTTATTATGCCAAAATGTTAGAACCCCATTATTTTGAGTAGAATCGGTCCCCTAATGTCAAAATTGAAAAGTTAACCATAAGTTAAGAGATTGTAGTAGGTAATAAAAATACAAAAGTGAGCCTAGACTTATTAGATACTTTTTTTTTGGAAATTTCCACTTTTTTGGGGAAAAAAATTCCTTTTTTTTTCTTCTTCAATCTTTTACAGTCTTAGTGCATAACAGAATTGCTATTAGATGTAAAAAATTGGGCTAAAAATTAAAATAAATATGTCCCTAAAAAAAACTAAAAAAAACCCTTGAAAATGGGAGGTTAAAAAAACTAAAAATACACACTCTGTGCCAATTTTTAAAAACTAAATATAAAATTAAAAATATCTTTTTTTTTCAACAAGTTTTTTGAACCCAAATTCAATCTAATAACAATTATTATGCGAAACATACAAACATTTTTATATTTTACATATTAAATACAATGTGTAGTGAAAAACCCTGTACGACTTACGAATCGGTAACTTTAGAACAATACAAAAAAATTACATAAAAATAAAATAATTATTTTAATATCAATTAAAGGAAAATTACCCTAATATACTGAAATTTTTATGAATTTTCAACACCATTATTGGCAAAATGGTGTTGCCAAGTTACTACAAATTTCAAAAGAATAGGGCAATTTTCCCCAATTTAATATTAAAATACTTGCATGAAAGTGCTTGAATTTTACAAACAATTTGTATTTTACATTAGTATTTTTTAAAAACCTTGATATTAGTGACATAATACCAAGAAAATAAACAAAGTCAAAGTTTGAGTATTGGCGGGAACGAGTTAACAACATGTCGTGCTGCAGTTTTATTTTCATTAAACTTAGTTGTAACCCGAGTTGAATTGTATAATTCTGGTGGAATGTTATTCAATTTAGTTCTGTGAAAGTAAAAATCAGTGTCAAACATGAAGTTTGCTCGTTGCCTCCAAATCTCTTATTAAGGTTATGGTAAACTTGCCACCGCTTTACTATAGCCCCTGACTTGACGGACTATGACTTTTTTGAAACACTTTAGGATCGATTTATGATAAATCGGGTCATAATTTGATGCAAAATATAACTCGAAACTGGCTAAATGTACAAGCCGTGCGAAGCCATAATTAAAAGGAAAAAAATGTCAAAGTCAAAATTCTTTATTCTTTTGGATGCTTAATACCTAGGTACAAATAAATCGTTTTTCATATTGATAATAAAGTAAATATTTATCTAATGACCTGGTTTTTAAGGTGAAAGGGTACCGGCGCTCTCTCCATAGTATTTTAGAGCAATAAATGATAATCATTAACTCTCTAAGCAATTCTGTTGCCGACTACCTTAGAAATTTCACAGGGGTTTTATTACACATTGTATATTATAATGTATATATATATATAAATGTATATATGTAATATAATGCAATGTGCTAGAGTCAGTCTGTTCATCTCTCAGTTGATCACGATCAGTCTGGGAGGCAACATACCCTTCTTACTAAGCCAGACGCTGTGGACAAACAAACAAACATTGTATTAATATAGATTACTGACGACCCAGTTGGCACAATGGTCACCATGCCGGACTGCCAAACACAGGGTTGCGGGTTCGATTCCCAAGACAAGTATTTATGCTTAGCTATTTGTCTGTGGTCTGGTTGTTTCTATGTATTATAAGTATATATTTACAAAAGAAAAGTATATAAGTAGTATATGAGTTGTCTAGCACCCATAACACAAGTGTAGTTACTTAGCTTGGGGCTAGATGGCGATGTGTGGAATGTCCTGCAATATTTATTATTATTATTATTTAAACAAAGAATCAAATTTTCCTCTTTTTGATAATTATTATATATAAGCATAAATACTTTTCTGAGGCGGGTATTTGTTTACTCCGAAACTACTGGACCGATTTGGATGAAATTCGGTATGTAGATAGCTGAAGACCTAAAGCCCTACCGCGCTAAGTGCGTCGGCTTCAAGCTGATGACATCGATGTCCCAAACCGCGTCCCACAATGGGCGAAATTTTGAGCCTCTTGTCCGCCCAATGTAGGGCGCGGGTCGGCTTAAAGCCGACGCACTTAGCGCGGTAGGGCCGGAACACTTATGCTATTTTTTATCCCGATATTCCCACGGAATCGGGAGTTACGCGGGTGAAACCGCGGAGCGCTGATAGTCTATACATATAAAATTCTTTGTCCTGACTGACTGACGGATCAACGCACAGCCTAAACTTCTGATCGTAGAGACCTGAAACTTGGAGGGTGTGTTCTTTGTGTGACGTAGGCATCCGATAAGAAAGGATTCTCGGAAATTCTACCCCTAAGGGGGTGAAAAAGGGGGTCAAAGTTTGTATGCGACAACGTGATTCCATGGTCCAATCTACTAATTCAACGCGGACGTAGTGGTGGGCAAAAACTCCTACTAATATTATAAATGTGAAAGTTTGTGTGTGTGTTTGTTACTCCTTCACGCAAAAATTACTGGACGGATTGCGATGAAACTCGATAAATAGATAGCTGGAGACCTGGATTAACACATATGCTACTTTTATCCCGATATTCCCACGGGATCGGGAGTTACGCGGGAAACCGCGGAGCGCTGCTATATATGTTTATAATTACCCGATTCCGGCTCCAAGTATCAATGAGACGAGATTGGTGACGAGCACAGCCGCGATGGCACCGCGGCTGAACAGACACGTTCGACGGACGGACAAACAGTGACTCTGGAACAATATACATATATATTTTAGTACTAATATAAATGTGAAAGAAAATGGCAAAACTTCGAACAAAAATCACATGTATGCAAGGAGGTCAGGTTCTTAAAGTTCCTATATGTGTAATGGCCTCAGATGCTGATGAAGGAAATGAAAAACATTAGATGCTTATATGGAGTTTTGGCGGGAACGAGTTAACAAGATGTCGTGCTGCAGTTTTATTTTCATGAAACTTAGTTGTAACCCGAGTTGAATTGTATAATTCTGGTGGAATGTTATTCAATTTAGTTCTGTGAAAGTGTAGTGAAAGTAAAAATCAGTGTCAAACATGAAGTTTTCTCGTTGCCTCCAAATCTCCTATTAAGGTTATGGTAAACTTGCCACCGCTTTACTATAGCCCCTGACTTGACGGACTATGACGACTTTGACTGTTTTGAAACACTTTAGGCCAGATTTATGAAAAATCGGGTCATAATTTGATGCAAAATATAACTTGATTCTGGCTAAATGCACAAGCCGTGCGAAACCATAATTAATAGAAGAATTCCACATCTAGTTCACGAAATACTATCAATTTTATTGTTATCTAGAAAAACGAAAAAAATTATGATATCTTTACTAATATTATAAAGCTGAAGAGTTTGTTTGTTTGAATGCGCTAATCTTAGGAACTACTGGTTCGAATTGGAAAATTATTTTTGTGATGGATAGTCCATTTATCGAGAAAGGCTATAGGCTATATAATAACACGCCGCGACCATAGGCCAGGAGCGAAGCATCAGTGGGAAATGTATAAAAAAAAGCTCCCGTTATTGTTTGAACGCGCTAATTTCTGGAACTTCTTTTAAAGTTAGAAAAAAAAATTGGCTATACGTCTGGATTCAACTAAGCCGCGAGGGCACGCCCGGGCGTCAGTGCTCGGACACTGGCTAAATGCACAAGCCGTGCGAAGCCATAATTAATAGAAAAGAAAAAAAAGCTTAGAGAAAATTGACAATACGTCTGGAGTCAACTAAGCCGCGGGGGGGCGTCAGTGGGATCTAGATATTGTTTACCTGTTGCATAGCGACGACTGGCAATTGCTGCTCCAATACTTCTATGGACGAAGTGGCCGAGGGAGGCCCGCGGGCGTGAGTGCTCGGGTGTTTGAACCGCCAGTCTCTGTGATTATAAAATAAAATTACAGCTGATCGTTGGACCACTATCACACGATGATAGGTGACGATGCGGTCTAAGATGTAACACGCGGTGTCTAGAAGATACCTGTTCACTCGCTACTTGAAGACACACAACATTGTACACGTCACTATCACACCTGCCTGATGGTAGGTGACGATGCGGTCTAAGATGTAACACGCGGTGTCTAGAAGACACCAGCCGCAATAAGTGCGTCGACTTCAAACCAACGCGTCGGCTTATGCCGGCCCGCGCCTCACACTGGGCGGAATTTTGAGCCTGCATTGCATATGACTTTGGAAAATTAAGTTGTTTTATTCGTCTGTTTTAAGTATACAAGGATTGTCGGGGACATCAAAACATTTAAAAATAAGTGATTCTGGTTATGTTATTAAAAAAACACCACAAAATATGACTTTGTATTTTTTTTAAATAACAACCAGAATCATTTATGGTTTGATGTCCCCGAAAATCCTGCATACTTAAAACACACGAAAAAACGACGTAATTTTTCAAAATACAGTGTAAACTCCATGTAACGTCACTCTATTTAACGACAAACTCCCTTTAGCGTCGAAATCAATTGGCTTTGGTTGGTTTAGCTTGTCTTTCATACAATGTTTCACTCTACATAGCATTACACCCACTCTCAATAACGACAACAATTGAGTAATGAAAAGTACCTTTTAAGTTGCTAAAATTAGTAAAAACTGACCAGCTGTGTACGATCTATTGTTGCTTTATTATCCTAGCCCGCAATAAACTTGACTGTCGGCATCATGCATACCGAACTTTCTAAGAAATTCGTTCTTTTGTTTACAAATTGGGATTGCTTGTACGTGTAGACTGTTGTTGACCATGACTCATAAGTAGGAGTCATGGATTATCTATACTTTATCATATTCTTAGTTGCTCACAAACTTTCAAACTGTAAACATGGCTAGATGATCGATGGCTAATAAAAGAAAATCACTGTGTATTGACGAAAAAGTTTTACTGATACGCGCTAGATATGAATAAAATAAGTAAAAAAATACAACAAAATTACTGGTGCAGCAAAAGGCGTCAGACAAAAATAACAGACTATACGCAATAGCATTCAAATAACATTCTTTTTTATGCACATAACTACTAACAATAGTCGGAAATAAACTTTTAATTTTTCTAATTCTGATGTTTCTTCTCTCCATTTAACGACAACTCTCTATAACGCCATAAAATGCACAGTCCCTTCAGTGTCGCTATATAGAGTTTACACTGTATCTATGAAAGGCAGGCTCAAAATTCCGCCCAGTGTAAGGCGCGGGTCGGGATATCGACATCGGCTTGAAGCCGACGCAATTATCGAGGTTGGGCCCCTGTTCACTCGCTACTTGAAGACACACAACATTGTGCACGTCAGGAAAGACAGACGCAGGCAACTCCATTTCCTTAGGCTACAGAAGCAAAACGCTCAGTGCGGGTGTCTAGGATTTCTAACATGAATCGGTACCACAAATCAGTTTGCCTGGTTCTATGAAGGAAGAATAGAGACTTTTTTTACAGATCAGCGTTTGACCACTATCAGGCAGGTGTGATACTGGTAAGATGTAACACGCGGTGTCTAGAAGATACCTGTTCACTCGCTACTTGAAGACACACAACACTGTACACGTCAGGAAAGAAAGACGCATGCAACTCCATTCCCTTGCACTACAGAAGCAAAACGCTTATGCGGGTGTCTGTGATTTCCACCATCAAACGGTGTTGCATATCAAGGGCCTTATTCTTCTATTTTGCATTAATGGATTTACTATTGTCATTATATCGATACTCTGTTGATATTATATCGAGATTGTTACTTTATTTGGTATTCTGCTAAAGTTTTAATAACATCGCAATAGAATCGCTATGGAGTCTCAATGGAATGGTAAGTTGCCTACCAACATGGTATATGTTGCTAAGCGATATACCGTTTTGACAACTATCGAGATTCCATTGAGCCACGATTCTAGAGCAGAATACCAAAGTGAGTCAGTGCTGCATCAGTGGTGTTTCGATAGAATAGTTAACATCAGAAGAATACCAATTTGACATGTAATGTCATATTTTTGACATTAAATGTCTTCAACGATTCTATTCGACACTCTATTGAAACACAATTGTATAAGCAGACTTAGGCCCCAGTTTGTATGACGCAAGAATGAAGATGGGTCAACTTACTTTGGTGGTAGCTGGTCGGGACGACTGCTCCATTCCCAAACCCAGTCGTTCGAGTCTTCTTTCCAGCAGTTAATGTAGATCCCTTTGAGCTCATCTTCAGTCGAGGGTTCTAGGTTCGGACTGTTCGGGGGCGATTTTGGACTGGAAAATAAAAGTAAACATATTTAAATAACAATTTGGTCGCATCACATTATCGTGCGAACGTCAAATAGGACATTCAATAGATAAATATTGCAGGACATTCCACACATCGCCATCTAGCCCCAAGCTAAGTAACTACACTTGTGTTATGGGTGCTAGACAACTCATATACTACTTATAGACTTTGCACTTGTAAATACTTATAATACATAAAAACAACCAGACCACAGACAAATATCTAAGCATAAATACATGTCTCGAGGCGGGAATCGAAGCCGCAACCCTGTGTTTGCCGCGTTTGAAACCCGCGGCTTAGTTGTCTCCAGACGTATTCACAAGTTCTCTCCTCTGGACATGGCCGACTTAGCTGAGAGGGTGGTAGGTGCTGGGCAAGCGTATCCATCCTCACTCAAAAAGGACCCAATTAGAAAGGGTCTAATTGCGAAAAACAACCTGTATACGAGTACAGGTTAAATAACTTTACCGGATCGTAATCGAGACGAATGAAACCGTAAGACATACCAAATAGTTAGAAGCGTATATAATCTAGTTTCACTCCAGCCGAGGCGTAAATAACAAGATTTGTATAGAATTGCGTGACAATTCAGCTTGTGGGTATCAAATTTCATGCGGTCGCCCCTTCGGCGCCTGAGGCCTTTCAAAGGCTTTACATAAATGGTAGGCAATACTTGATAGAAAAAATATGATAATAAATATTGCAGGACATTCCACACATCGCCATCTAGCCCCAAGCTAAGTAACTACACTTGTGTTATGGGTGCTA
Source organism: Idaea straminata (assembly GCA_951213275.1). Lineage (NCBI taxonomy): Eukaryota > Metazoa > Arthropoda > Insecta > Lepidoptera > Geometridae > Idaea > Idaea straminata. The sequence goes on from OX577872.1 coordinate 2,574,575, forward strand.
GACAACTCATATACTACTTATATAATAAATAAATAAATATTGCAGGACATTCCACACATCGCCATCTAGCCCCAAGCTAAGTAACTACACTTGTGTTATGGGTGCTAGACAACTCATATACTACTTATATAATAAATATCTATTTAGATAAAAATGAATTGCTGTTCGTTAGTCTCACTAAAACTCGAGAACGGCTGAACGGATTTATCTTATCTTAGTCTTGAAATGTTCGTGGAGGTCTAGGGAAGGTTTAAAAGGCGAGAAAAAATCGAATAACGGATATTCCCACGGGATCGGGACTTACGCGGGTGAAACCGCGGGGCGCAGCTAGTAAATAAATAAATATTGCCGGACATTCCACACATCGCCATCTAGCCCCAAGCTAAGTAACTACACTTGTGTTATGGGTGCTAGACAACTCATATACTACTTAATTAATTAATAAATAAATATTGCGGGACATTCCACACATCGCCATCTAGCCCCAAGCTAAGTAACTACACTTGTGTTATGGGTGCTAGACAACTCATATACTACTTATATACTTTTCTTTAGTAAATATATACTTATTACACATAGAAACAACCAGACCACAGACAAATATCTAAGCAAAATACTTGTCTGAGGCGGGAATCGAGCCCTCAACCCTGTGTTTGGCAGTCCGGCATGGAGACCATTGTGCCAACTGGGTCGTCAATTCTCTATTTTAGATTGCAAATAAATTGAAAGTATTTCGTGAACTAGATGTGGACAAAAGATATAAGCATTTAAAGTCACATGTTTTACATTTCCTTCATCAGCGTCTGACGCCATTACACATATAGGAACTTCAAGAACCTAACCTCCTTGCTAACAAGTCATTTTTGTTTGACGTTTTTCTAATCGACTCCAAATAAAAATAGTACGAATGGTAATCCGATGAACTATGCGGTGGGCGAACGACGCAGAACGATTTGGTTCGATTCCCGTCATGGAACAAACTATTACACTAATACTGGCAGCGCTCCGCGGTTTCACCCGCGTAAGTCCCGATCCCGCGGGAATATAAAAATGAAAAGTAGCCTATAGCCTTCTTTGATAAATGGACTATCCCACACATTTTTTTTTTTCAAATCGAACTAGTAGTTCCTGAGATTAGTGCGTTCAAACAAACAAACAAACTCTTCAGCTTTATAATATTAGTATGGTATTATAAAGCTGAAGAGTTTGTTTGTTTGAACGCGCTAATCTCAGGAACTACTGGATCGAATTGAAAAATTATTTTTGTGTTGAATAGTCCATATCGAGGAAGGCTTATCGGGAATTACGCGGGTGAAACCGCGGGGCGCAGCTACTTTACAATAAAAGCTTAAGGCCTACTTTAATATTTTTATTTTCAGTTTTTAGTATTGTTGTTATAGCGGCAACAGAAATACATAATCTGTGAAAACTTTCAACTGTCTAGCTATCACGGTTCGTGAGATACAGACAGACAGACAGATAGACGGACAATAAGTCTTAGTAATAGGGTCCCGTTTTTTTTTACCGAACCCAAAAAGTATTAAAGTACTAGCTTCGCCACGCGTAAGTCCCGATCCCGCGGGAATTTGGAAACCAAAAGTATCCTATGTCTTTCTCCAACCCCTAAACTACCAATATGCCGATTTTCATACAAATCGGTCCAGCCGTTTTACCGTGAAGAGGGATATGATACGTTGTCTGGTATCCATATTACAAGCCTAGTTGTTTAGTTTAACGCTAGATGACGCTGTGTGAAATGTCTAACTATATTTTTGCCTAAATCTTAACCTAGACAAATTCTAGTCTCAATTTAAGTCTATTTTTCTATCTAGAAATACCAGGCTAACATAAACACTAGAGGCAAGGAAGCCGAATGTTTTGATCAAAGTGAAAACATGTTATGAGAACAAGTACCAGGGCAGCATAACGTTCTAGGAGGTCCGTTGTTTGTTTACAAACAAACTCTTGTGAATGGGTTACGTAAAGATTTTGTGGAACTAGTCGTGTTACGTTGGTTTACTTGTTATTTTACAAATAATGACGCTAAGGAAAATATGGTGATTTGTACTTGTGTTATTATCGGCTCTTTATACGCGAGATTGAAAACAGATGTAGAGTGGACTAAAATACAGCTAATAAAATACTAAAGTGTGTTTTCCGTTACCAAATTAATTTTGGTTAAATGTGTGGCTTTAAGTTTTAGAAGAAAACTTGTTTTTTTTTTTTTGACTGGGGAACTTTGGAGCTAAATAAGAGAATTTCAACAATTTAATAGACGTTATCACGACAAAAAACGTGTGGCACTCGGGGACTGCCGCGGAAAAGCTATTGCATCGTGCGAGCTTCGTACAGTCGTACCATATACATACACGTTAAGTGAACGCTCGGCCGAGCTACATTGTAGGCGGAGTGGAGGGTGTTAGATTTTATTTTCGTTACGGAATTTCTTGATTCGGTCGCCGCGCTCAAAGCCCGCGATAAAAGCTATGCAAAAGCTTGAAATTAACGCTTTTTGTTAACGCTTCATTTTACTACCTTTAAAACGTTCAAACAGACTAGCTAATTACTGTTGAAATCTCATATTAGCATCAGAAGTTGAGTCATATTCTATTTCGAAAACATACACACAGGGGTTGTTCTTTGTTTGTGTGACTCAGAGACTAGGTACTTACTAATCTATGATATCCTGGTACTGGCATGTACTTGTCTCATAAAAAATTTGCTGCGCTCCGGATTTCCACCCGCGTAACTCCCGATCCCGTGGGAATATCGGGATAAAAAATACCATATGTTACTATCAATGAATCGATGTATCCTCATACCAGGTTTCATCAAAATCGGTCCAGTAATTTTGGAGCCTATACGTTACAAACAAAAAAAATTCTTTATATCTTCTATCTATATCTATATATACATATAAAAGAAAGTCGTGTTAGTTACACCACTTATAACTCAAGAACGGCAGAACAGATTTGGGTGAAAATTGGTAGGGAGGTAGCTTAGAGCCAGGAGACGGACATAGGATACTTTTTATCCCAATATGCCCATGGGATCGGGACTTACGCGGGTGAAACCGCGGGACGCAGCTAGTATTAGTATAGATATAGGTTGAATGAATGGACAAACAAAACAATACTTTTAAGTATGAATTAAACAAAGTGTTCTACCCGTTTTCTGATCACCATAACACAAGCTTGCTTCGATTAGATACGATTGGGTACGACCCTACAAATATTTTTGTCTGTGTATGTATAGAATAATTTGAGATCGCGCTTCGTAGAAAATACCTAATACCAGGCGATCATAAATTCCTGGTACTTTACACTAGAAATGTTTCATCAAACAAAAGAACATTTTGATTTTGTACAATCGAAATGTTTTTCTTTGTACTTTCTTTGTGATTCACAAAGAACAAACACCTACACAATGACTATGACACCCTGGTACTGGTAATACGAAGGTTATTAAAAAAAACAGGTTTTATTGCGAATCGCTGAAAAACGGCAGCTTTAGGTGCGGCGGGCCTGCAACGCTAAGGTTGCGGGTTCGGTTCCCGTCGTAAACAAATATTTATTATATACAGATATTTTTTGCAATCTGAATGATATTACAATGTAATTTGAACTATGTTATTTACGACATGCCGGACTGCCAAACACAGGGTTGCGGGTTCGATACCCACCTCAGACAGGTATTTATACTTAGATATTTGTCTGTGGTCTGGTTGTTTCTATGTATTTTAAGTATATAATTACAAAAAAGTAAATAAGCAGTATCCGTTGTCTAGCACACATAACACAAGTCTAGTTACTTAGCTTGGCCTAGATGGCGTATGTGTTGAATATCCTGCAATATTTATTTTATTCCGCTATTCCCACGGGATATCCAGATGCAACGCGAATTAACAATTAAAGGTTGACAAATATGACCTTTAATTTAAAACTACATGCGTGATGCATAATAATAAGTTAATAAGTAATTATAAATACCTAAGGCTTCCTACTATTGTATAGCAATTAAAGTTATGAATTAAATTTCAATATGGCTAGAAAAAAAATGCAAAAGTCATTTTGTACAAATTATTTTAATTAATGTTGGCGCACGGTATGTATGCGTGAGCCTGACATGTACCTAGCATTGATTTGTATAGCATATAGACTTTATCCTACTAATATTATAAACGTGAAAGTTTGTTTGTGTGTGTGTGTGTGTGTCTGGTATGTATGTTTATTACTCCTTCACGCTAAAACTACTGGACTGATTGCGTTCAAACTCAGCATCTAGATAGCTGGAGACCTGGATTAACACATAGGTTATTTTTTATCCCGATATTCCCACGGGATCGGGGCTTACGCGGGTGAAACCGCGGGGCGCGGCTAGTTAACAAATAAAAGCGATATTCGCTTTTTTAATTTGCTTCTAAAATCGGAAGTAATTGAAATCCAAAGTCAACGAATTGAAATCTACAGTCAACGTATTTAAATCTAAAGTCAATGAATTGAAATCTATTTGTTAACCAATCGAAATATTAAAATCCATGTCTAACGCATTGAAATCCTAAGTCAAACAAAAGACATACAAACTTATAACACCCCGTCGTTTTTGCGTCGGGGGTTAAATATTGAAATACAAAGTCATCGAATTGAAATCTAAACGAATTGAAATCCAAAATCAACGAATTGAAATCTAAATTGTCAAAAGAGCAGAATGTCAAAAGCGCAGATTTTCAAAGGCGCAGAATGTCAAAAGCGCACATAGTCATAACCGCGGAAAGTCAAGGGCGCACAATGTCAAAAATATCATTGCGTTGTCAATTTTAATCGTCGTTATTTTTAATTAATCATACTCATATGATAAATAAAATAAAAAGTCAACAAGCTGTGCTTCAACTCACCTGCCTTTAACACTAGAGGCTCTAGAGTGCCTCACGGACGAGTCCCGGCTCTCCCTCTGCGCCTCACGAAGAAGTCTCAAATACTCATTCTCAACCGCAGCCAGCCCGCCACCGGAATTCAATTCTACCCACGATTCTGTAACAATTAAAAAATATCATAAAAATTAAGATTTAAAAAAAAACTTGGGAGGTGTCAAGAAACACCCGGATGGAACGAATAACAAGAAGATAGCATGATAGGCACGCAATGAAACATTACATCTTATCTTAATATATATAAATCTCGTGTCACAATGTTTGTCCTCAATGGACTCCTAAACCACTTAACCGATTATAATAAAATTCGCACACCATGTGCAGTTCGATCCAACTTGAGAGATAGGATAGTTTAAATCTCAAATTATAGTCGCAAAATCTACTATTTCTACGCGGACGAAGTCGCGGGCAATAGCTAGTGATAAATATAAACAAAAAATAAACTAAATTAAAATCGGTTCATCCGTTCGGGAGCTACGATGCCACAGACACACGCACACACAGAGTCAAACTTATAACACCCCGTCGTTTTTGCGTCGGGGGTTAAAAATACCAGACTTCATAAAAAAGAAAAAATAAAACTTGAGAGGTCTCAAGGGACACCCGGATGGACATCGAAAGTTTCTTTCGATTAATTAGTGAAGGAATTATCTATACTAATATTATAAAGCTGAAGAGTTTGTTTGTTTGTTTGAACGCGCTAATCTCAGGAAGTACTGGTTCGAATTGAAAAATTCTTTTTGTGTTGGTTAGTCCATTTATCGAGGAAGGCTATAGGCTACTTTTTATCCCGAAATTCCCACGGGATCGGGAGTTACGGGGGTGAAACCGCGGAGCGCTGCTAGTATCAAATAATAATAAAATCAAAAAGTGTCGTTACAACTTTTAGTCTTAATTTTTTGGTGGTGGTGAGAGAAATAAATATGAAAATTAATTAGTGAAGGCATTGTAATAAAATCAAAAAGCGTCGTTACAACTTTTAGTCTTAATTTTTTCCGTCTAGCTCCTTTCGCAACGCGCCATAAGGAACTTCGTTCCAATACGCGATTAAGACTCGGGAAAATAATTTCTATGAATACAAATCATGTGAGTTTAAAAAAATTTGATGCGGTTTTTTTAATGGATTCAATAGGAAGGTTTATCTTATCTTATGTCTTTAAATGAGCAATTCTTGTATATATATATATATATACTAGCTGCGCCCCGCGGTTTTACCCGCGTAAGTTCCGATCCCGTGGGAATATTGGGATAAAAAGTAGCCTATATGTTAATCCAGGCCTGCATCTATCTACATACCGAATTTCATTGCAATCGGTTAAGTGGTTTTAACGTGAAGGAGTAACAAACACACACACACACACACACACACACGCACACAAACTTTCACATTTATAATATTAGTAGGATAATTGGAATCTCGGAATCGGCTCCAACGATTTTCATGAAAATTGGTATATAGGGGGTTTCGGGGGCGATAAATCGATCTAGCTAGGAATCATTTTTAGAAAATGTCATTTATTCGTGTTTTATCGAAACTTACTTTTTTTTATCTGAAAAATATGACTCTTCCTGACATCTATTGGCGAACTACTAATACTATTTTTTGTGAGCAATAACGTTATTCCAGCAGATGGCATTTTTAAGTAACACGAAGTCAATAAGTGTTTCCTTTGAGGTTATAATAAGTAAAAAAAAATACCGAGCAAAGCTCGGTCATCCAGGTACTATGTATAATACATGCGTAATATAGCCGTGCGAAGCCGGGGCGGGTCGCTAGTATAGTATAAAACAAAGTCACTTTCCGCTGTCTGTCCCTATGTATGCTTAGATCTTTAAAACTACGCAACGGATTTTGATGCGGCTTTGAATAGTTAGATTGATTCAAGAGGAAGGTTGATATGTATAATACATGCATAATTTAGCCGTGCGAAGCCGGAGCGGGTCGCTAGGAATATATAAAAAAGAAAAAAAGATGAAGGGACTTCGTTCCAAACGCGTGTCCCGCGACACGTTTATTTTTGGAAACCACAGAATCAACGTCAATAAAATTAAATAGTCCAATGTAAAAACTGAGATGAGAATCTGTATAATTACAGCGTTTGCATCCGGTCAGACGGACACAATAGATACCATCGTTTCATATAAGTAGTCACATAGTCACGCAATGAAATATTAAAAAAAAAACTGTTTTAACCGACTTCAAAAAAAAGGTTTTCAATTCGGTTGTATGTATTTTTTTAGTACTAGCAGCGCTCCGCGGTTTTACCCGCGTAACTCCCGGTCCCGTGGGAATATCGGGATAAAAAGTAGCCTATAGCTACTTCCTCCTCGATAAATGGCCTATCCAACACAAAACGAATTTTTCAATTCGAACCAGTAGTTCCTGAGATAAGCGCGTTCAAACAAACAAACAAACAAACTCTTCAGCTTTATAATATTAGTATAGATTTGTAGTTATAGGGGTAGAATTTCGGAAAATCCTTTCTTATCCGGTGCCTACGTCATACAAAGAACACACCCTCCAAGTTTCAGGTTTCTACGATCAGCGGTTTAGGCTGTGCGTTGATCCGTCAGTCAGTCAGTCAGGGCAAAGCATTTTATATGTATTGTTGTAATAGGAGAGCTGAGACGGGCGCGGGAGTCGGCAGAGGGCCTTAGGGATTCGGTGCGAGGCGGTAGTGTGTGCGCGACTAATTGTTTTTGTAAAGCGTTACTATAAATTTTAATAAATTGTTAATTTTATCTTCCATGGTTTCACTTCTGGTTCTATTTCCCTTATAGTATAGATTCCGCCAACCGCCAGACCTTCGTGATTTAATAAAAGCTGAGAATTTCTTAGCGCATGCCTCCAACACAGTAATATACGATGCGCAATTAGGGGACGTCCTAAAATTACGTGAGATGTTTAAGGGGGGGGGGAGGGGGGCTATAGGCTACTTTTTATGCTGATATTCCCACGGGATCATGAGTTACGCGGGTGAAACTGCGGAGCGCTGCTAGTCTTATCTAATCTTACGTTGGAGAGAGGGCAAATATCACGCAATTTTTTTTCTGATTGATTTTGTAAAGATAAGAACGAAGTTGAAGGAGCAGATGATTTTACTGCAAATCATATGGACATGTTGGTTCCAATGGTCCCCTCTTGAGACCGCGCATGTTAGAAATCTCACGTGAGATTGGGGGATGGGGGAGGGGGTTGAATAAAATCTCACGACATCTCACCAGAGGGGGAGGGAGGAACAGAAAATTAAAAAAACACCTCACGTAATTTATGGACGCCCCCTTATGAACTTCAGACCATAATGACTTGGAGAGTTATCTATCAGGTAGCAAAGCCAAGAATCGAACCCGTTAATTTTGCATTAAAAAACTTGAGAAAACTTGGGACACCCGGATGGAATGAAGAAAGACGAAATGCAAAATAACTGGCTTGCATTCTATGAGAGAGAGAGAGAGACATATGTTTGTTCGATCGACTGAACCGATTCGTGTGCAAATCGGCATAGGTAGTATAGGTGATGGGGAAAGACATAGTAAACTTTTCATCCCGAAATTCCCGCGGAATCGGGACTTACGCGGGTGAAACCGCGGGGCACAGCTAGTTCATTGACTTCACAAAAACTAAGAATCATTTTAGTTAAATATACTTTAATATGAAAACAGTATTATTTGAACCGTAATGACCTCTAGATAATTACTGACTCATAGACAGATGTCTGATAAATATGTGTTTGAAGTTTTATTATAATTATATTCCTTTTATACTAGTGCTCCTCGGTTTCACCCGCGTAGCTCCCGATCCCGTGGGAATATCGGGATAAAAAGTTCCCTGTTGTTACCATACCAAGTTATCGGACAATAATTTTACGTGATAAGAAAACGATGAAAAATTATAATTTTTGGCCTTTTCTTATTTTTCTTTCCTTTATACAAGTCTTCTATTCTTCGCTCGTTACCATAACACAAGCCCAGATGAGCGATATTATTATTAAATACTTCGTTTCCTTAGTTACCATGACGCGATCATAATATTACCAAGACGCATGACGTCACACAATATCACCGTGACACTTTTGTGTCAATGCAGGTGTTCTATCAATTTATTAGACGTTATCACGTCAAAAATCACAACTATTAAATAAATAAATAAATATTGCAGGACATTCCACACATCGCCATCTAGCCCCAAGCTAAGTAACTACACTTGTGTTATGGGTGCTAGACAACTCATATACTACTTATATACTTTTCTTTTGTAAATATATACTTGTAATATATGGAAACAACCAGACCACAGACTAATATCTAAGCATAAATACTTGTCTGAAGCGGGAATCGAACCCGCAACCCTGTGTTTGGCAGACCGGCATGAAGACCATTGTGCCAACTGGGTCGTCAAACTGGGTATTAACTACAAGCTGCGCTCCGCGGTTTCACCCGCGTAAGTCCCGATCCCGTGGGACTATCAAAATGAAAATTAGCCTATAGCCTTCCTCGATAAATGGACTATCCAACACAAAAAGAATTTTTCAATTCGAACCAGTAGTTCCTGAGATTAGCGCGTTCAAACAAACAAACTCTTCAGCTTTATAATATTAGTATAGATACATAACATTCAACCGAAACGCAACTTATGTAAGGCCTTGACATTCACTAAATTCCACAGTTCCGGCGACAAAATTTTGTGTTGTTTTTCATATTATTGTGTTAAGATGATTACATACATGACGCCGCCGGTAGCGTCATCGAAATTCTGCGTGAGACAAGACATGAGAGAGATGAATGTGAACGATGAGATAGGAGTGAATGGAAGAAGAAGACATACTGCGCCGACAACAAATAAATTGGGATAAGGGCAGGAAGATGATGATGATGATTTAATATTGTAAAGCTGAAGAGTTTGTTTGTTTGAACGCGTTAATCTCAGAAAGTACTGGTTCAAATTGAAAAATTATTTCTGTGTTGGATATTCCATTTATCGAGGAAGGCTATAGACTACTTATTATTTTGACATTCCCACGGGATCGGGACTTATGCGGGTGAAATCGAAAGGCGCAGCTAGTAAAGAATAATGGCAAAACTTCGAACAAAAATTTCTTGTTCGCAAGGAGGTTAGGTTCTTGAAGTTCTTTATGTGTAGCGTCAGATGTTGATGAAGAAAATGAAAAACACGAGACTTGGAATGCTTATATCTTTTTCCACATCTAGTTCACGAAATACTAGACTAGCAATTTCACTGTAATCTAGAAAAAACGTGGAATTTTATTTTATTTTTAGGGTTCCGTACCCCAAAATGTAAAAAAAGGAACACATAAGTGGTGACACACGGACAGACGGACAAAAAAATGATCTTATAAAAGATTTTATGCGGGCGATTGCGTATAAAAGATCATTTTTTTGTCCGTCTGTCCGTTGTGTCACCACCGATTTTCTCAGGAACGGGTGGACCTAGCAAGTTGAAATTCATACCAGATACTGAGGTCTATAGTTTCTATTTGTGTAAATGCTCAAGTATTGCCTTTCCATTTCCAGTCTCAATAAAAATGATGTTTGCAACAATTTCGAAATATCAAGCTCCACAAAATTAAAACAATATTGTAATCCCGTTTTAAGTTACTTTAAGAGTGAAAATAACCGTGTCAGTTAAAAATTCAATAAAATTTAATATTGTAATCCCGTTTAGAGTAAAAATAAACGTGTCAGTTAAAAATTCAATAAAATTCTAATTAAAAACTTAATTTTAAACATCCCAAAGCCATATATCCGCCGCTACGCAAGTAAATGCAAAAATAGTAATATCACGCCACACGTTTAAAACATGTCTATCAATAAAAATATAACCGGTTATAAAAACTCGATCCATTACTTTTTAATATTCCTTGCAAATCTTGACTTCATAGACAACTTACAAACGACTCGCAGTGCCCCGTTTCACTTACGTAAATCCCGATCCCGTGGGAATATCGGGATAAAAAGTACCCTATGTTACTGTCAATGAATCAATGTATCCTCATACCAAGTTTCATTAAAATCGGTCCAGTGGTTTCGGAGCCTATTCGTTACAAACAAAAAAAACTTCTTTATTACTTAGTCTAGATGAAAGAGACTCAGGAATATATAGGAATAGGAAGCCTTAGAAGGCTGGAACAAGAACTGATGATAAGAAAGATTTTAACACGCATTGCATGAAAAAAAATGCACATAGATTCTTTCTTCAGCATTTTAAAATATGCCATCAAACTAATTGAAATAAATAAACATAAATAACGGGAAAAGAGTGGCGTAAGATAGATAAGGATAAATATTTTAAGGGTCCAAGCCTTCTTGTTCCAACGCCTATGCGTTAATGGTGGCTTGGGTCCATAGAATGCTGGACCAGGTACTGATGATGAGAAAGTTCATTATTACTAATGTATATGCAATATTCTGAAGCAAAAATATTTGCTCTCGCAGGAAAAAATACAATAAATAACTTAGAAGATTTTAACACGCATTGCATGAAAGAATGTTGCACATTAGATTCTTTCTTCAGCATTTTTAAATATGCCATCGAACAAATTAAAACTCATTAAAATCCACAACAAAATTATTATGTATCTATATCTATAAAAATCAATGCCACTTTTCGTTGTAATTTTATAACTCAAGAACAGGCTCACCTACCCAAACCAAAATGTTTAAGCTTTGTTCGGACTATTTAGTAGATGGTTTATGTGAAGTTTGCACAAAATCGGTCGAGAGGTTCTTCATTTATCACATTTTTTTAACAAATGAATTCAATAAATGGCGGATAATTTTGTTAATGGGGTATAGATATATATTTTTGTATATGGCAAAACAACGTTTGCCGGGACATCTAGTACTTTATACCGGGCGCTCTTCCAGTACCGTGTGTAGGTATTCACATTACCTTAGCCCCCGCTCTCAAAGACGTAGCGTGCTGCGTGCTAACTTTTATATTTGATCGATATACAAAACATTTTAGCATTATTATCCACAAATATAGTTCCTAGAGGTCAAAACCTATCATTTGATTCATTTTTAGAAACAAACGTTAACTATTTTTGAATAAAACCCGATAAACGATGTAATAATTCTCTCAAAAACAGCTCAACTGCTGCCCATACTTTTACTAGTTCCGAATCTGAGTCATAGCAAAGATTAATTGTGTCGTTGTAAGAAAGGCATCATAGATAAAATATACGTGACACGACAAAGGTAAGTATAGTATTATAAACTTAATAATTGCGTAACAAACGACGCATCCGGAGCAACAACCACGCAATGACTCTATGAAACCAATAGACTAATATAATCCATAGACTAATATAATCCATTGATTCTCTGCTCCTTTTAGTCACAGCGTAATATTATTTTTATCACAGTTGCTCATAAAGTGGATCTTAATCAACGGCTTTTAGGCTCATTATCCAACATATTATGCACGCGTGCGTTTTACATTACCAACCTAGTGCTATAAAGTTATCCCGATAAGTTAAATACGTATCTTACTGCTAATTACATGTAGGTAGGTGAAACATTCTTAATTTATCTGGGTTATACTGTTTTGATGTATAAAAAAGGTAGGTACTAAAGAGTTTTTTAGCTAGCAAAAATGGTTGTCTCTAAAGTCGGTTTACGAACGAAAATTTTACGTGATAATGACTTAGAAAACGATTAAATATTGAGTTATGTTTTTTTTTGTTTTTTCTTTACTTAAATATATTGTTTTCCGTACCATTGTATTTTGTTCTTAACCCCCGACGCAAAAACAAATAGAAAAAACCCTAAAAAATATTGTATGTCAGACGAGGCTGTATAGGTTAAAAGCCTTTAGCCTGGCCTTTCCGGAGCATAATTAACAAAAAAATATTGCCTTAAAAAAATGTAAACTTAGACTTATCACAAATATTTTGTTAATTATTATTTTGTTTTCTTTTCAAGTCTTTTCTTTTATTCACAACTGTGATAAAAAACGTCGTACGATATACGTGTGGAATTGATCTTTGCATCTTGGCTTCTTAACACACTCGCTGCCGCTCGCGCGTCATAAACCGCCTCTATGCAAAGATCAATTTACCACACATATATCGTAATGTAACTATTATAGCCTTGCTCTATAGATGGATTATCCAATTCAAAAACATTTTTTTAAAATTCTAACCACAACTAGTAGTTCCTGAGATTTGCGCAGTTAACAAAACAAACAAACTCTTATTGATTCTCTGCTCCTCTTAGTCGCAGCGTAATATTATTTATAGCGTTTCTCTATAAATGGATTATACAATTCAAAAACATTTTTTTTTAATTCCAACCACAACCAGTAGTTCCTGAGATTTGCGCATTTAACAAAACAAACGAACTCTTCAGCTTTATAATATAAGTACAGATAAGACTTAAAACAAAGTCTTGTTAGTTACACTATTTATAACACGAGAACAGCTGGACCGATTGCGATGTACATTAGTAAGTAGATAGCTGGTAATTTGAATTAATATATAGACTATTTTTATCCCGATATTCAAAAAGGATCGGGATCTATGTGGGTGAAACCGTAGAGCTCAGCTAGTATTATAAATACGAAAAAAAGAATGTTTGTTTAATCAAGGTCAAAAAATTTGCATAACATTTATCAAGGTTATTGACGCAGGCGAATCCGTATGCAAACGCTAGTAAACATATAAAAAAGAAACAAACCAGCATCGTCTTGCACCAAACACTTTTGTTCACTCATTGTATTATATTTAAATAAACTGTATTTTTAAATCACAACACAAAAGAATTGCGCACAAAAATAAACACTTTTACTTCGCAATTACTTATTAAACGAGAAAATATGTGGCATATATTTGAATAAATTGTGAATTGCGGAGCGTTCGCCGGCGCGTCCTTACGCGCCGAGCGTCCGATCGAGACTGATTCAAATATAGAACAGTGGTAAACAAACTGCCTTGTGGCGTGGCGTGGTCTGTCGATTGCGTGGGCGCATCGCAAGCAGACATGACTGTTTACTAACATACAGGTGTATGCAATGAAGCTACTGTATTATAACTAGCTGCGCCCCGCGATTTCACCCGCGTAAGTCCCGATCCCGCGGGAATTTGGCAGTTAAAAGTATCCTATGTCCTTCCCCATCCCGCTCTCGTAAGAATATCGGGACGAAAAGTATCCCCTGTGTTATTCCAGGACTTCAGCTATCTACTTACGAAGTTTCAATGAAATTGGTTTATTATTTTTTGCATGAAAATATGGTGGAAACATAGATGGTGGGCCAAGCCCACCCTTAAAAGATCATTTTTTAAATAATAAATAAGTCAACATTTGACCGGTTGACTACCATCACACAATGGTAAGTGACGATGCGGTGTAAGATGTAGCACGCGGTGTCTAGAAGATACTTATACGCTCGTCACTCAAAACACCACCAAATAAACGAGGGCCTTCTAGAGACACGAGTGAAGGTTGGAAGACGACAGTGGACAAAAAAAGACTCATCCAACCCAATTTTCAGAAATCTGATATTTTTATTATATGATCGAAATAGATAACATAACATTTTATTGCAATATAAAAAGGACTAGCTTTTGCCCACGACTTCGTCCGCGTAGATATAGTAAATTGGACCAAGGAATCACGTTGTCAAACTTTGCCATCATTTCTTATCGGATGCCTGCATCATACAAAGAACACATCCTCCAAGTTTCAGGTCTCTACGATCAGCGGTTTAGGCTGTGCGTTGATCCGTCAGTCAGTCGTTCAGGACAAAGTATTTTATATGTATAGATGATAACAAGTATGCCCCGAAACGAAAACTCGATCAAACGTCATTGGTAAGTGATCTTCTTAAGTTTCCAAAAGAAACCTTTGTTTAATATTGCCAACTTTTCGTATTTCATCCGTGAAATTTTCACGCGTATGACCGCGAAATGCGTCAATGACCTAACGATGTTAAAATAACAGTCATACGGACGGATATAAATAATGATTTATTATATTTAATCACAATAACACTCCAGCTACAAGAATATCCGGACATTTCAACGGACAAAGAAAGGTCGTGGCTTTGTTTCAAACTTTTTGGATCACAGACAAAGTTTATCGTGCATCCTACTAATATTATAAATGTGAAAGTTTGTGTGTGCGTGTGTGTTTGTTACTCCTTCACGCCAAAACCACTGGACCGATTGCAATTAAATTCGGTATGTAGATAGCTAGAGGCCTGGATTAACATATAGGCTACTTTTTATCCCAATATTCCCACGGGATCGGAACTTACGCGGGCGAAACCGCGGGGCGCAGCTAGTCTTCTATACATATAAAATGCTTTGTCCTGACTGACTGACGGATCAACGCACAGCCTAAACCACTGATCGTAGAGACCTGAAACTTTGAGGGTGTTTTTTTGTATGACGTAGGCATCTGATAAGAAAGGATTTTCCGATTCTATCCCTTAGGGGGGTGAAAAAGGGGGGCAAAGTTTGTATGGGACAACGTGATTCCTTGGTCCAATCCTATAAGAAACTCGCCTAACGTGTATGTATATGGTACGACTGTACGAAGCTCGCACGATGCAATAGCTTTTCCGCGGCAGTCCCCGAGTGTCACACGTTTTTATTTATCTTCATCGGTGCACAGCCGGCCGGGATTCGATCCGAGGACCTTCGGAATGAAAGTCAAGGTACTTATCACTATGCCAACTATGTCATAGATAAAGCATTACACTCAATAAATCACGTAGGCTGTCTTGAACGTACGTGACTTTGAAATCATAGATAAATTGACCTGGTTAACCTTTTAAAATATAGGCTAGTACTAGGTATTCATAAATTGCAAAGAGTTAAGAAAATAAATTATAGCCATAGAGAATGAGAACCTAATCATTAAGGTGAAAAGGTACCGGCACTCTCTCCATACAAACGTAGTCGACTGTTTCCTCCCTGGATGACACTAGAGCAAATATTTTTGTGGCATAAAACCTATAACTGCCATGACCATGCCCCTATGTTTATTGTCAATCTGAAAAACAATTTATTTTTTTACTAGCTGCGCCACGCGGTTTCACCCGCTTAAGTTCCGATCCCGTAGGAATATTGTGATAAAAAGCCTATGTGTTAATCCAGGTCTCCAGCTATCTAGATACTAAGTTTCATCTCAATCGGTCCAGTACACAAACTTTCACATTTATAATATTAGTAGGATTTTCTTGTTATTTTGTCACTAATATAAATTGAATATAAAACTTTTTAGTTGCCGTCATTACCCGCAGGTACCTCGCGCCTCGGTTTGATCCCGATATTCCCGCGGGATCGGGACGTACGAAAGCGAAAATGTCAATATCTATTCTAATATTATAAAAAGCAAAGATTTGATGGTTTGTTTGCATTGAATATGCTCCGAAACTACTGGACCGATTTTGATGAAACTCGGTATGCGGATACATTGATTCATTGACAGTAACATAGGCTACTTTTAATCCTGAAATTCCCAAGTGATCGGGAGTTACGAGACTGAAAACGCAGAGGCCTACTAGGAAATCATAAACCCGGGAGAGAAGCAGACAACAAAATCCTTTGAGTATCCAACAAGGTTATCAGACGTGGAAAGTCAATGCAAGTATGGCCTGATGATAACCCCCAATCTTGTGCATTTCAATGCCATCTATACTAATATTATAAAGAGGTAACGTTGGTAACAAGTTTGTATGTGTATATGTATGTTTGTACGTATGTATGTTGGGGGTAATCTCCGAAACCACTGAACCGATTTCAAAAATTCTTTCACTAATAGAAAGGTAAATTATTAGGGATGAACATTGGCTATAACTCATTTTCATAAAATTAGGGATCCGTAGGATAATTGCAATATTGAAACCCAAGGTTGACCCACAACAGTTTTTAGCGTGCGCTGTGAAAACTATTGATGATAAAACAAAATAATGTATTACAAGTTTGTAGGCCTTATTATTGTCTACAAAAAAATCCGCGAGGCAATATACCCATCTATTATAGTTAAGGGCAGGTGCTAATAAAGCTACCAAAATCGACCTTTGTTTTAAGCAACTCTAAGTAATCAAATACTATATTTTTGTTATTTGGATATAAATGGATATTGTAGTTTAATAACCATATTTTTGTTTATTGTGGTTGAAAACATGATATGAACAACTTCGTTTGATAAAAAAAATGTTAGAAAACAGAGAATTATTAGATCGTTTATCGGGTTTTATTCCAAAATAGTTAACGTTTGTTTCTAAAAATGAATCAAATGATAGGTTTTGACCTCTAGGAACTATATTTGTAGATAATAATGCTAAAATGTTTTGCATATCGATCAAATATAACAGTTAGCACGCAGCACGCTACGTCTTTGAGAGCGGGGGCTAAGGTAATGTGAATACACACGGTACTAGAAGAGCGCCTTAAGTCACAATAACAGGTTTTTCGTTTTAAAATTCAATTACAATGCAAGTAAGAACTAAGGTTGGTTGCATAAGCATCATGGTATTAACCCTTATCCGAAAAAAAAAAATTCATCATCAAGACTATTCATTTCTCAGTAAATTCCTTTTTAATTCATTCGAATCGGATATTTCGTTTAGAAGACAAGTTATCAACGAGTTTAAGACTGGGCGCGTTCTCCGCACGTCTCGCGATGTTTTGAGCTCTATCTATACTAATATTATAAAGCTGAAGAGTTTGTTTGTTTGAACGCGCTAATCTCAGGAACTACTGGTTCCAATTGAAAAATTATTTTTGTGTTGGATAGTCCATTTATCGAGGAAGGCTATGGGCTACTTTTTATCCTGATATTCTCACGGGATCGGGAGTTACGCGGGTGAAACTGCGGAGCGCTGCTAGTAATATATATATATATATTGGATGGGAAGGGCATTGTTATTTAACTGAAAGATGTTCTAACGTCGTTCAACGATTTTCATGAAATTTGGTATATAGGGGGTTTCGGGGGCGATAAATCGATCTAGCTAGGAATCATTTTTAGAAAATGTCATTTTATTCGTGTTTTATCGAAACTTACTGAAAAATATGACTCTTCCTGACATATATTGGCGAACTACTAATACTATTTTTTGTGAGCAATAAAGTTATTCCAGCAGATGGCGTTGTTAAGTAACACGAAGTCAATGACTGTTTACTTTGAGGTTTGCAAAGCTCGGTCATCCAGGTACTAAAAGCTTATTTTTAAAAGTTTTTTAATTTACTTACTTTATTCTTTTTTTTACAGTTTTTTTAAACTATATTTTTTTTATTTCATGTGTTGGGATGATGCATCATGCGTTGTCATTAGAAATCTCATTTCGAGATTCCGAGATTCCGTCTCTCCACACGCAATAATACCAGTCAGTCCTTGATAACAACTTATCAAAGCAACGCTCTGACTTCAATACAAAGAAAGATCAATGAACCAAACGTTTTATTGCTTAAATTGTACAAGTACATAGCATAGTCACGGCTTATCTATCTTTCTACATGGTTATTGGTAATAAAATATATAAATAGATATTGCAGGACATTCCACACATCGCCATCTAGCCCCAAACTAAATAACTACACTTGTGTTATGGGTGCTAGACAACTCATATACTATAGAGCGGTGTTGGCTTAGTGGTAGATACCTCGACTATCATTCTGAAGGGTTCGAATCCCGGTCGGCCGTGCAAAAATGTATTTTTCTTAAGAAAAATTTATGTGCGCTAATTGACATTGCTCTTACGGTGAAGGAAAACATCGTGATGAAACCCGCGGCTTAGTTGGCTCCAGAAGTATTGACAAGTTCTCCCCTCTGGACAAGGTCAAATAAGCTTAGTGGGTAGTAGGTGCTGGGCAAGCCTACTCCATCCTCACGCAAAAAGGACCCAATTAAAAAGAGTCCAATGGCGGAAAACAGCCCGTATACAAGTACAAGTACCTACATCTCATATACTTATAATACATAGAAACAACCAGACCACAGACAAATATCTAAGCATAAATACATGTCTGAGGCGGGAATCATACCCGCAAACCTGTGTTTGGCAGTCCGGCATGGTGACCATTGTGCCAACTGGGTCGTCAACTGGGTCTGGGGGGTAATTATACTAGTAAGCCGTTGAGGGCTACTTCTGTGCACCTTAAGAGAAAAGGGTACCGGCGCTCTCTCCATACAAACGCAGTCGACTGTTTCATCCCTGGATAATGACACTAGCACAAATATTTTTGTGGCATTAAACCTATAACTGCCATAACTATGCCCCTATGTTTTGGTTTTTTGCCTTTCTAATTATCATTGAAATAATAATATAAAAATAACAGCATAAAAAAAAAACAAAAAAACTGTTTCCTCCCTGGATAATGACACTAGAACATATATTTTTGTTGCATAAAGCCTATAACTGCCATGATTATGCCCCTATGTCTTAATTTCTATGATAATTAAAATTCTAATTATCATAGAAATTAAGAGTTATTAAAACAAGACATATGGTCATGGCAGTTATAAGTTTTATGCAACAAAAGTATCAGCTCTAGTGTCATTATCCAGGGAGGAAACAGTCGACTACATTTGTATGGAGAGAGCGTCGGTACCCTTCCCTCTTCAAGTTTTAAAATAAAGATGATTTAATTTTGAACCTGAATCAACCCAGGTCGTTTATCTCGACATATAAACAAACATACAGACTACGTATATTGACGTCACTCCACACGTGGATGTATTTGGCTGACATCCAGGATCAGATTTCATCTATGACATTGCACTTTTGGAAAGAAGTTCCTTATCGCGCGTTGCGAAAGGGGCTAGACGGAAAAAATTAAGACCAAAATTTGTAACGACACTTTTTGCTATAGTTGTAAGCCGTGCGGCGTGCGCGTGTTTCTCCGTCTCTCTCTCTCTCTCTCTCTCTCTCTCTCTTATAGAAAGCAATTACTAAAATTGAGCCTACTGATTTAGTTTATATTACATTATATTTGTTAATAATAAAAAAAATATTATTATAACTTAGAAAAAATTAAATTTTACTGGTGACAGTCAGACAGAGACGGTCAGTGGAGTCTTAGTAAAAGGGTCAAATTTAAACCTTTGAGTACGGAACCCTAAAAAGGGGTACTTATTAAAATAGTTTCGAGATACCAGCTTAGATGTACAGTCAGCTGCATAATTGCAGGCCCCGGTAGAGTTCTAAAATTACTATTATTGGCATGTTTTCATTCTAATAATTTTTAACCCCCGACGCAAAAACGACGGGGTGTTATAAGTTTGACATGTCTCTCTCTCTCTCTGTGTGTGTGTGTGTCTGTGGCATCGTAGCTCCCGAACGGATGAACCGATTTTAATTGTTTGATAAATTGATGAGTTAGAAGATTTTAAACCTTCAACTGAAGCAGCTAGAATCTTGCTAGTGTTGAAAACTTTTTTATAACAGCCGTTTTGGAGCTCTACGGTGGGTCTGCAATTATGCAGCCGACCGTATATTTTCCGCCGATCGCAAATAAATTATGTACAAAGAAGACTACGTATAAGAAACCTGGTTTCTGAACAATGGAAGTAGGTCAAGTGAGGAACGAGCAGGTAGTATGAACTTCTATCTGTTACATCATATCTATTGTGATAATAATCTATCAATTGGTGCAGTTTTTGTATTAAGGCGCTCTTCCAGTACCGTGTGTAGATATTCACATAACCTTAGACCCCGCTCTCAAAGACGTAGCGTGCTGCGTGCTAACTGTTATATTTGATCGATATGCAAAACATTTTAGCATTATTATCCACAAATATAGATCCTAGAGGTCAAAACCTATCATTTGATTCATTTTTAGAAACAAACGTTAACTATTTTTGAATAAAACCCGATAGACGATCTCATAATTCTCTGTTTTCTACCATTTTTTTATCGAACGAAGTTGTTCATATCATGTTTTCAACCACAATAAACAAAAATATGGTTATTAAACTACAATATCCATTTATATCCAAATAACAAAAAAAGAGTATTTGATTACTTAGAGTTGCTTAAAACTAAGGTCGATTTTGGTAGCTTTATTAGCACCTGCCATTAAGATACTTAGCTTGTATTATACTAATACTAGCAGAGTTATTCTGCTCAAAACCGGGGTTTTGTATTGAGCAAAATAACCGTGGAATAACCACAAAAAATGAAAACGTGGGAGGTATCAAGGGACACCCGGATGAAACCAAGTTCCTTTCGATTAATTAGTAATAAACTCAAAAAGTGTGGTTACAATTTTTGTTCTTAATTTTTTCCGTTTAGCCCCCTTTCACAACGCGTGATAAGGAACTTCGTTCCAGTAAATCAAGTGGACTAGAAACATAAATACCAGGATAACATAACTTATATGTAGTTCATAAAGGCTGGTATAATTGAATCTCTGTTACATCATACATTTGTTAACCTAATCTATCAATTGGAGCAGTTTTTGTATGTATGTAGCAGACAGCTCTGCGGTTTTTAGATTAATTAGTATTTTGTCGTATTTGTTTAGCTGTGTGTACAAGTAACACAATAAATCAGGTGGAGCAGAAAAATAAGTACCAGGATAACATAACTTATATGAAAGTTCATCAAGGCTGACTAGATTACGTCTACGTGACTGCCCCCGCGTTCGCGGTCAAATATGAGCTGAGCTGCGTGTGTGCGTCCCACAGTTCAATGATTGCTATGACTTTTAAAATATTTAAGGATATTTAGATTGTATCAAAATAAGGAGTCAAAAGAATACTTTTTACGTGAGGGCGTTATTTTGAATTCAGAGGCACAGTGAAGGATTTTACAGCCGAAGTAAAACAATATAGGTACAATTGTTTAAAATCTTCTTTTTAGCTGTTGTCTATGGAAAAACATGGGTTTGTTTACTAAAGAAAAGTTTAAAATTATTTTCTATTTAAATTCCGCCAAGGATACTTTTAACTTTAATTCTTCGACTCCAAAAGTACCAGGACATGATGAACGTGAAAGAGTTTCATCATTATTATCTTTTGTCAGAGCAGTGGGTTCACCCACAGCACAGGCTAGGCTCGTTCAAGAACAAACATCGTTAATCGATCATTGCATCCGTTTGCCTAATCGATCGATAACTTCAATGACAAATGAATTAGAACAATTGATTTTAGAATTCGTGTGTTGTGATGAAACTCTTTCACGGTCATGTAATCCTGGTACTTTAGAACTTTGTCAAATATCAGTGACAAACAAATATTACACAAATAAATAATTTATAAGCCAAGAAATAGAGTATAGTTTTGCTTGCATTCGACTCTATAAAGAAAAAAAATCTCCTTACGATCATGATGTCCTGGTACTTTTAACCGTTAAGAAATAAATAAAATAAATAAATAAATATTGCAGGACATTCCACACATCGCCATCTAGCCCCAAGCTAAGTACTAGACTTGTGTTATGGGTGATAGACAACGGATATATTACTTATATACTTTTCTTTTGTAAATATATACTTATAATACATAGAAACAACCAGACCACAGACAAATATCTAAGCATAAATACTTGTCTGAGGCGGGAATCGAACCCGCAACCCTGTGTTTGGCAGTCCGGCATGGTGACCATTGTGCCAACTGGGTCGTCAAAATAGTCCTCGTCTGCTTAGTGCCAGATCCGGCCCGGACCGAATATGGTCAAGTTTTTTTGAAAAGAACCCGTGACCTACAGCGCCACAGAGGTCAAATTATGTCAATGTGACATCAAAGTCCTAGGGAGTCGAAGAGGAAACAACCCATTGAAAGTCAATGAACTGGTACAGAATTGGTTTATTGGATGATTGGTGGATGAGTGTTGCAGATTGGTGCACTGGGGGGCATTTTAAACTCTATTGAATTTAACTATTGCTGTTGTTATGGATAATTTTAACGTGATCACGTCAAATAAATTGATGAACACCAGCAGCACTCACAAAGAAGTGTGACGTCATCGGGTTCCGCTCACGTTCCATAGCAACATTAGCAACCAATGTTTCGTAAAATTATCGTCCGTATTTATTAATAATATCGCTCATCTGGGCTTGTGTTATGGTGACAAGTGAAGAATAGAAGAAAAAAGGAAAAAAAAGAAAATAAAGAAAAACCAAAACACAAATAATCGTTTTCTTATGGCATTATCAGGTAAAGTTATCGTCCGTAAACCGACTTTACAGAGAACTATTTTTTAGCTCCCAATTTTGACATCTCGGCCACAAAGATTAGCCAGAGTAATCCCGATTTACCGCCAAAAATTCGAAACTGATATTCGAATTTCAAAAAAGGGTAATGAAATAGATATTGACACATTGACTGCGGAATTAAAATGTAAGTAGGTCAAAACGCCATCAACCTATTATTGGGTGTTTGCCATAAACACACGTATGACAAGGGTTGCCAACATCTTCTGTCAGTTTACAGTATTTGTTTACCTATTTTGAAATATTGGAACGAAGTTCCTTATCGCGCGTTACGAAAGGTTAGACGGGAAAAATTAAGACCAAAAGTGGTAACGACACTTTTTGCTATAGTTGTAAGGCGTGCGGCGTGCGCGTGTTTCTCTGTCTGTCTCTCTCTCTCTCATAGAAAGCAATTACTAAAATTGAGCCTACTGATTAAGTTTATATTACATTATATTTGTTAATAATAAAAAAATATCTATACTAATATTATAAAGCTGAAGAGTTTGTTTGTTAGAACGCGCTAATCTCAGGAACTACTGGTTCGAATTGAAAAAATATTTTTGTGTTGGATAGTCCATTTATCGAGGAAGGCTATAGGCAATACTTTTTATCCCGAAATTCCCACGGGATCAGGAGTTACGGGGGTGAAAACGCGGAGCGCTGCTAGTTATATTATAACTTTTAAAAATCTAAATTTTATTACAATTCCTTCAGTAATTAATCGAAAGGAACTTCATTTCATCCGGGTGTCCCTTGACACCTCTCAAGTTTTTATATTTTCTTTTATCGCTTATGAATCTTTTGTTTTTAATTTCCTTGGACTAGGGGATCCGATTTATAAGGAGGTGTTTTCCGTTTGTGGATTTGTGCGTAGTTGGTATTTTACGTCATAATTTCTACTAATCCGCAAAACACCACAAAATCTCAAGTTGGTGTTTCGGGTATATGGTGTTATGCGTCTAAAGCACGAATTCTACTCGTAATTTAAGTAGAATTCATCAACCCATTATTAAAAACAAAAAAAATTAAGCGTAAAAACAGGCAATTTTTTTTAATAAAAACATTTTGCCTGTTTTTCCGCCTCAATTTTCTAGTCTACCATGTTAACGGAATCTTTTTATTTAGCAGGTTATTTTACGTATTTTTTAATTCACCCCCGATACCTCTCGCATACTAAATTTAATGAAAATCGTTGACGCCGTTTCCGAGATCCTGATTATTGAATTTAGAATTGCTCGTTTAAATATATTAGACTAGCTGCGCCCCGCGGTTTCACTTGCGTAAGTCCCGATCCCGTGTGAATACCGGGATAAAAAGTAGCCTATGTGTTAATCCAGGTCTCCAGCTATCTACATACCGAGTTTCATCGCAATCGGTCCAATAGTTTTTGCGTGAAGGAGTAACAAACATACACACACAGACAAACTTTGACATTTATAATATTAGTAGGATAGTAGGATTAATCTCAAGGTTGGCAACTCTACGTATGACAATCCTACTATGTAAACACGGATTGCTCCAATTCTCGGTCAACGTGTCAAAATAACCTTGACACAATTGGACACCTAGTCAAATAATCGGTCATACCTGGTTCATTAGATTGTATCATATGGGAATAAAATTATAAATTAGTACTTGAACTAGGCGATCTGAGTGAAAAACTCTCATCGGATCCGCTACAGGTATCCGTCGGGGGCTCTGTTGAGAGTATGAGAGTCTTGTTTTTGACGTGATAACACCTGCATTCACAAAAAAGTGTCATGTTCCGGTACCATAACACGTCATGGTAAACGTCACGCGTCTCGTGTTTGTTTAATAATAATATCGCTCATCTGGGCTTATGGTCACGAGTGACGAATAGAGGACTTATATAAAGGAAAAAAGGGGAAAAATCTTCATTTTTTTATCGTTTTCTTATGACGTTATCACGTAAAATTATCGTCCGTAAACCGACTTTACAGATAACCATTTTTTTTTTATTTCAAGGGTGCTATTGTGATCTTTTTTAAGAATCGTGAACGAAGCCTTTCTAGGTATTTAATTAATAACTATATTGAGAATACTATATTTAACTTTTAACTAATTATAAATCCAAAAGTATTTATTTATTTATGCTTTACGGTCATAGATGGGACTGATTTGGATGAAAATCAGCATAGTGGTAGTGGATAGAAAAGGACTTTTGATCCCGATATTCCCGATTGGGACTTACGCGGGTGTAACCACGGAGCGCAGCTAGTAAAAAGATAAATTATCAACTAAGATTTTTGAAAATAATTTGGCGAACCTGTTTGGTTTTAACTCTCTTCAAGAATATCTGGATCAAAAGTTTTACTGACATTGCAATAAATGAATTAAATAAACTTGGCTCATGCATGCCATCCTATCGAAATAACGAAATTATTTTATATTATTGAAATCAATTTGACATGATTTATATTTTTTTTATTTTATTTAAATACTGAATTATATCTGTATTTATAAAAATCTTGTCGCGATGTATGTTGCCAATAAACTCCAAAACTACTGAACCGATTTCAATCAAATGTTCACATGTACCCGTATTTTGGTCTAACTTACTGGATAGGATAGTTATCATCTCAATTATTCGCTTATGTCGTGAATGTAAACGAATAAAATGTATCAATTAATGGTTTCTTAAGCAAGTGTTTATTTACTGTTTAGTTTTATGAAGTTCTCATAGATGGCGGTGTACGTTGATTCATAGATAAAATTATTCAATATTGTTTGACATCTAGGTTGCAAATACACCTAATAGATGGCGCTGTTCGGGACTTACGCGGGTGAAATCGCGGGGCGCAGCTAGTAATTCTTTAAAATATTTGCATGCCAAGGAAAGTTCTGGTGAGGTATGTTGAACTATAATATTTTTAAATGACATCTTTGTACCATATTTCTTGCAAATAAATGATATTCATTCATTCGAACGAAACCCAGTGACAGCGGCTAGATTATCACCTTTGTTTACAAACAAAAGAAAAGTAGATGGAAGAGTCATCCGTAATCTATACGTAAGGTGTCAACAAAAATAAGCAAGCACGCAATATGTTAGAAAAACATGTTTGCGAACGTTTCACTCTCGGTTTGCTGAAATGATTAATCTAGATATTTTCAAGGTGGTGACTGTTTTGATAAATATTGTCGGACATTCCACACAGCGACATCTAGCCTTAAAATTTTACTAAAGTTATTTGTAAAATGTAACTTGTTTTTATACCAAAAAGTTTTTTATTTAATGCAATAAACTAAAAATTTAAAGAGGTAGGATTATTATGACTTCACATCCGTTAATTAGTTTTTGAAAGTGACTAATATTATTAAAAAGGTTTTTTGTTTTTCGAATTAAGAACCTCTCCCTTTTATGAAGTCGGTTAAAAATGCGCACAATTTTGTAGGTTGGAATTTCATGTATAGAATTACCGCGTAAATTACGCAGAAATGTTTATCTATCGGTGAAGATCGGTGACGAAAAATAATTGTATTATTTATTATTTTTATTACCCCTGTCCACAATAAAAATGTCAAAAATATGACGCAATAGTAGTTTTGTTTGACACTTTAAGTACCAGGAAAACATAAAGAGCAAGGTGAAAGTAGTAAAAGTAGACGAAAATAAATGAGTAAATTACGAAACGAAGTACCAGGAAATTTAAAATTAAAGAGCACACCTGTCTGTGCTATAGAAAAGACTGAACATACTAGACGCGATAAAGTTTTCTCACAAAGATCGCTTTGAGTCTAGACTAGACCGTAGGTACTAGGAGCTCATAAAACTCAAGGATACGATTCGACATTTTAAGCTAAAATCTAGAATACTTCTTTAGGTAAGACATTAAACTCCAGCCAGACTGTTATACCAGGCGCCTATAAAAGGCATTGAAATACCTCTACAAATAAATCTAGATTCTTAACTGAGAAAAATAAAGCTGAAAATTGCTTATTTACATTTCGACACCTAGACCAAAAGGCACCAGGCGCTTATAAAACAAAAGATATCGCAGTATCATAAAATTCTAGATATTATTTCACGTTTGAAACAAAGACCTAGTCTAAGTCTAGACAGAAAGTCTAAAATTGAAGCTAAAATTACAAATTCTAGACCGAAAGTACCAGGCGTCCATGAAACAACAGAGACGTTGTCGGGACGAGTGCGATGACCTGTAAGGGCAGACGTCTAGCTTTCGACCTTTAGGCATATAGGGGTGGGTGACCTTGAATTATTTCAATTTTTATATATAAAAAACTTAATTTACAATTTTATAGCTACTGTATATTTTTTTTGCCGCTAAGTGAGGGAATTGGATTTAAAATAAAGTTGGTTCACAAATTCCTTAACTTTGGATAATTCAACCTCACCTTAGATTAATCAAAAGCATTTGTAAAGGACATAATTTCCATACTTTTAATAGCCTAATTTCGCTTTGAAACTATCCAACATTTTAAAAGATAACAACATTTAAAAAGATAATTTAGCTAAGGAATTTATCCGATTCGGCTAAACTTAATTTAGCAAAGAATGGCAATATTTGAACAAATACACAAATTGAAAAATATGAAAAAAACGCTCAGTTATTCCAAATTACAATGAAGTTTATATTATTTCGTGTACTAAAAAGATATAATCATTTAAAGTCACGTGTTTTTCATTTTATTCGTCAGCGTCTTTTAATAGCCTAATTTTTGTTCCGCTGTCGTCTTCCTACCTCCACTCGCGTCCCTCGAAGACCACCGTTTATTTGGTGGTGTTTTAGTGTCGAGCGTATAGGTATCTTCTAGACACCGCGTGCTAGATCTTAAGGGCTGGTGCTAATAAAGCTACCAAAATCGACCTTTGTATTAAGCAACTCTTTTTTACAATCAAATACTCTTTTTTATTATTAGGATATAAATGAATATTGTAGTTTAATAACCGTATTTTTGTTTATTGTGGTTGAAAACATGATCTGAACAACTTCGTTCGATAAAAAAATGTTAGAAAACAGATTTATTTAATCGTATATCGGTTTTTATTCAAAAATAGTTAACGTTTGTTTCTAAAAATGAATGAAATGATAGGTTTTGACCTCTAGGAACTATATTTGTGGATAATAATGCTAAAATGTTTTGCATATCGATCAAATATAACAGTTAGCACGCAGCACGCTACGTCTTTGAGAGCGGGGGCTAAGGTAATGTGAATACCTACACACGGTACTGGAAGAGCGCCTTAAAATACATTTCAAACATAAACCCCAATCGTTTCAAATGATAATGGTCATCTTATTGTTATTAGACAATGAAAGTCAGACGTTTTTTATTGAAATAAATTGTTCAATTTAATTCTATTTAGATATTTTTAGAATTAACCGTGTCGTAAAAAAAGGTCGATGTGTCGATCGCAATTTGACGGGAACGAAATTTCCGCAAATGCCAATTTACCTTAACCTATTTAGCTAAGTCGCTGAGTCTCTAAAGAATAATGGCAAAACTTCGAACAAAAATTACTTGTTTTGCAACGAGGTAGGTTCTTAAAGTTTATTTATGTCCTGATAAAGAAAATGAAAAACACATGACTTTAAATGCTTATATCTTTTTTCCACAGATGAAAAATACTATCAATTTCATTGTAATTTGGAAAAACTGAGAATTTTATCATATTTTTTTCTATTTATGCTCAAGTATTGCCATTTTTTGCTCAGTTAACTTTACCAATTTGGCCGAATCGGATAAATTCCTTAGCTAAATTATCTTTTTAAATGTTGGATAGTTTCAAAGCAAAATTAGGCTATTAAAAGTATGGAAATTATGTCCTTTACAAATAGATAATCGCGAGCGAACAGGTATTTTCTAGACACGCGTGCTATATCTTAGACCGCATCATCACCTACCATCAGGCAGATAGATAGTGGGCAAACGCTCATATCATTAAAAAAAAAACAAAAATGGGCCAAGAAAATATATTTCAATAATAAATATATAAAAATAATAATAAATCTAGCCCCAAGCTAAGCGACTAGGCTTGTGAGGTGCCAGATAACGGATTTCTTTGTGTAAATATATACCTAATAATTAATATACCCTTATTACAGGTTATTTTATAACCTAGCAAGGCATGCAGACCAAAACCATAAATTGGTCTTTAACGACTAACCTAAACAAAAACATGTAAGTGGTACTACTATACCATTTAGATGTTTATGTGCCTACATCCTACACCTTCTCTACCTACTTAATTTTAAGACTACTGTAAACTTTAAAAAAAAATAATATATATTATTATATTATTTAATAATAATAATAAATTAATTAAAAATAATTAATAACATACCGAAACACCCCGACCAGAAACAAATATCTGTACATAATTATTTATTTAAAAAGGGGATAGAACCCGCCACTTCCTCCGTCGCCGTGTCGCAAACGGGTGTTGAGGTCGTCAAATATTTTATTTCGTTCCCGCCAAATTACGCTCGTTACAGCCTTAAGTTGAAAGGGTACCGGCGCTCTCTCCATACAAACGCAGTCGACTGTTTCCTCCCTGGATAATGACACTACCACAAATATTTTTGTTGCATAAAACTGCCATGCCTATGTCTTGGTTTTTTTCATTTTCTAATTATCATAGAAGTTAAGATTAAAAAAATAAAGAAAACATATAGGGGCATGGTTATGGCAGTTATAAGTTTTATACAACAAAAATATTTGCTCTAGTGTCATTTTCTAGGAAGGAAACAGTCGACTACGTTTGTATGGAGAGAGCGGCGGTACCCTTTCCTCTTAATTTTTTAACAGTTTGTCTGCCAGTTGATAACACGTCATACTACTGATAACAGACCTTTAACCTTTTATAAAATGGTTTATAGTTGAATCACGGTCATCCTATTAAAAGGGTTCAAACAGCGTACTTCTCAATATAAATATAAATCTATACATATAAAATTCTTTGTCCTGAATGACTGACTGACTGACGGATCAACGCACAGCCTAAACCGCTGATCGTAGAGACCTGAATCTTGGAGGGTGTGTTCTTTGTGTGACGCAGGCATCCGATAAGAAAGGATATTCCGAAATTCTACTCCTTAGGGGGTGATAAAGGGGGGCAAAGTTTGTATGGGACAACGTGATTACTTGGTCTATTTTCAACTTCTACGCGGACAAAGTCGCGGGCAAAAGCTAGTAAAAAATATATTTACAAAATAAGAGTATATAAGTAGTATATCCGTTGTCTAACACCCATAACACAAGTGTAGTTACTTAGCTCGGGGCTAGATGGCGATGTGTGGAATGTCCTGCAATATTTATTTATTAACTAGCAGCGCTCCGCATTTTCACCCGCGTAAGTCCCGATCCCGTGGGAATATCAGGATAAAAAGTAGCCTATAGCCTTCCTCGATAAATGGACTATCCAACACAAAAGAATTTTTCAATTCGAATCAGTAGTTCCTGAGATTAGCGCGTTCAAACAAACAAACTCTTCAGCTTTATAATATTAGTATAGATTCACTAAACGAGCTCAAACGTAGTGAATGTAAGCTTGTTCGTTCGTTACGCACAAACCCACGCGAAATGTAAATCGTAAAACCCGATAAAAAACAAGGTCACGCTTATCGTCATTTTATCGGTAACATTGCATTAGAAAATTTTAATTTCCGCACTTTTTTTTAACCGATTTCAAAAAAAGGAGGTTGTTTGAGGCGGGAATCGAACCCGCAAACTTGTGTTTGGCAGTCCGGTATGGTGACTATTGTGCCAACTGGTCGTCTTATTATTCAACTTAATTAAATCGATTAAAGAATATTAGAGTAAGATCCCGCCTTCCGCCAGACTTTCGTGATTGAATAAAAGCTGAGAATTACTCAGCGCGCTTGCCTCCAACACAGTTATGAACGATGTGCAATTATGAAGTTCAGCCCTCATATACAAGACTAGCTTTAGTCGAAAATGGACTAAGGAATCACGTTGTCCCATACAAACTTCCCCCCCCCTTTTTGACCCCCTTAGGAGTGAAATTTCGGATCTTATCCGGTGCCTACGTCATACAAAGAACACACCCTCCAAGTTTCAGGTCTCTACGATCAGCGGTTTAGGCTGTGCGTTGATCCGTCAGTCAGTCAGTCAGTAGTTCAGGACAAAGCATTTTATATGTATAGATTATTTTTCATTAGCGATACCGCCAATCGACAGATTTATTGTATGAAATTGACATAAAGCCTTGTTTAAAATTGGCATAAGATAAAACTTGTCCAACTTTTTTTTTCTCTAACGCAACACTACGTGACTTTTCGTTAGCCTATCCAATTTTATCAAAAAAAAGTTGTCAAAGATTAAGTCAAATTTTTAATTCCTTTGGATGCTTAATACATTAGTATACATAGACCACATGGATTCGTCTTAAAAACTAAGTTAGGATGTGTGCCTTCGGAACGCGCCCACCAATGAGAAGAAGGCACAAGAAACTCATGGGGTTTTTTTTTCATGTGATCACGCTCACAAAGGTCAATATTACAAATATTTGAAAGTATTATTTGAAATGGAGCAACTAAAGTCACGTCCATGGGTTGTTTTCATTAAGGTATCATAGCGAAGTATCATAGTACGCCTTACTGCACAAATTATGCTTTATAAAGTTTTGAACCTGTTAATGGACATGTCATATTTGGGTAGTTCATTATAAATAATAGAGCGCACATCTTATATCTTTAAATGACCAATTCTTGTATATTTATAATATATAATTGGAATCTCAGAATCGGCTCCAACGATTTTCATGAAATTTGGTATATAAGGGGTTTCGGGGGCGATAAATCGATCTAGCTAGGAATCATTTTTAGAAAATGTCATTTTATTAGTGTTTAATCGAAACTTACTTTTTTTTTATCTGAAAAATATGACTCTTCCTGACATCTATTGGCGAACTACTAATACTATTTTTTGTGAGCAATAAAGTTATTCCAGCAGATGGCGTTGTTAAGTAACACGAAGTCAATGAGTGTTTGCTTTGAGGTTAGACTAAGTAAAAAAAAAACGAGCAAAGCTCGGTCATCCAGGTACTGTACTATTAAACGACCAAG
This sequence comes from Idaea straminata, assembly GCA_951213275.1. NCBI lineage: Eukaryota > Metazoa > Arthropoda > Insecta > Lepidoptera > Geometridae > Idaea > Idaea straminata. Next base: position 2,606,743 of record OX577872.1, read on the forward strand.
TCGATTGGTGATATCGTTATTAGAAAGCAATCTTGTCTAAGGGCAGACTATAGTAATTTTTTACGACTTATTTACTTACCATTTCTCGTAAATTATATTTTGGTTCGGTATTTTGACTTTTATTTATTTTATTGGTCCGTTTATTTCTTTTGTTACAAATGTTAATTTTTTTTATCAATCTATACTTATATTATAAAGCTGAAGAGTTTGTTTGTTTGTTTGAACGCGCTAATCTCAGGAACCACTGGTTCGAATCGAAAAATTCCTTTTGTGTTGGATAGTCCATTTATCTAGGCTATAGGCTACTTTTTATCCTGATATTCCCACGGGATCGGGAGTTACGCGGGTGAAACTGCGGAGCGCTGCTAGCTTTGAATAATTCGTAAATATTTCTGGTTTTTTGTTCTATTATACCCGTACCCAAAAGGTAAAAACGGGACCCTATTACTAAGACTTTACTGTCTGTCCGTCTGTCCCTAGGCTGTATCTCATAAGCAGTGATAGCTAGACAGTTGAAATTTTCACAGATTATGTTTCTGTTGCTCCTATAATAAAAAATACTAAAACAGAAAAAAAAATATGTGAGGCCATGAGGCCAAATGGTACGAAACCCCTTCGTACGCGAGTTCAACTCGCACTTGGCTGGATTTTAATAAGTAGGTGGTCTTGGTAAGTAAATTACAATACCTACCTAATGTATGTAGTATGATTTAATATGACTGAGTAACTAAGAAAATATCAACTTGTTTTTGGAAAGCCAGCCCCAATCATTAATTTGTTTACAAACAAACAAAATGTCCGCTAATCAATAGGTAGAGGTACCAGGAGGCCATATAAAGTAGGAGGTTGACTTCTACAGGTATAACCTGGACAAATCAAGGAGATGATTAACAATACCGGAGCTATACTGTTCGTAGGGTTTCTTTATTCAGTCGGGTTATAGCTTACAATCACGTAGGCTACGGCTAATCGGAAGGAATAATATTTACGAAAACGTATGACGCAGATTCATAATTACCAAGAAATTAGTAATAACTGTATTTATATGGACAAAATGGTAGTTAATAGATAAAATATCAATTAATTGAGTACATTTCATTAGTTTATTAGTTATTTGTCCTTGATAAAAACTGGTTTTTAGACAAAGGTATTGTTATTGTTTACTTACCGCTTAGATCTTCGATTGTGTTCAGTTTCCGAGTCGTCATCTTAGTTGTTTTCGATCACACACTTTATTTTATTGCGATATTGTATTCACTCGCGTTTTAAAATGAGCGTGTTTTTAATATTTCACGATAAGAATGCACGCAAGAAACAAGCGACTTCGATCGCCTTTGTTTTCTTTTTGCGCAGTTTTTATTTTTTTCCACTACGTTAGCAGGAGGCGTGCGCGTCGCAAATAGTTCGTAGTGGATTTAGAGAGTAATAGTGTTCTGTGATTTAGATTGGATATCCATATTTTGCTATTAACCAATAGAATAGCTCGAAATCGCGTACGGCTATCTGATTGGCTCAACACTCAGATCATCGTTCGTTCATAAAATGTTGCAAGCATTAAATAAATCCGTTTAAAACAAACTCTAAGCAAACTATTTTCTTAAAAATGTTTTTGACATATTTCATTCATATTACAGAAGTTTGTGCAGTCGCTAGTCGCTAGTCGTGCAGGGTCATTTTTATGGTCGAAGTGCAGGGTACATACATGCCACAATTTTATATTTTTTTTCTGATTGCAAAATATTTGATGATGATTTTATGTTAGTAATAATAATAATTAATGTCCCACACAACAGTGCACAAATAACTTACAAGAAAGAAACTATAGAACAAGGATAGAAACAAAAAGCCGCAGCGCGCACAGCCGGCTCTATTCAAAATCCTGGCAACATTTACTCATTTCGTTCATGTTCGAATTGCAGAGTTCAATCACCTTTCATTTCATTCATCTGATAATAATGTACTCTGTGATTCATCTGCCAAAATCGGCTGTTGACGTGCGGTGGACAGCAATCGCGTAATAATAGCAAAATATAACATAAAATAATTAATAATGAGCTGTAATAAATCTGAAGAGGAATACCATCACCCTAAACTTACAGAAGACGTAGAAAGTCCTCGGTAAATACCGTGATTTCATTGCAAAAATGCATTTATCTGCATGCATGTTTGTACCTTGACAGCTGATCGCTTAGCGGCAAATTCAATGGCGGCAAATGCATACCTTTACAGTGTTTTAGTGAAAATTTCAGTGCTATTTAATTAAAACAGTGATGTATTCCACAGGAAACGTATGCGTTTGGATAATAGTACAAGGAAAAGCTGGAGTTTAATGGATAGAAGAACAGATCACGAGGTAAAATGACATAACTCTTCCCGCTTTTTTTTCCCACCTATTTATGGTTAGGCGTGAAAAATTAACTAAAAACTCTTGCACAGTGCCTTTACAGTTTCGAAATCTTCATTGATAAACCTTTCTATAAACATTTATGGCATAATTTCAAGTAAAATACAGTAAAAATATGGACAACGCAGAAAATTTTGTCCTCCACAGTAGATCGGTCAGTAAGCTTGATTATTTAACTGCATAAGTAATAAAACCCATAAATCGTCTTGATAAAGCAATAAGCTTTAATTTATTGAAAATACCTATAGTTTAATGGTAAAACAACGTTTTGACCTCGCTTATTTCCCGCCATTCCCAAGTTCTGTATTGATATAAAAACCAATATTCAATGAACTAAAAAACTTCAACCCCTTTACGTTCTCTAGCGAATTTCCATAGTAACTATTGTAATTTAAATACTAAAGTTCAAGTAAGTTCAATCATATTTCATGGTACACTAACTCAGCAAAGTGCAGCTTATTATCTCACTAGCTCCGTCGCGTGGTTTCACCCGCGGTTGCCCTGATCCCATGGGAATATGGGATAAAATGTAGCCTATGTCACTCCCAATTAATCAATGTATCCTCATACCAAGTTTCATCAAAATCAATCCAGTATAAGTAGTTTTAGAGCCAATTTGTTACAAACTTTCTTCATTTTGTTGTTACAAATGTGACTAAATTATACCATGACGGTTGTTGTCACTGTACTATTGCAAAATAAATGATTTGACAATTATTTTATGGTTCATTTCATTTCATTTATGGTAGAAACAATAGGCATACAAGTTGACATATGAGCCATCTGCCGGTCATTGCAATTGCTTGCGGTGACAGACAGATCATTCAAAAAATCACCAATCACGCAGGGTTTACACACACTAAATTTAGTTGCCTAAGAAATTGACGTATCCACATGCAGGAAGAATGAATTCCAAAAAGTAGCTTTGTGGATTATTTACACTATTGCATTGAGGAATCCTGTAATGATAGATGTAGTTTTGCTGATAAAATAAATAAATAAATTATACAAATAAACTTGTCTGATTAGTTGGTTAGTTGCATACTTTAAGAGGAAAAACGGGATCTTTATGGGATCACTTGGTCATCAATCTGTCTGTCCGTACGTCTGTTCATCAATCTATCTGTATGTCCATCCATCTGTCTGTATGTCCATCCATCTGTCTGTCAAAGCCCTTTTTCTCAGGAAAGGATAGAGATACAGAGTTTTTTTTTATTATTTTTAGGTTCTCCAAGAAATGGGAGTCAGTCTTCTTGAGCCTGATGATGGAGACAATACTGAACATCCTGTGGTAAGGAAATAATACAACAAAAACAATTGGAGAACTACGGTTCGATTCCCGCTATTGAACAAATATTAGTTTGTGGTCTGGGTGTTTCTGTATATATTTAAATACAAAGTATTCTATCCATTGTCTGTCCACCATAACACAAGCCTAGTTGCCGACCTCTGTGAAAACATTATCATAGGTTTTCACCAATGGACGGAATGATTAATGATGAAGGTTTATTTGTATAATTCACAAGCAGCGCTCCGCGGTTTCACCCGCGTACCTCCTGATCCCGTGGGAATATCGGAATATAAAGTAGCCTATGTTACTGTCAATGAATCAATGTAGCCTCATACCAAGTTCCATCTAAATCGGTCCAGTAGTTTCGGAGCCTATTTGTTACAAACAAACGAAAAAAATACATTCCTCTTTATAATATTAGCATAGATATAGATTGAGGTTTTGTGTAAATTGATTTAAATATGTCAGAGAAACATGTAGGTGTATATAGGGGGCTCCGATTTCCGCAGGCATTACTCTGCCGATTATATCACTACATAGTATAAATCAAAGTCGCTTCCCGCTGTCTGTCCCTATGTAAGCTTAGATCATTAAAACTACGCAACGGATTTTGATGTGGTTTTTTAATAGATAGAGTGATTCAAAAGGAAGGTTTTAGTATTTAAGGCGGTTCGCCTTAAATATGTGGGTCAAATGAATCGAATTAAGATTTTCTCAGTAATTTTGACTCAGCGTTAATAACTAGAACATATTATGACAAATTATTAATTCCATATTAAGCACCATTTTTGTCAATCAATCAAAATATAAGATACTAGCTGCGCCTCGCGGTTTTACCCGCGTGAGTCTCGATCCCGTGAGAATATCGAAATATAAAATAGCCTATAGCCTTGCCAAGGTCCCATACAGACTTTGCCCCCCCCCTTTTTCACCACCTTAGGAGTAAAATTTCGGAAAATCCTTTCTTATCGGATGCCTACGTCATACAAAGAACACACCCTCCAAGTTTCAAGTCTCTACGATCAGCGGTTTAGGCTGTGCGTTGATCCGTCAGTCAGTCAGTCATTCAATACAAAGCATTTTATATGTATACTAGCTTTTGCCCGCGACTTCGTCCACGTAGAACTCGAAAATGTTTGTAATAAGATTGGACCAAGGAATCACGTTGTCAAACTTTGCCATCATTTCTTATCGGATGCCTGCATCATACAAAGAACACATCCTCCAAGTTTCAGGTCTCTACGATCAGCGGTTTAGGCTGTGCGTTGATCCGTCAGTCAGGGCAAAGAATTTTATATGTATAGACAAGATAATATTTGCGTAAGAAACTAAAGAGCTGCATTGCGGCTCGCTAAGCCAAGTCCGCCCTAAATATCCATGTTAATTAAACATTCAATGATATTTGTTTCAGAGCATCCCTAGGCCTCCGTCAAAAAGGAAACACAATATAGAGAACGTGAATCCTAACGTGGTCCAATCCCCCAAAAAGCTCACACCGAAGAAGTATTCACCTGGTGCTGGACCCTCCAAACGTAGCCCTAGAAGTTGGGAGAAAGGTAATAATAACTGCGCGTTTTTTAAAGCCGAGATGGAATGATTAAACCGCACATGTATCTTACGACGTTTTTTATCACAGTTGCGAATAAAGTGCATTTTATTAAACGGCTTTTAGACTTATAACCCAACGTATTATGCACGCGTGCGTTTTACATTACCTTGACGCCACTAGTGTGTAAAAAGTTATCCTGATAAGTTAAATTGGTATCTTACTGCTAATTACATGTTAGGTAGATGAAACATTCTGTATTTTTCTGGGTTATATATATATATATACTAGCTTTTGCCCGCGACTTCGTCCGCGTAGTCATCGAAAATGGACCAAGAAATCACGTTGTCCCACGCAAAAACAAATGGAAAATACCCTAAAAATATTGTATGTCAGACGAGGCTGTATAGGTTAAAAATGTTTGGCCTGCCCTTTCGGGAGAATAAACCAAAAATATTGCCTAAAAAAATAAGACGAATATTTTGCTAACTTTTTATTATTCAACTCTTTTATTTTATTCGCAACTGTGTTAAAAAACGTCGTACGATATACGTGTGGTTTGATCATTCCATTTTGGTTTCATAAACGCACTCGCATTCCGCTTACGCGTCATAAACCGCCTCTATGCCAACAACACCTACATGAATTCTCAAAGAGATCGGACTTCGCAAGATACCCACTTCGTCATGGCAGCAGGTTGCTCGGTCTTTCCAGCCGGTTGGTGAAGGAATTTTTAGTTATTAAATTATAAATTGTTGTACCTTGTAAGTATCTAACTTGACATTGTATTTCATTATTTTCTGACATGGTGTGTTTCTCTTTTTATTGCTATTTACTTTAAGTTTTAATTATTAATATTACATACAAAATGTAAAATATAACAGATTGACGTATAATGCAAATTATGAATAAACTAGCTGCGTCCCGCGGTTTCACCCGCGTAAGTCCCGATCCCGTGGGCATATTGGGATAAAAAGTATCTTATGTCCGTCTCCTGGCTCTAAGCTACCTCCCTACCAATTTTCACCCAAATCTGTTCTGCCGTTCTTGAGTTATAAGTGGTATAACTAACACGACTTTCTTTTATATATATAGATATATGAATATGCAATGATCAATTTGCCACACTTGTATCGTAATGTACTATTGTTATACTGCCATTTTTAAACCTATAGCAATGTAAAGGACAAATGTGATTATCTGGTCCCATAACATATGCATAGTTCCTTAGAAACTTCGCATGGGGGTTCCTTTTAGGATGTAGACGAGAACTGAGATAGGATTTTTAGAAATTCCACCTCTAAAGAAAGAAAGAAAATATTTATTTGGACAAGCATTCGATACAAGACAATCAGAAAAGTAATAACAAACATAAAAACACTGACATCTATATATATAAAAGAAAGTCGTGTTAGTTACACCACTTATAACTCAAGAACGGCAGAACAGATTTGGGTGAAAATTGGTAGGGAGGTAGCTTAGAGCCAGGAGACGGACATAAGATACTTTTTATCCCAATATGCCCACGGGATCGGGACTTACGCGGGTGAAACCGCGGGACGCAGCTAGTAAAAGTATAAAACAAAAAATAAAAACGAAAAAATAAATAGATAAAGGAAAAAAATAAAAAAAAGCTGTAAGAAATAAGATCAAAAAGGTCTAAAGGGGTACAAAGTGCTATGTATTCTGTGTTTGTAGGAAATGAATATAATTTTTAAAGAGACACGAACGCGGGTAAAACCAAGAGGCGTAGCTAGTATAAGTAATCTATCTATACATATAAAATGCTTTGTCCTAACTGAGTGACAGATCAACGTACAGCCTAAACTTCTGATTGTAGAGACCTGAAACTTGGAGGGTGTGTTCTTTGTATGACGTAGGCTATTAATAAGAGAGGATTTTCGAAATTCTATCCCTTAGGGGGTGAAGAACGGGGTCAAAGTTTGTATGGGACAATGTGATTCTTTGGTCCAATCTACTAATTCTACCCGGACAAAGTTGCGGACAAGCTAGTTATAAAATATTTTTCAGTTATTGTACTATATTTATTTATATTCGATGACCCAGTTGGCACAATGGTTACCACGCCGGACTGCCAAACACAGGGTTGCGGGTTCGATTCCCGCCTCAGACAAGTATTTATGCTTAGATATTTGTCTGTGGTCTGGTTGTTTCTATGTATTATAAGTATATATTTACAAAAGAAAAGTATATAAGTAGTATATGAGTTGTCTAGCACCCATAACACAAGTCTAGTTACTTAGCTTGGGGCTAGATGGCGATGTGTGGAATGTCCTGTAATATTTATTGTTATTTATTTATTATTATTAATATATTTAATAAGTATTTTACTAATCTCTAGTATATTCTTTTAAGTTACAAACTACCGTAATTAGAACTGTGTAAATTAACAACACACTAAGTTCACTGCATGCTTTTCCCCCGGTTCGAGAACTAGATTTTAAGTTAATTAAGTAACTATTATAATTTTCTCATATAAGCGAACTGTTTTGTAAGTTCTTTTTGATAAATAAAGATTCTTTAAACCTAAACCTATATATTTTCCAGTAAAACCATTGACAGAAACGGAATTAAACACAACAATAACATCAGATTACCACATAGACGAAGAGACACCGTTAGCTCAAGTCAACTCCGATTTACCGACCACGAGGGATAATAAAAGAGATACCAGTCTTACGCGTGAGTACCACTCATATTATAACTGCCGATGCCGTGGGAATATCATGATAAAAAGTACCCTATGTTACTGTCAATGAATTGATGTATCCTCATAACAAGTTTCATCAAAATCGGTCCAGTAGTTTCGGATCGAACGAAGTCGTTCATATCATGTTTTCAACCACAATAAACAAAAATATGGTTATTAAACTACAATATCCGTTTATATCCAAATAACAAAAAAAGAGTATTTGATTACTTAAAGTTGCTTAAAACAAAGGTCGATTTTGGTAGCTTTCTTAGCACCTGGCCTTAAGTGTTTGCGTCGGGGGGCAAAAACCGAATTAATAGTGAAGAACCATTCATGCGTAATTCCGAGTCGCACTCGTTTTTTTATGACTGTCTGGGCATAACATTGTCTATGAACCGATTTTTTTGTCTTTTTGATACTGCTATAAATATAAAATAAATAAATAAAAATAAATATTGCAGGACATTCCACACATCGCCATCTAGCCCCAAGCTAAGTAACTACACTTGTGTTATGGGTGCTAGACAACTCATATACTACTTATATACGTTTCTTTTGTAAATATATACTTATAATACATAGAAACAACCAGACCACAGACAAATATCTATGCATAAATACATGTCTGAGGCGGGAATCGAACCCGCAACCCTATGTTTAGCAGTCCGGCATGGTGACCATGTGCCAACAGGGTCGTCAGGATCAGTCTAAGATAGAATTTAATTAGCATTGTTGCGAGTATGGAGAGTAGTAAGGTAACCGATTTTGATGATTCCTTTTTTGTTTTCAGCACAACAAAGGAGCCTGACGCGTACGTCCCGACCTTACTCACCTTGCGGACCGGATTCGTTCCTGGCACTCTCCGACGAGGTCATGATGAGTGTCTTCAAGTGGCTCCCCAAGCGGACCTTGGCACATTGCATGTTGGTCTGTAAGAGGTATGTATCAATAAAAAAACCTGCTTTTTCTGACTTTGTAACACTTGCCTATTCGTAACGCGAACTACACTAATGAAGGTAAACGTGGAAGACTAAAATTATGCAATTCCGGACGATGCAAGCCAAGCCTCCGAATATATATATTGAGTATAATGGCGCACCAATCGAAGAAGTGAACACTACTAAGTTTCTCGGAGTTCATTTAGATCGGTTTTGTAGTTGGAAAACTCACTGTGAAGAAGTGTGTAAGAAACTAAATAGATTCGTTTACGTATTGCGTCGTCTTCGTGAAATATCTTCAATAACTGTGGCTTTGAAGGCTTACCATGGCTACGTTGCTTCCGTACTACAATACGGACTAATGATATGGGGTAACGGAGTAGATGCTCGTAAAGTATTCTTAATTCAAAAGAAAAGTGTTAGAGCTTTATGTGGTGTAGATCGCTTTGCTCATTGCAGGCCATTGTTCAGGAAACATAAAATTTTAACTTTAACGTGTCTGTATATAAAGCAAATAGTCGTTTTTGTGAAGCAAAACCCTGAGCTCTTTGTGAAAAACAAAGACATGCGAAATCGGGAGCAAAGAACCATGCATGCAGATAAATTATTCACTTACAGAACGAGGTTACAGCTTACCAAACGTAATGTCTTTCACATGGCCATTGCTGTTTACAACAATGTTCCGGGTGATATTACAGATCTTCCTTTGCAACAAATGAAACGTAAGCTTCATAACTGGTTACTTGATAAGTGCTGGTATTCCGTTAATGAATTTTTTAACATTTACTGACTTAGTCATTACGAGAGAGGGTTTTATTTATTTATTGTTTTATTTTATTATTATTCTATTGATTATGTCATTCCATTTTAAATGTTTTTTTTTTCGACTGTTTGCCTGGGTTATAATGAATTGATATTAAATTATATTGTATTAATAATTGACCCCTATGTAGTTTTAAGAAAATTTTGACATGATTTTATAAATATTTGCATGCCTTTGTAAGGTAGAACACATGGACCTTATAATTTTATATTTAATATCTGATTTCTATACTTGTGTTTTAGCAAATAAAGATTCTGATTCTGATTCTGATACAGTTGAAGATGTAGCTAATTCTGACCCAGCAGCATAAGCATAAATATCTGTAAACCTAATAGAAAATTTAAATGAATTCAAGCATACTCTAAATAAGTTTTTGTTAGGAAAGGCATATTATAAGATTGATGACTTTTTAAATGAAAAAGAGAAATAGATTTATTTTATATTTATGTATTCTTATAATATATAATTTTAAACTTAAACATTTTAAATTTTAATTTGCTTCTGAATTGACATGACTGTGATGAGTTGGTTTATGCTTTGTGACTCATCAGTCAATAATGTAAAAAATATGTAGATGTGTGTAAGCCCAAGAGGCGGGAACTAGAGTTACCTTTATATTGTGTGCCTTTAACATCTGTTATTTACCTAGTTCCACAGACAATAAATTCATTTCATTTCATTAGAAACAGGTCTTCTTTTAATGGAGTTCATATCGCATGTTACTGTAGGTGGTAGAGAGCGGTGTTGGCTTAGTGGTAGATACCTCGACTTTCATTCTGAAGGTCGTGGGTTCGAATCCCGGCTGGCCGTGCACCAATGTATTTTTCTTAAGAAAAATATATATGCGCTATTTTACATTGCTCTTACGGTGAAGGAAAACATCGTGATGAAACCCGCGGCTTAGTTGGCTCCAGAAGTATTGAAAAGTTCTCTCCTTTGGACATGGTCGACCAAGCTGAGAGGGTAGTGGGTGCTGGACAAGCCTACTCCATCCTCACGCAAAAAAGGACCCAATTAAAAAAGGGTCGAATAGCGGAAAACAGTCTGTTCAAGAACAAGTACATCATCATGCAGATCGTTGTATAGCCTCACTCCTTCAGATATTATAGTTATCTTCCCATGTAGTTCTATGTGGTAATTCTACAAGTTTATTTTTAACCCCCGACGCAAAAACGACGGGGTGTTATAAATATAATATAAATAAATAAATATTGCAGGACATTCCACACGTCGCCATCTAGCCCCAAGCTAAGTAACTAGACTTGTATTATGGGTGCTAGACAACGGATATACTACTTATATGCTTTTCTTTTGTAAATATATACTTATAATACATAGAAACAACCAGACCACAGACAAATATCTAAGCATAAATACTTGTCTGAGGCGGGAATCGAACCCGCAACCCTGTGTTTGGCAGTCCGGCATGGTGACCATTGTGCCAACTGGGTCGTCAAAAGTTATAAGTTTGACGTGTCTGTGTGTGTGTGTCTGTCTGTGGCATCGTAGCTCCCGAACGGATGAACCGATTTCATATTAAATTGACTCGAAAAAAGAGCGGTCCCCCGACGCGACAATATTTAATCAAAAAAATTCATATTTACCTACTTACGTAGGGTCATTATTTCGGGTTTATTATTTTCTTTTTGTAGGGTTTTTTTTTCATAGTTGTTTTTTGCTTGTTTTAGGCTTTTTACGTTCATACTAATTTTTTTTGTGTCGGGGTGTTTTAAATTGTTTATTAAGCTATTGCATAGCTTCTATCGCGGGCCTTGAGCGCGGGGACCGAATCCAGAAATTCCGTAACGAAAAAAAAACCTCACGCTCCCCACTCCGACGGCCACGGAGGTGTGTCTTGATTTATTTCTATTAAATACTTCAATCTTAACAACATCTTTATATATTTTTTCTTATATTTGTAGATGGTACCGCGTAGCTTGCGATGAGACGCTATGGCAACGGCTTGACCTAGGCAATAAGACTATATCGAAGGACGCGCTCGGCAGGATACTGGACAGGAAGCCTGTTATAGTACGTCTCGCTAGTTCTGAGGTAAACAGGGTTTTTTATAATATATTTTTTATCACAGTTGCTCATAAAGTGGATATTATTGAACGGCTTTTAGGCCCATAATCCAACGTATTACGCACGCGTGCGTTATGCATTACCATGATACAACTAGTGCTGTAATAAGTTATCCGAATAAATTAAATTGGTATCTTACTGCTAATTACATGTTAGGTAGATGAAACATTCTTAATTTAACTGGGTTATACTGTTTTGATGTATTAACAAAAGGTCGGTACCAACACAGAGTTTTTAATCCAGCAAAAATGGTTGTCTGTAAAATCGGTTTACGAACGATAATTTTTGTTTTTTTCTTAACTTAAAAATATTTTTTTCCGTATCATTATATTCTGTATTTTTTAAAAAATATTGTATGCCAGACGAGGCTGTATAGGTTAATAGTCTTTTGCCTGCCCTTTCGGGAGTATAATTAACAAAAAAATAGTAAACAAACACAAATATTTTGTTAACTTTCACTGTTTGTTATTTTTAACAAGTCTTTTTTTAATTCGCAACTGGATAAAAAAACGTCGTACGATACACGCGTGGATTGATCATTGTATCTCGGCTTTTTGAAACGGCCTCTATGAAATGATCAATTTACCACACTTGTATCGCAATGTACTATTTATTACCCGCATAACTCCTGGTCCCGTAACGTAATTTTTAGCCTATTTAGTCCTACTGCAGGGTAATGCCTCTTTCTACTTCTTTTCATGTCAGATTCCGTGATATTATTAATTTTTTGTAATTTTTGATAATTGGTTTTAAATTTTTGACGTCTAATAATTTAGTGGAACCTGCATTCACTCAAAAGTGTCATGTTCCGGTAACACCACACGTGCCTTTCTCGATGTGTGACGTCATGCGTCATGGTAACATGAGCGAATTTAATAATAATATCACATATGTAATAATATTGTGTTATGGTGCCGAGTTACGAATAGAAGACTTATATAAAGGAAATAAAAGGAAAATATATATATTAAGAATACGATGAAAAATTGAGTTTTTTTTGTTATTCCTTTAATAACAAAAAAAACTCAATTTTTCATCGTATTCTTATGACGGTATCACGTAAACTTATCGTCCGTAAACCGACTTTACACACAACCATTAACTTTTTTTCTTTTTCTAATGTTCTCTGTCTAGTGACAGCTTGTCCAGTCCTTTTGTGTTAATTTTTTTTTCTTATTTCCAGATAGGCGAATGGCACCCGGCCATATTGCCGCCACCCTCCCGCATCCAATACCTAGATCTGTCCATGTGTACAGTAGACACAGTGACCATAAACAACTTGCTGACCAGCTGCCCGTCTGTGAAGCGACTTAGCTTGGAGAATGTTACCGTCTGCGAGGAGACTTGTAGAGTTATCGGTGAGTTATGGATCCTGAACCATAAACAACTTGCTGACCAGCTGCCCGTCAGTGAAGCGACTTAGCTTGGAGAATGTTACCGTCTGCGAGGAGACTTGTCGAGTTATCGGTGAGTTATGGATCCTGAACCATAAACAACTTGCTGACCAGCTGCCCGTCAGTGAAGCGACTTAGCTTGGAGAATGTTACCGTCTGCGAGGAGACTCGTCGAGTTATCGGTGAGTTATTGATCCTGAACCATAAACAACTTGCTGACCAGCTGCCCGTCAGTGAAGCGACTTAGCTTGGAGAATGTTACCGTCTGCGAGGAGACTTGTCGAGTTATCGGTGAGTTATGGATCCTGAACCATAAACAACTTGCTGACCAGCTGCCCGTCAGTGAAGCGACTTAGCTTGGAGAATGTTACCGTCTGCGAGGAGACTTGTCGAGTTATCGGTGAGTTATAGATGAATCCTGAAAGGAGTAGGTTCGAATCCCGGCCGGCCGTGCATCAATAGAATAGTTTTCATAATACTTATGTGCGCTAATCGACATTGTGGTGTAACCCGCAGCTTAGTTGCCTTCAGACGTATTGACGAGTATTTTCCTCTGGACACGGTTGACTAAGCTGTGAGGGTAGTAGGTGCTGGGTAAGCCTACTCCATCCTCACGCAAAAAGGACCCAATTGAAGAGGTCTAGTTGCGAACAAACAGCCCGTATACAACGAACAAGTAGGCAGGTAACTAAAATTTATATTTACTATATAAGAGCGGTGTTGGCTTAGTGGTAGATACCTCGACTTTCATTCTGAAGGTCGTAGGTTCGAATACCGGCCGTGCACCAATGCATTTTTCTTAAGAAAATTTAAGTGCGCTATTGACATTGCTCTTACGGTGAAGGAAAACATGTGATGAAACCCGCGGCTTAGTTGGCTCCAGAAGTATTGACAAGTTCTCTCCTCTGGACACGGTCGACTAAGCTGAGAAGGTAGTAGGTGCTGGGTAAGCCTACTCCATCCTCACGCAAAAAGGACCCAACGAAAAAGGGGTCTAATTGCGGAAAATAGCCCGAATACAAGTACAAGTATTAACTAGATTTCGCCTGTGACTCCGTCCATGTAGGGTTTGAATTTTTCAAAATTCTTTCTTATCAGATGCCTACGTCATACAAAGAACACACCCTCCAAGTTTCAGGTCTCTACGATCAGCGGTTTAGGCTGTGCGTTGATCCGTCAGTCAGTCAGGACAAAGTATTTCATATGTATAGATTTTTTTTTTTTTGCAAATCAACGGGTTCGATTCCCGGCTAGGGTAATGATGCTTTCAAAAATCTAATGATGCAGTTTTCGTTATTGTCAAAATCGGTCACGTAACTTCTTTTAGCATTTTTTGCTGTCTCTTATAGTTAATTTCACCTTCCGTAGAATTACGGAAAATCCTTTCTTATCGGATGCCTACGTCATACAAAGAACACACCCTCCAAGTTTCATGTCTCTACGATCAGCGGTTTAGGCTGTACGTTGATCCGTCAGTCAGTCAGGACAAAGCATTTTATATGTATAGATATAACCCTGAAGGCCCAGGAGATCGGTTTCTGTTACGGTTTTCCGTTTCACGTTTTCGTAACGCCCCCGGATGTAACGTTTGTTTATTATTTTCAGGCAAATGTGTACAATTAGAAACGTTAAATCTAACAATGGCTCAAGGGATTACTACGGAAGGATTAACGCATATTTTAAACGGATGTCAAAGGTATGTAGACATGGCAAAGAACGTTGTAACGTAGGTTCGATTCCCGCCGTCGAACAATTTTAGTGTATAGTATAAATATTGCAGGACATTCCACACATCGCCATCTAGCCCCAAGCTAAGTAACTACACTTGTGTTATGGGTGCTAGACAACTCATATACTACTATACTTTGTTATAAGTTTTACGTGTCTGTGTGTCTTTGGCATTGTAGTTCCCGAACGGATGAACCGATTTTAATTTGCTTCTTTTGTTTGAAAAGTGAATTAGTCGGAAGTGTTCTTAGCTATGTTTGACCGAAATCGGTTCAGCCGTCTAAAAGTTATGGGGGATAAAAGTCGGGATTTTTTGGAACGAAGTTCCTTATCGCGCGTTGCGAAAGGGGGCTAGACGGAAAAAATTACGACCAAAAGTTGTAACGACACTTTTTGCTATAGTTGTAAGCCGTGGGGCGTGTTTCTCTCTCTCTCTCTCTCTCTCTCTCTCTCTGTCTTATAGAAAGCAATTACTAAAATTGAGCCTACTGATTAAGTTTATATTAAATTATATTTGTTAATAATATAAAAATATATATTATAACTTAAAAAAATATATATTACAATTCCTTCACTAATTAATCGAAAGAAACTTCGTTCCATCCGGGTGTCCCTTGCCACCTCTTAAGTTTTTTTATTCTAAATAATAAATATTGCAGGACATTCCACACATCGCCATCTAGCTCCAAGCTAAGTAACTACACTTGTGTTATGGCAACGGATATACTACTTAAAATACTTTTCTTTTGTAAATATATACTTATAATACATAGAAACAACCAGATCACAGACAAATATCTTAGCATAAATACTTTTCTGAGGCGGGAATCGAACCCGCAACCCTGTGTTTGGCAGTCCGGCATGGTGACCATTGTGCCAACTGGGTCGTCCAATTAAAAAATTTAAGTTTTGTTTCAGCTTACAATCACTAAATATATCGTGGAGCAATCTAGACGAGAGTGCGTTAGAAGTGTTGGTCACATCTCTACCACAGAACCTGTTGCGGCTCAACATGGCCGGCGCCAGGTTACTTACTGACGATAGTGAGTGTTATACACCCGCGTAGCTCCCGATCCCGTGGGAATATCGGGATAAAAAGTACCCTATGTTACTGTCAATGAATCAATGTATCCTCATAGCAAGTTTCATATAAATCGGTCCAGTAATTTCGGAACAAATTCAAACTACAAATCACCGCTAAAATAAGTTAAGTGGTACCACAGAACTTGTTGCGGCTCAACATGGCCGGCGCCAGGTTACTTACTGACGATAGTGAGTGTTTACCACCCTCGTATCTCCCGATCCCGTGGGAATATCGGGATAAAAAGTACCCTATGTTACTGTCAATGAATCAATGTATCCTCATACCAAGTTTCATTTAAATCGGTCCTGTCGTTTGACAGTGAAGACGAAACAAACCAATAAAAAATAAACTTTCAGATTTATTATAATACTAGCTGGGCCTGCAGTTTCACCTGCGTAACTCCCGATTTCGTGGAAATATCAAAATAAAAAGTACGCTTTATGTTTATCCATGTCTCTAGCTATCTACATACCAAGTTTCATCGCAATCGGTCGAGTAGTTTTTGCGTAAAGGAGTAACAAACATACCCAAAAACATTGTTCATGCGAGATTGTTTTGATTTTGTGACCCTTGTAATACAACAATTTTGTTTTTTTTCCCTCAGTGTTGACATCACTATCCTCCCGCTGCCCGCGCCTCGTGGAGCTCGACGTGTCAGATTGCGCGCGTATATCCGCGAACGGCAGCGTCGCCATGGCAAAGTTCCCCTGCCTCGAACACTTGGCCGTGAGCAGGTGCTACTTGATGCCAGCCAGCGCACTCGCGTAAGTCGAATAGTAATCTACTTGTACTTGTATACAGGCTGTTTTCCGCCATTGGACCCTTTTTAATTCTGAAGTTTTTAATTCTGAATTCTGATAATTCATTCTGAAGGTCGTGGGTTCGAATCCTGGCGGGCCGTGCACCAATGCATTTTTCTTAAGAAAAATTTATGTACGCTAATTGACATTGCTCTTACGGTGAAGGAAAACATCGTGATGAAACCCGCGACTTAGTTGGCTCCAGAAGTATTGACAAGTTCTCTCCTCTGGACACGATCGACTAAGCTGAGAGGGTAGTAGGTGCTGGGCAAGTCTACTCCGTCCTCACGCAAAAAAGGACCTAATTAAAAGGGTCTAATTGCGGAAAATAGCCCGAACATAAGTACATGTAGGCCAGGGGGGTGTTAACAAGCCGCGGCCGAAGCCTCCCACCTGAAAATGCAGGAAATAAAAACAAAAAACATGTTGAATATCCTGGTTGAAATAACTTCTTTACTGAAAATAACTTAATAATCATTTCTTCTTCTTTTTTCCAGTAAATTAAATTCAATAACATCGTTACAATACTTGGACGTGTTCGGGATGCTGCAGCCGTCATCTCTGAACGCACTCCGAGCCGCTATGCCTACTATACAGATAAACCAGTTCATGTTCAGGTCAGTTTATTGTACATAATCTCATGTTTACGTCAGTTTATTGTACATAACTTCATGTTCGAGACAGTTTATTGAACATAACTTCACGTTCGAGTCAGTTTATTGTACATAACTTCATGCTCGAGTCAGTTTATTGACATAACGTCATGTTTTAGTCAGTTTATTGTACATAACTTCATGTTTCAGTCAGTTAATTGAGCATAACTTCATGCTCGAGTCAGTTTATTGAACATAAATTTATGTTTGAGTCAGTTTATTGTACATGGCTTCACGTTTAAGTCAGTTTATTGTACGTAACTTCGTGTTTGAGTCAGTTTATTGAACATAAATTCATGCTTGAGTCAGTTTATTGAACATAGCTTTAGGTTTCAGTCAGTTTATTGTGCATGACTTCACATTATTGTACATAACTCGTGTTTGAGTCAGTTTATTGTATGTTACTTCATGTTTGAGTATATTTATTGTACATAACTTCATGTTTCAGTCAGTTTATTGTACATTAGATCATTTTTTATTTAATTACAGTGCTATCGCTAGACCTACAGTGGGTACACGTAGGACGTCGGTATGGGGCCTCCGGACAAGAGACTGATGTACAACACTGAGCACCTGCCTTTATGGTCCTTCTGAACACGGAATCCCACTTCTGATGATAAGTTTCAATTAAGCGCGGTCCCTGTATATCATCCCCTAAGTACTAGCTAATGTACATAATAATATGTAAAATGAAGTGGTCAATATAGTGTTTAGGGTGGAACATAGATGTTTGGTGTGTGAATATATTTATTTTAATTGTAAGAGAAGTCTATGCTTTTTGTGAATGTATAAAACATGAAATTTTTTATTTTATAAACAATATGTTTTCGTTATATGAGTTTTTCTGTAAGTATTCAACGCTCGTATTCACAAACATTACTTAAGTTGCACTTGGATAAGTGAACGCACTGTCCTATGATTGGTCAATTTTGTGCTGCTCTCTTCACTCTAGCGAATCCGCGTCTTATTTGCGGCTCTATGCGTTCGCGCGCACTATGCAATCTCAAAGTGTTGATTGTGAATATGGGTGTAAATGTTGTAGATTATATTTTTCCGTAAAAGCCTTAATTAAAAAACTTGAGAGGTGATAAGGGGCACCTGGATGGAACGAAGTTTCTTTCGATTAATTAGTGAAGGAATTGTTAAAAGTTATAATAATATTTTTTTATTATTAACAAATATAATGTAATATAAACTTAATGAGTAGGCTCAATTTTAGTAATTGCTTTCTATAAGAGAGAGAGAGACTATAGCAAAAAGTATCGTTACAACTTTTGGTCTTAATTTTTTCCGTCTAGCCCCCTTTTGCAACGCGCGATAAGGAACTTCGTTCCAAAAAAACTCATTATTTAACCATTTGAATTGACGAGAAACAGTCGATGACATCACTAGCTCATCTTGAAGATTCACTGAAGGTTTTGTATTTTAATCCGTATAATTTTCTGAAAGTAGACGCTGTGACGTCACTCGTCGCGTTTTGTGTCTTGTAATCGAAGGGCAAATAATCGTATATTTATTTTACAAAACATTGCAATATTATGCAAAAAAATATAGCTATTGTAAAGTTATTGTTATACAATCTATAATATAAAATGAATCGCAAAATGTGTTGGTAAGCGCATAACTCAACAACGCCTGGACCAATTTGGCCAATTATTTTTTTGTTGTCTTTGATATTGTCAAGAGAAGGTTTTTATGAAAGAAAATATTAAGAAAGTTGCGCAGAAAATTATTACGCAGGTGAAACCGCGGGGCGCAGCTAGTTTCAAATATATTTCATATTTTAAACCGACAAAAAAAGGAGGTTCTCAATTCTTAGCGTATTGTACTTGTATACGGGCTGTTTTCCGCAATCAGACCTCTTTAGTTGGGTCCCCTTTGCGTGAGCTTCAACTTGCCAGGGGGAGAACCAGCCCAGCTCTTCCATAAATAATGCCACCAGATGTGGTTTCTTAATGGAAGGCTTTTAACATCACCTAATGTCCTTAGTCTAATATCTGTTAGCACCATGCAGTCTAGCACCACATGCGCGTTTCCTCAGCCTCCATGTTATTTTCTTAGCGTATTTATTTTATCGTTACAACTAGAAACATTCGAATTTTGACAAATTGATTAAAAAGCAATTAAAAAGGTGATTTTTTTACTACTTTTTCTGTTTATAAAAACTCTTATTGGTACAATATTTTTTTTTAAGAATAAAGAATGCATTTATTAGGGTACATATCTAAAATGATTTTAAATATTGTAAAAAATGCCATGTCATCGCTAGGGAAAATTATAGTAAATTTATGTATTTTGGGTACCAGGTTATCCCTGTTTTGAATTTCGGGATATCGCTATTTTCGGTTTCGGGATATCCCGAGATTTTTGGTTTCAGGATATCCTAGATTTTTTTAGTTCGGGATACCTGTGTGTTTTCGGTATATTTCGCCGAAATAAAGCATTAAGAGAATTGGAAAGTTGAAATTATAAAAATTGACGAGAATTCTAAATAAAATAGATTTTATGTAATGTTATTTTCCAATGTGATTAGTAGATTATATAGCTTTTTCTAAATAAAACATTTTTTTATTAATTATAGATTTTTTTATTTATAATTAAACCTTAAATATTAACTAAATTATTATAATATTTCTAGAAAGAAAAGGAGTTGATTGTTGTGTGCTATGTCTACTAATATTATGAAGAGGAAAGATGCGATTTAATAGGCTCTAGAACTACTGGACCGATTTTGATGAAACTTGGTATGACGATACATTGATTCATTGGAAGTGTTATAGGTTACTTCATATCCCGATATTCTCACGGGATCGGGAGATACGCGGGGAAACCCTGGATGCTAGTTTAAATTAGCTCAGCTGTTACAAAATATATGAGAATTGAGTTTTTTTGAGACTTTTTACCCGACTGCAAGGAAAGGGGTAGGTTTTTCTTATCTTTGTATGTTTCTTTATTTAAAGGTTCTTTTAGCTTTTTGTTCAGCAGCATCGCTAGCTTCAACAAATGTCCGTTTGAGCTTATTTTTCCTGCTCTCCCGGTACTTTGCGGACACTTTTTCAGCTAGTTTAGCTATTCTTTTCATTGTTTGAGGTGGGTACCTATAAAAAGTAAGAAATAAAGTCATATTTTAATTATTGCATTCACACAGCGCCATCTAGCCCTAGGCTAATCACGCTTGTGTTATGGTGACCAGTTGCTGGATAGAATACTTAATACTTTTTTATATTTATGTAAAAACACCCAGACTACAACAAATATGTAGGTAAGGTCAGCTGCATAATTGCAGATCCACCATAGAGCTCCAAATATTTTTTCAATACAAACAAGATTCTAGGCACCTGCTTCAGTTAAAGTTTAAAGTCTTTTAACTCATAAATTTATAAAACAAAAACTATTAGAATCAAAATATTCCAATAATAGTTTTTTGAACTCTATAGTTGGTCTGCAATTCTGTTGTTGACTGTACATTGTTTACAGAAAGAAACCAGACTGGATCTATTTGGATGAAAATCAGTAGGTAGTTTTGAGAATGGGGTCTATGATACTTTTGATCCATTCCCGCAGTATCGGGATTACACGAGTGAAACCGTAAGACGCAGCTAGTTTTTGCTCACTTTATTATCTTAGGAGTTCTATCTAGTAGCCTACATGAGCACATAAACTGTATTTTAAAAGCTTCTCGTGGTTTTTTAAGTTTTTTACGAACCTACAGCCCAAGAACTCAATATTAGTAAACAGTTGTGCCAATGTCACTAATTCAGCTTCCTCGAAGTCGTCCTTGTGTTCTACCATGAAATTACGTCTCACTTCCCACTGTTCGTCAGATTCGTGCTCCGTTCGTAGTGAATCTACGTCGATTATCGTCTTCATTTTCACCTTTTGAGGTTATAGGTTTCTGTTTGCCTTGCGTCGAGAAATGGTATTTCTACGGGGTTCAGGGTAGTGGTTTTTGTAATAAATTCTTCAATGATAACAGAAGATTTTGTCTTAAAAATGGAATTGTAGTCGTCTTGTTATAAAATTCTATTTTGTTTTTATGAACTGTAAACAGCTGCGACTGACAAGTAATTAACGTTTCATTGTGCGAAGTTTTAAGTTTTCAATGATGGAACGTGGTTTGAAAGAATGTTTTTTTTATATCCCGCTAATATTGATGCGAAACTTTGTTTGAAAGTGTGTGTGTTTATTTGCTCTAAATATGTAAATAGAAAACTAAAACAGACTAATTGTATTTTCTAGGATCACTAAATGGCTAATGAGAAATAGCATGGTTTATCAAAATTGTAGAACGGAATGTAAAGTGTGCTGCCAAGCTAGAAAAATTAAAGTAAATGAATGGAAAATTTTAATTTGCCTGCATGGAACCTTAACATAATTGCATCATTTTTCGTATATTAACTTTTTATACACGTCTGTCTAAGATACACGTAAACTTAAAAATAAAACGAAATTGTAGTCAAATCTTGCAAAAACTATTAAAATCTGAAATATTGTAACCGTCAGTAGCTTTTTTTTTGCAAAAGTCTTGCAATACTTGATAAGACAAAATTATAACACGGCTGAATTAAAATTGACACCCACTTTATGGTGTTTCTTCGATAGTGATGTCTTTTTAATTTAGTCTACCTATCGAAATGGTAGAAACGAGTAATGGAACTTTGGTAGTTTTTCAGTTCGACATATTTCTTTGTGTTGTATTTAACAGATTTCATTTCAATTTTATTACTTTTGAAGGTATTTGTGAATAAAACAGTGTAATTTAAAGCCATAAAATGACGTGAGTGTAAGATAACTTTCACCTAGAGTCGTTACAACAGACAAACAGGTAACAATACTATAATTAGGACAGCGATTACCCTCTCTTTGTTTAATTTCTAAATAATAAAAATAATTTATTCACTTTATTGTCCTTTAGTGGCATTTTATCGGCTATAGAAGAGATTTACGAAGTTTTCTCTTTGATCGGAAGCTATCAATACGGTGGAAATACAACTTTACCATGGCGTTTTCGATACGAAAGATAATATCAAACATTTCATATTTTTCGAAGTCGGGGGATGGAGATTCCCTCAATACCGAGTCCTCACGTAATCAAAACGATGAGAATCAACGGGCTATGTACCAACTTTGCGCTCCTACATCGGATAATATCGAGTTTACGCGTGTTGAAGCTGATTCCACCTCAAAAAGCGCTCAGAGCTTAAACCTCCCACCTTCCGTTAAAAACTACGCTGTAAAGAAAGGTTCCCTCTCTGATACTGATGTCCTGGCTGTAACCTTACCACCCTCGAGCCCTGAGATAAGAAAATGTAGAAAACTGAAACTAGACATTGAAAAAGCGAGTCAGTCTGCCAACGACTCTCTTACTATGTCTGAAGATAGCCCAACGAACGTCGAAAATACTCCAAAGCATAAACTCTTAGAAGGAAAAAACTTGGACCTGTTCAAAGGCTTCAATTTCAATGAATCATTCGATATATCGGACGCTCTATCGGATGCTATGTCAGAGACATCATATGATGACAATGTTGACATAGAATCCCTCTCCGATCGCTCAGACTCTGGGGACACTGAAGACGGAACAGCTATCCAAATGTGCCGCAAAGTGGAACCTGAATACTCAGCACCATCTGCGACTCCAGAATCCTTCGCAGATGTAGAAATTGAGAAAAACGAAGAAGATCGTATTGCTCTAATCGAAGAATACCAAATGAAGATTGAAAAACTTGAAATGGTACTGAAGAAGCTGCTCACTGACTTCCAATTCCACATTGAAGTTGCCAAAGTGTTCAATTGTAAATCGATTGTGTCCGAACCTAATATAGATATGACTGACATGAAAAAGTCTCTCGACATTAAATATACAGACAACATTAATCGTGGTGTCAGTCCGTCCGATTGGAACATTGTCCTGGAAAAAGATGACACACAAACCAAACATAAAGTCAAAAATCAACTCGTCACAATAAGAAACAATATTGATAATTTCATTCACACTTATTTACAAGATAAACCGAAACTAAGTCATGAACGTAGAAGCGTTACTTTTGATTTGCATAAAGGAGAACGTTGCCACAAGCGTAACCCAGTCAGTAACAAGAAAAAGTTAAAGCACTATGATTTTCCAGACCTTCGAGAAGCTATGGTCAACTTATTCTGTGACAATAACTGCAACATATCATTTGATGATGACGTCAACTGCAGAAGCTGCTCAGAATCAGAATCATCAATGAAAGACCACAACCAATCAATAACCTCATCGATCGGCAACTTCACACTAGACTCGACAACTTTGTCAGCATACTCGGAATCTCTCGATCAGATCATAAGCTACAACAGCTTCCAAGATACAAGCTTATACAGCACAATATTACAAAAAGCTGCCATCGAACGAATCACTTTCTACATCCAAGCGCATAGCATCCAACTGAAATGCGAGCCAAATTGTGAGAAATTGGAAGAATTTGAATCAAAAAATGTTATAACATTTCTATGCCCGGCCTGCAATGTAAAGGAATTGGATGAAAATGGCCTCCTAACACATATCCTAAGCCAGAAACACTGTGAAAAAATCCACTTTCTCTACAAAACTGCTTATGTAAAGAAATGTATTAGTTCCGGAAAGGAAATCCTACCATCAACCGTCTTAAACCCAATGACTTATTATCGAGATGAGAATAAAATTGTCTGCTTTGGTGATGGGTTATATGCTTGCTCGTTATGCTTCGAGAATCTGATTGTTGGAGAGTCTGTACTGATGCAGCATTGTACCGATGAAGAGCATATTAATAGAAGGGATCGTTTATCTGATATTATCGAATAGGTTGTAAAGGATTTGATCGATTGTTTTGAAACTAACTTCACTCAAGTTGTATTGAATCCGATATGAATGAAGTTAGTTTTGTAGCTATGACGTCATAACATGGCGCTAGTGTTTTCATCACATTGCTTAATTATATGTATCTTTAAGAGCGAATGGTATTAAGCGAATTTTTTATAAAAAGTAATAGATTTTGTTTTAATCCGCGTATATTTTCTTTTCTACTTTTTCTTTCTACTTATAATATTAATTTAGTAGTATCTTTTAAAAGAGAATTAGCCCAGAGCACATACAGAAGCGCCCTTTCTCCTTTATTTTTAATGTACAAGTGAAATAATTGTATCTTTTATTTTCAATACAATTTTTTCGGGCAAAAAATTGAAGTGAATATAAAAGATTTTTTTCTGTTTTGTTTTTAAAAGACTGTATATCTTCTACTTACTAACATAATGGACTGAACTTGACTGATTTTTTTTTAATATTCTGTCTTTTTTACTGACATTTTGATTATTTTTATTGCCTTTTTAAGCAACTTTTTAAATATTTCTTTCTACTTAATTATTTTCTTTTTTATTATATTCTATCGAAAAATCTTTATATTTATTTTATTTCTTGTACCTGACTAAGGCCCGCCGCAGATGAAGGACATTAACTGGGATAAAGAAGGCTTTCGGCTTTTGAAAATTATATTGGTCAGTTTTTATTTTTAAGATTATTTTACTAGTAAATAAACCCCCTTTTTTTTAAATCGTTTAAAAATAAACATTGCTAAGGGTATGGCTATGCCAAAGATGCATCGCACAGCGCGTCGCACATCAATGTAACTCCGTGTAAAACGATTGTATGGAAATACAAGCGCACGCGCAATGCGCATGTCTCGTGATTGGTCAAATCAAGGTGACCGCGTCCCGTCACACGCGCGCTGCACTGCACTGCTTTATATCTACTTTTGCGATGTCTAAGTTTTTTTTATCATATTAACAATACACAAACATAAGTCTACTTAACATATAAAAATCACGGAGGTTTGACGTGGTGCTAAGTTATAAATAAGTCGTCAGTCTATAGGTAAGAAGGTATTTAACGAGTACAACACTATTACATAATAATAATATTCAAAAAAGTAAGCAAATAAAATAAAAACTAAAACAAAATAGGAACCAGGTAGTCACAATCTTAAAATGTAATTATTTTTTTATAAATTATCTAGAAAATAAGTTTTGAGTTTGATTTTAATGTTTCGTTGTGTAATTTTTTCGCAAAAAACAGAAAGCAAGAGCAGAGCAGACAGAGTGCGCAGAGTGCAATGCATCTTTGACATAGTTGCTGCCTGTCCACAGAAGTGGAGCGAGGTAGCACAATGTGAAAATGCCGCTCCGCTCTTCTGTGAACAGGCAGCCTAAAGCGGGGTATTTACTATTTAATTAGCTTTTATCTCTAATTTTTAAAATCAAAATTATTCAAATATTATATTTACTTATAGTTATCTACATTAATTTTAAGTGCACTTAATAGCTACTTGTTTTTTTTTTTATATTTTAGTTTTTTTAAGGCCCAACATAGACGATAGACATGTCCTTGTGGTCCATTTTTTAGTCCAACTATTTGTCGCACTGTAAAGCAAAACTTTCTCACTGACAAGTAAAAAATCTCATGAAAATGGTCCTATCTCCACAGATCTAGTTGCGGAAAACAGCCCGTATACAAATACATTTCTCCTTTCTATATAAAAAGAAAACTATAAACATTGCAGGATTGCAGCAGATTTTTTTTGCCCCACCCCTCGGGTGAGTAATAGCGATAACAGCGAGGTTATTAACGAATTACGATTTCGAATTTGAAAGTAAATAGGAAATCATAGTCTTCTTGGCAGCAGACTCATGTTCAGTAAAAAAAAACATAATTGGTCCATACCAATTACTAATTAGGCCCTCTCCCAATTAAAAAGGTTGTGATTTTAAAAATCCAATTCGTCAATTACCAAATACTTAAAATTAGAACCGCAATGTTTAAAAAAAGAAAGAAACAGGGTCCATTTTTTCAAACTTCATTCATCTAACCCTAGAAATAGAGTTGAGGGTCTGCGTAGACGATAGACAATCTTGAAGCGAACAAAAGTCCTTAAAACTTTTTTTAAAAATTAATTATGGCTTCGCACGGCTTGTGCATTTAGCCAGTGTCAAGTTATATTTTGCATCAAATTATGACCCGATTTTTCATAAATCGGGCCAAAAGTGTTTCAAAACAGTCAAAGTCATCATAGTCCGTCAAGTCAGGGGCGGTAAAGCGGTGGCAAGTTTACCATAACCTTAATAGGAAATTTGGAGGCAACGAGAAAACTTCATGTTTGACTCTGATTTTTACTGTCACTACACCTTTCACAGAACTAAATTGAATAACATTCCACCAGAATTATACAATTCAACTCGGGTTACAACTAAGTTTCATGAAAATAAAACTGCAGCACGACATGTTGTTAACTCGTTCCCGCCAAAACTCTCCTTAAAACTTGGTGAACTAAAGTTATATTGGCTACCCACAGACCACAACGTAGCCGACGACGCGTAATAAAATATTCCTATCGAACAAACGAGAAAAGTTGTATCGTTGGGAAGTCCTAAAAATAACCATAGTAATCTAAAAAACTTGAGAGGTGTCAAGGGACACCCGGATGGAACGAAGTTCCTTTCGATTAATTAGTGAATTGTCATTTTTTTAAAGTTATAATAATATTTTTTTATTATTAACAAATATAATGAAATATAAACTTAATCAGTAGGCTCAATTTTAGTCAACTGGCTTGCTTTCTATGAGAGAAAGAGACAGACAGAGAAAGACGCGCACGCCGCACGGCTTACAACTATAGCAAAAAGTGTCGTTACAACTTTTGGTCTTAATTTTTTCCGTCTAGCCCCTTTCGCAACGCGCGATAAGGAACTTCGTTCAAAAAATTCCATAAAGGAAGTACGCTTAACACATTGGGGACTTTTGTCCGAGGATCTTCGTCATCAGAGACCTTCAACTAATCATAGATTTAAGAACATAATTAAGAATAGCACAAAACGATCTCTCCGTCAAAATTCAAAAGACTGATTAATATACAGGCTTATTTTGTCAATACCTACTTTCATTTTGTTATATTTTTTACACAAAAATCTGTGATAGCAACAAAAAACAATCTCATTTATGTGTTCCCCCTCTGATTTTGGTTAATAGTTAAGATAGAAAGGCCAGCATAGACGAGGGACTTTTGTCCGAGAAATATTACAAGTAGCGGAAAAAAGTCTCGTCTGCACATGCCTTCAGTTAGAAATATATATAAGCACATAAATATAAGCGTAGCATTATAGCGTAAATTGAATTAAATTGAAAAAAAAAAAGGTAATTTAAGTAAAAATATTTTTTAACCATGGGCATTGTAATCATTTTTATATTATGTGTAATGAAATAGGAAATAGTTGTTCAACGTTAAAAAATAGCTGAATATTGTTATCCAAAAAGAACAGTTTGGAATGTTGTTAGACCTATATCAAAATTTACCTCTACCAAGTCCAATATACAATGTGTAAAGAAAACTATGTAATCTCACTTAGCTTGGTACAGTCGGCATAATTGCAGCCCCCGGTAGACTTCTAAAATTACTATTATTGGCATGTTTTCATTCTGATAATTTTTGTTTGATAATTTGATGAGTTAGAAGACTTTAAACTTTAACTAAAGCAGGTGTCTAGAATCTTGCTTGTGTTGGAAAGATTCATATAACAGCCGTTTTGCAGCCCCCGGTAGACTTCTAAAATTACTATTATTGACATGTTTTCATTCAAATATTTTTTGTTTGATAAGTTAGAAGACTTTAAACTTCAACTAAAGCAGGTGTCTAGAATCTTGCTAGCGTTGAAAACATTCTCCAATTATGCAGCCGACCGTAAATACAGCCGTAGAGTTCTAAATTACTATTATTATAATGTTTCCATTTTAATAATGTTTGTCTAATAAATTTATGAATTGAAAGACTTTAAACTTCAGCTCGAGCAGGAGCTTAGAATCCTGGTTGAAAACTTTCTTATAATATGTAGCAGTTTTGGAGTTATATGGTATGTTGAGTACATAGTTTAGTTATCCGGGGCTGTTTCAGCACTTAGCCTCATCATTTGGGCCATTGTGCGTGATGTTTACTACATGTTAGTGTAATAAACAAAAAAAAATATCTATAATGTCCCGGGGATACCTACAATACCTAACTGGGATTACAGGGTTTTAATTACACACTGTATACGTGAAAAGGCTCCCATACAGACAACGGACTTTTTGTCACCAATCCGATAAAATTGAGGTACATACGACTCATAATATTGACGGTAAAATATGTCCGACGTCTGTGTTGCCTCTAACAAAATTATTCGATAAATAACTACGTAAACTAAGTGTCTTTATATTATTATTAATCATAGCGTAAGCATAATTATTAGTTTTAATAACAACACATAATTAACTACTTGACAGTTTTAGCAAATGTCTCTCACAATTATCTGTTTTGACAAAAAACGTTAATTAATTTATGTGATAACGTCATAAGAAAACGATGAAAAATTAAAAAAAAAACATGTTATTCCTTTATATTTTTTCTATAATTGTTTTTTTCCTTTAGGTATATGAGTCTTCTATGACAAATAACAGAAAAAAGTTAAGTATTTAAATGCATTAAAATATGTAGGTATTGTTATCCTATTAGCTACCATTTTCAACATACGTATTTCATTTTTTATTGTTACAACTGTCAAGTAGCTGAGTTATGTTTAGTGAGTATGTTTTACACAAATTGTATGTGTTTAGAAATATCATTATAACTTAATATTTAAGACAATCCGCGCCCGCGGTTTCATATCTGCATAAAAAAGTGGGCTATGTCATACTATCCCTACAAAAAATGCCATGGAACAAGATCTCTTAAAGTGTCCGATTTTTGTCACAGGAACATAAATTATCTAACAAAAATCTCTTTAAGATACCCCAAATAAACTATATATTTTTTACTTAGCCTGTTGTTTCCCACTGCTGGGCAAAGCCCTCCCCATTTCCCTCCAAGTGTCCCGAACTCCAGCTAATTTTGGCCACTCTACGTCGATCCAAGTCGTCGTGCCATCGTTTTTTTGGGTTTACCTCGAAGACGCTTGCCGTCTTGGGGGACCCACAAAAATATTCATAAAAAAGTTCCCGAAAATTACTAAAATTTAATTAAAGATGCAACACAATTATGGTCAACGGGCCTTTATTTTAAATAATGATGTTGTCTCATTTTGCAAATTCTCCAGTTTTGAGTGCTCCAAACTTCCTAAGAGGGATTCCAGGATATTCTTTACAAAGTATAAACGCGATTGTTACTAGCGGGCAGCATGTATCTTAAAATAATCTTTAAGTGATAACTTAGGCACTGTACGCCTTCTAAATAAGCAAATATATTAATTGCTTCTAGATAATATGTCTTATGTACCTTAGCTTAGTGGTGTTTTTACTAAAAAAAAAAGGAAAAAATATCTAAAAATCACCGCCAAAAACTGAGCAAATTCCAAAGTGTCATAGTAAAATTAAAATAGAAATATTATGATCATGTTATGTTATAGATTTTTAAGTTTGCACGGTACCCAAGTGTTTTTTTAAGAGAAAACTTATTATGAATTACTTTGAATTAAAAAGAAAGAACATATTATAATGAATTCTGAGTTACTACGAAAGACGGTTTCGCCAAATGTTTCGAAAATCAAATGACGGATAAAAGCCTCATTCTATCGATATCCTATAATCGAAGTACGCTAGTTTTGGTATTCGTGCTTAATCAAAGCGCCTCAGTTAAGAATACTGCGAAACTATAATCAATTTCTTTTTATATCAAAAGGCGATTGTTGTCTGAGTAGTATTAGTTCCAATTATCTTACTGCTCTCAGCAAATGGTGAAAATAAATCGGAAGCATTTTTGATGGGTGACAGTCGCCTGTTAAGTGTACTTGTACTATGGAGGTCAGTGCATCATTTTTATAATTACACAATCACTAATCAAATGGATTAAGATGACAGAGTAAAAAAAAATATTGTAAATTCTGTAAAAAAAAAAATCTTCAGTTTACTCCATTTGATTAATGATTTTAGTATAAATCTGATCTCTTACAATACAATAGTTTTTTATCGAGCAAGCGAAAAATAGGCTAAAATAAAATGAATTCATTTTGAAGTTAAAACCTGATCTGTGATTGCTGTTTAGATAAGGTTTGATAGGAAAAATCCATTGTTAAAATGTACTATTAATTTGTTGTGGTACTACGAATAGATTTATCCGTTTTTTTCCGAAACCTATTGCATAGCTTTTATCGCGGGCTTTGAGCGCGGCGACCGAATCAAGAAATTCCGTAACGAAAATAAAACTTAACACCCCCTACTCCGCCTATTTTTTTTTTCTTTATTTTTTTTGGTGTCTAAAAACATATATTGATGTCGAATTAAGTACCTCTTCCTTTTTTATGAAAGTCGGTTAAAATATTTATATTCTTGTATTTATTTTTACATTTATGTCATTATAATTCTTAAACTAGTTTTTATAAATTAGAATTTTTATCCGATGCCTACGTATCACGTCCTATCAAGTAGTGTTGTTTGAGCCGGACAAAAGTCTTGCGTCTTGTTATTTGCTACCTTCATAATCGTTAATCGATTTACTTTGCAGTATTTTATAGCTTGACCCACAGTAATACATATATTTGAAGGTGTGTGTGCAGTACTATCCAGCGTGTCAGAATACTCTTATAAATAATAATAATAATAATAAATGCGTTTATTTCTTTTACAAATGCTTAAATCTATCTACATTATGTTGAAACCTTCTTTTATGCATGAAATGCCTGTGTCAGAAGGCTTCGCTCTTCTATAGTTATTATTACTTATAATTTGTTAAGCAAAAGGTATTATTCGTAGTACCATGAAAAATTATACCAAAATCTGTGATTAACATCATAAAGTTGTCGTGTTCATATCATAATATTCAAAGCCAGTTTGTGGGTATAGATACCATCTATTTGTTCATACGCTAAACAGGGTAATGTTAATCAATTAGATTAGAACGAAATGGCCACCGCAGACGGGGACTTTTTTCCGTCAAAAGTCCTAAGACTTGTCGGACAAAAGTTCCTCATCTGTATCGTGCCTTAGCATAAATTGAATCACAAGAACTTATTCCATTTTTATTGTTTAAGTAATTAGGTGCTTTTGCTTTAATTTAAACATTGTTGTTTTTTAAATCTACCCACATTTTGGCTCATTATTACATTATACCCACTGTTTTCGGAAAATACTGTTTGGACTGAATAAAATTTGTACGTTTTATAATTATTTTGTTTTATTTATTGAACATAAGGCCACTTACTCTAAAACGGATTTTTCCCACCGCGCCATCTAGCGTCACTCAAAGGCAATTGGGCTTGTAATAAGGTTGGGAGACATCGGATACAATACTTATAATATTTTTCTTTTGTAAATCTATACTTAACTAGCAGGACTCCGAAGTTTCACCCGCATAACTCCCGATCCCGTGGGACTATCGGGATATAAACTAGCCTCTGTTATTGTCAATGAATCAATACATCCCCATACCAAGTTTCATCAATATCGTTTCGGAGTCTATTTGTTACAAACATAAAAACAATCTTGTTCTTTATAATATTAAAGAAGAAGACTAGCTGTCCTCGCAAACGTTGTTGTGCCATACACAAAAAATAAAAATAGTTGTTTGATTCTCGAGACTTCACAAATATATAGAATCGGTTTGGCAGTTTCAGAGGAATATGGTAAAAACACGAGAATTTTATTTTTATACAAGCTGTTCTGGCGAAAAAAAATAGATGTTCGATTCTCAAACCTAACACACAAAAAAATCATATAAATCGGTTCAGCCGTTTAGGTGGACAAAACAGCGACACGAGAATTATATATAAATATATATATATTTTAATTTAATTAAATAAGAATAAACATAAATACAAAATATAAACACCCATTAAACCACACGAGGTTTATCTTAGGTGTACATCCCTCATTTACTCACTCAGGTGCAGGGTAGGTAGGTGTACATATAGTCTATTTGTTGTTTACGTCGTCATATTCAATGCAGTCGTTGCATGCCTACTTGTACTAGCCTATACAGGGCCATTGGCAACCAGTGCTACCTACATCTACCTACTTGTTTTTTATTATTTTTAATATTTAGTGGTAATAAATTATCATTAATTATATATAAATAGGGATGTAAGACATATTTCAAGGACTAATTTCACTTCGACTTATTCATTTATTTCTTTGATTAAATTCAAACATGGTTTCTTAAAAGGTGATCGATTACATTCTAGACAATTTATCAAAATCATATCAATATTTCGAGTATAATTTTTTTCGTTTTGCAAATATAACAGAAAAATTTGACCAAAAGTTTTATCTGATTCACAATTTTTACTATATTTTATTAGACAATTTTTAATATTTTCTTGTACTGTATCATTTTTGATGCAGTTCTTATAAGCTGTATAGATTGTGTGTAAGTTATGACTGAACCCTTCAGAGCTAATATTAATTTTTGATAAATTTTCTACAAAATCTGTTAATTTTTCTTCATTTAATGTCGATATATAGCTTGATAACACATTTTTTTGTAGACTAGTATCGTTGAATAATATTTCTAGCAATTTGAGAAATATTTCTAAGTATTTCTCATTTATTTGGACTAGCAAATCTATAGAATTCAATGAAAACTTACTATTAAAGTATATAGGTAGAAAAGTCGTGAAAAATAGCGCTAAAAACTCTATATCTATATTTGCTTCTGTAAATAAAACATTGAATAACTTTTCTACGGCACTATTCGGTAGTTTTTCAGCCATTTTAGTAAAAAAAGAAGGATTTTTTGTACACTCTTTAGAAATTGTGGCGAAATTTATATTTTCACTTTGTAGCATGTCTAAAAGGTCCTCATGGGTGAAAGAGGCATAGTTCTCTTCATCTTGAACTGGAGAAGGTGTTTTCATATCATTTTCAATAATTTCCATAGCATTTTCCGTGACATTTTGACGAGAAGTAGAGTTAAGTTTGCCGAACTTTTCCGACCACTTATTGTCTGTGTTTATTTGGGATGCGGCTTCAAGAAATCGTTGGTAATATGGTTCCGAAGGTGGAGAAAATTTCCAACACTGATACATGGTTTTTTACTTGAAATTTAAGTAAGAAAATAGGATATTTCTTTGAATGGAACAATGTAAACCAAAGTAGGCGAATATCGAATGACATTGACAGCTGATGGATTAATGTTTTTGACACTGACGGCAGGAATTTTATTTAAACTGTCTTTGTGTGTGCCCGTTACAGTTTTATTATAATTAACTCGAAGTAGGGAGTTTTGGCGGGAACGAGTTAACAACATGTCGTGCTGCAGTTTTATTTTCATGAAACTTAGATGTAACCCGAGTTGAATTGTATAATTCTGGTGGAATGTTATTCAATTTAGTTCTGTGAAAGTGCACAAGTGTAGTGAAAGTAAAAATCAGTGTCAAACATGCAGTTTTCTTGTTGCCTCCAAATCTCCTATTAAGGTTATGGTAAACTTGCCACCGCTTTACTATAGCCCCTGACTTGACGGACTATGACGACGACTTTGACTGTATTGAAACACTTTAGGCCCGATTTATGAAAAATCGGGTCATAATTTGATGCAAAATATAACTTGACACTGGCTAAATGCACACGTGCGAAGCCATAATAAAAGAAAAAAAAAAAAAAAAAAACTCGAAGTCATTAACAGATAATTAAGACTTTCTTTAACGTCGTATCGTAGTAAATAATCGCTAGAAATTGTTTTGCGTTATTTTATGTAAGATTCACACAGCGTGCTATTTCTGTTTATCTCCGCTTAAGCTCATCAGTTGGCTTCATGCATTTCATCCTCAAGCCATAATCTCTTCCTCCTTCGTCCGTCTCAGTCAATTTCGCGTCAGTTGAATTTTCTTTTGCTTGGGGGTATGTCGTGTTTTCCAATTTTCTAAACAACTTCGTAAATAAATAAATTCGCAAACTGTATTAAACTTTGATGGTGCCTTCACTGCGTGGTGAGTAGATTATTTTATTTGATTTGATACTTACATAAATAACCTGCAGGTATTTTTATTATGAAATATCTACTTAGATTGGGATAAATACCTGAATACCCTTATTTCTTTGCTTTAGCCACTTAGGGCTTAGGCATTCCTGTCTGGCCATGCTGGTTTTAAATGAATACATAGTTTAAATTTAAAATAGTTGTAAATAATTACACTCGTCTATTTCATCTACCTACACATAAAATAAAAGAAGAGAGGGCATAAAGTCTGTCCTTGGAAGCAAATAAAAAAATGAGTCTAGGAGCATTGATTTATTACGTACCACGCTACTTAAAACTCAATGTCTAGGAGACTTTAAAAAGTAGTTGAACAAAAATGTTTGTCTGCCGGTTTCTCTGGTATTTTTAACCGACTTCAGAAAAAGGAGGAGATTCTTAATTCGTCGCGTATATATTTATTTTTTTATGTACTTATGTTCGCCGATTACTCGAAGACGCATGGACCGATTTGGAAAATTCTTTTTTTTTTAATGAAACGGGTCCAAAACGGTACTGTTTTATTACGGGGTTTACTCATGTAACTCCCGATCCCGTGGGAATATCAGAATAAAAAGTAGCTTAAGTTACTGTTATTGAATTAATATATCCTCATACCAAGTTTCCTTAAAATCGGTCCAGTAGTTTCGTAGCCTATTCGTTACAAACAAACAAAAAATCTTCCCTCTTTAGAATATTAGTCTAGACTAGATCCCGTGGGAATATTAAAATAAAAAGAAGTCTATCCTCCTCGACCAACGCAAAAAGATTTTTTTAATTCGAACCAGTAGTTACTGAGATAAGCGCGTTCAAACAAACAAACTCTTCAGCTTTATAATTAAGTTTAGATTGTTCAGTGATTTGGCAGGAACTAGGGGGCCCCTATCGATCACGGCGCCCTGGGCACTTGCCCAGAGTGCCCACTTTTAAAGAGGGGTCTGCTTACGCGGGTGAAACCGCGCGCCGCAGCTAGTAGATAAACAAGCGATTTTCACAAACAGAAAATATAATCTATCTATCTATCTTCTTATACATATAAAATGCTTTTTCCTGAATGACTGACTGACGGACAGCCTAAACCGCTGATCGTAGAGACCTGAAACTTGGACGGTGTATTCTTTATGTGACGTAAGCATCCGATAAGAAAGGCTTTTCCGAAATTCTACCCCTAAGGGGGTGAAGAAGGGG
Organism: Idaea straminata; assembly: GCA_951213275.1. Classification (NCBI taxonomy): domain Eukaryota; kingdom Metazoa; phylum Arthropoda; class Insecta; order Lepidoptera; family Geometridae; genus Idaea; species Idaea straminata. Next base: position 2,642,372 of record OX577872.1, read on the forward strand.
GGCAAAGTTTGTATGGAACTATGTGAACTCTTGGTCCATTTTTGACTTTAACGCGGACGAAGTCGCGGGCAAAAGAATAGAATAGAATTTATTCGAACAAACATCCGACATAGTATATACACAATTAGAAAACAGTAAGAGATACAAAAGAGCGGTGTTGGCTTAGTGGTAGATACCTCGACTTTCATTCTGAAGGTCGTGGGTTCGAATCCCGGCCAGCCGTGCACCAATGTATTTTTCTTAAGAAATAATTATGTGCGCTAATTGACATTGCTCTTACGGTGAAGGAAAACATCGTGATGAAACCCGCGGCTTAGTTGGCTCCAGAAGTATTGACAAGTTCTCTCCTCTGGACATGGTCGACTAAGCTGAGAGGGTAGTAGGTGCTGGGCAAGCCTACTCCATCCTCACGCAAAAAGGACCCAATTAAAAAGGGTCCAATGGCGGAAAACAGCCTGTATACAAGTACAAGTACAAGAGATACAAAAAAAGTTAGCTAGTTATTCCTATAAGCACATAGGTTTCTTTTTGATCCCGAATTTCCCGCGGGATCGGGAATTACGCGGGTAAAACCGCGCGGCGCAGCTAGTAGACAAACAAGCGATTATCACAACAGGAAAAATATTTATTCCTATAAAAAATCTAGGCTTGAATGAGACCCATAGACCTGTTTCGATTCATGATATCCTGGTCGTTTTTGTATCACTGTTTGTTGAACGGTTACTGTTGACCTAGTGATCGGTATCTCGACTTTCATTCCGAAGATCGCGGGTTCGGATAAGTATTACTACATAGTATACAGGGTTATTGGTAATTATATTAGCAAGACGTTGAGGGCTACTTCTGTGCACTTTAAGGTGAAAGGGTACCGGGGCTCTCTCCATACAAACGTAGTCGACTGTTTCCTCCCTGGATAATGACACTAGAGCAAATATTTTTGTTGCATAAAACCTATGCCATGACAATGCCCCTATGTCTTGGTTATGTCAGATTTAAAAAACAAAACAATAAAAAAATGGAAACATAGGGGCATAGTCAGTTTTATGCAACAAAAATATTTGCTCTAGTGTCATTATCCAGGGAGAAAACAATCGACTACGTTTGTATGGAGAGAGCCCCGGTACCCTTTCCTTTTAACAAACAACTTTTGAACGACTTTTGGAAAGGAAAAAATTTTTTTAGACGTTAGTAAATACGAAAAACAGCTGATTTTTTTAAACAAAGGTTATTCAGACTAAGAACAGTCGATAAAACTTAAAAACATAAGTACAATTTTAAGGTTAATGACCTCTCCGTGTATGGAACAGCTGATTTTCAGGTAAACCTAACCTCAAAATTTTCAAAAAAAATTTGAAATTTCAAAAGTCTTAGAACGAAAGTTGTTTGTTTAGGTGCACAGAAGCAGCCCTCAACGGCTTGCTAGTATAATTACCAATAACCCTGTATAACAAAGTAAAAATTCTTTATTCCTTTGGATGCTTAATACCTAGCTACAAAGATTACATCGACACGTCTTAAAAACTAAGTTAGGATGTGTGCCTTCGGAACGCGCCCACCAATGAGAAGAAGGCACAAGAAACTCATGGGGGTTTTTTTTTCATGTGATCACGCTCACAAAGGTCAATATTTTACAAATATTTGAAAATATTATTTGAAATGGAGCAACTAAAGTCACGTCCATGTTTAATTGGCGTATCGTTAAAAATTTGTTTTTCAATGCATATTATATTACCTAGTATATTAATTATTATTTTCAATTGTCCATTTAACAACTGTGTCTAAAGTGTTACATCTTAAGCAATAAAAAAATAAGGTGACCTCTCCGATATCTCAAACAGATGAGAGCTCTTCAGATAATATAGATATACACAAAGAATTACACAAGTCGGTGTGTTCGTATTATTTCACAATCCTGTCACTAAGCCTGTACTTGTACCACATGAGTACCCAGTTAGCACAATGGTCACCATGCCGCACTGTTGCGGGTTCGATACCCGCCGCAGACATGTATTTATGCTTAGATGTTTGACTGTGGTTTGATTGTTTCTATGTATTATAAGTATATATTTACAAAAGAAACGTATATAAGTAGTATATGAGTTGTCTAGCACCCGTAACACAAGTCTAGTTACTTAGCTTGGGGCTAGATGGCGATGTGTGGAATGTCCTGCAAAATTTATTTATTTAATTTGTCTAGGTTTTTTATTATCATGGGTTTGAAAGCCGAGTTATGTCCCACTAAGCCAACACCGCTATCACTTACTCCTGTTTTCTCAGTCCACTTAACTTGAAGATAAGTAATTATTAGTTCTTAGTTCGTTGACATCATTACTGGACCGATAAAAGCATTGTTAACTTCACATTACTTAGTGGCCAATTATCTTATGCTACACTTAAGGTTCATAGGAGTCAAGAGCAGAACGCCTGTCGCTTATAATTGTTTTGTTAGCCTATGTATGCTCCTCGAACATTTATATAACTATTACTAGCAGTGCTCCGCAGTTTTACCCGCGTAACTCCCGATCCCGTGGGAATATTAGGATAAAAGTAGCCTATAGCCTTCCTCGATAAATGGACTATCCAACACAAAAATAATTTTTCAATTCGAACCAGTAGTTCCTGAGATTAGCGCGTTCAAACAAACTCTTCAGCTTTATAATATAAGTATAGATTGGTTAAATTCGCTTTTTTAAATTTCTCATGTAAGTAAATCTTCTTATCTTACGAGTATATATAAAAATGAATCGCAAAATGTGTTGGTAAGCGCATCACGCCTAAACGGCTGGACCGATTTCGCTAATTCTTTTTTTGTTGTATTTGTTATTGTTAGGAGAAGGTTCTTATTTAAGAAAAAAATTGGAAAGTTGCGCAGAAAGTTTTACGCGAGTGAAGCCGCGGGGCGCAGCTAGTCTATAATATAAAAATGAATCACAAAATGTGTTGGTAAGCGCATAACTCAACAACGCCTGGACCAATTTGGCCAATTCTTTTTTTGTTATGTTTGTTATTGTCCGGAGAAGGTTCTTATGAAAGAAATAATTAAGAAAATTGCGTAGAAAATTATTACGCGGGTGAAACCGCGGGGCGCAGCTAGTTATAAATATTCTTATTAGACCGGTGTTGGCTTAGTGGTAAGTACCCTTTCATTCTGAAGGTCGTGGGTTCGAATTTCAGCCGGCCAATAAAAATCTATCAAATCAGCATAAATAGATTTTAAATTTTCACATAAAAAGCTATATTATGATAATAATAATATGAGTGAGGCATATAAAAAAACAAAATGAATTTTGATAATTATACTCTGATTAAAATATTCGTTCTTTTATGTAAGTAATTAAAAGCATTTGATAAATAATGATTATAAGTGATTATAATTATAAGTGGTGTTGGCTTAGTCCCTTTCCTTCTGAAGGTCTTGGGTTCGAATCCCGGCCGGCCGTGCACCAATGGATTTTTCTTAAGAAAAAATTATGTACGTTAATTGACATTGCTCTTACGGTGAAGGAAAACATCGTGATGAAACCCGCGGCTTAGTTGCCTCCAGAAGTATTGACAAGTAGGTGCTGGGCAAGCCTACTACATCCTCACGCAAAAAGGACCCAATTAAAAAGAGTCTAGTTGCGGAAAAAAGCCCATATACATACATAAATATTCTTATGGGAATAAAGAATCTTAAACCTGATAATAGCGTAGCGAGGGGTGGAAGGGGCGGACCGCCCCGACTGTCACCATTAGGAGAGCGGAAAAATTGGGAAAAAAATATTTAATGCGGTCACTGGGGGTCAGTCAGTTAAAGTTTCAAGAAATTAGTTGTTACCCACTTGCACATATAGAATGTCCCTCCCGCCCAAAACAGTTGTTGCAAATCACGAGTCGCCCCGCATCCTTACATGATTTTGAAATATATATTTTTCAATCAATTCTTTCATATCGTTACGTTTTTTCTCACCAATACCAACATTATTTATTTATGAAATCAAAAGGGCGGTAAATTGTGAATCTGCCTGGGCGACATTTTCAAATCAACATAAGCCCTAACATAAAAACAAGAGGAAGCCCTCAGCTACACGTACCCGAGGCTTTGTCCCCAAAATGCAGGCAGCATTCCCTCGCTGAATAGCTAGACTGAGTCGCTGGGACAAGAAACCGCCAGCTATATTTCTCAATTTTATTTATTTAACAATTTTACTTAAAAATAAATAATAATAAATAAATATTGCAGGACATTCCACACATCGCCATCTAGCCCCAAGCTAAGTAACTACACTTGTGTTATGGGTACTAAACAACTCATATACTACTTATATACTTAGAAACAATCAGACCACAGACAAATATCTAAGCATAAATACATGTCTGAGGCGGGAATGGAACCCGCAACCCTGTGTTTGGTAGTCCGGCATGGTGACCGTTGTGCTTACTGGGTACTCATGTGGTACAAGTACAGGCTAGTGACAGGATTGTGAAATAATACGAACACACCGACTTGTGTAATTCTTTGTGTATATCTTATTATCTGAAGAGCTCTCATCTGTTTGAGATACCCTTTGGTATCTTATCTTTATCAAATCTTAAGCAATAAAAATAAGGTGACCTCTTTAGGTCACCTTATTTTATTATTTTATTACACAGTCGTTAAATGAACAATTGAAAATAATAATTAATATACTAGGTAATATTATATGCTTGGAAAAACAAATTTTTAACGATACGAACAATATTTTACCAATGCGGCAGGCATTTTGCTTTGGGCTCCTATATGCGCAGTAAGTTTTTATTGCTTTGTAACAAATAACTTAAATACAATAATGATTATTAGTAAACTTTAAGTCGGACGAAATAGATAAGCAAGTATATCTATATTTTTTTCAATTAATTATGGCTACGCACGGCTTGTGCATTTAGCCAGTGTCAAGTTATATTTTGCATCAAATTATGACCCGATTTTTCATAAATCGGGCCTAAAGTGTTTCAATATAGTAAAGCGGTGGCAAGTTTACCATAACCTTAATAGGAGATTTGGAGGCAACGAGAAAACTTCATATTTGACACTGTTTTTTAACTCCCGATCCCGTGGGAATATCGGGATAAAAAGTACCCTATGTTACTGTCAATGAATTAATGTATCCTCCTACCGAGTTTCATCCAAATCGGTCCAGTAGTTTCGGAGCCTATTCGATACGACAAAAAAATCTTTCCTCTTTATATGTAATGTTACTACCAGCGCTCCGCGGTTTTACCCGTGTAACTTCCGATCCCGTGGGAATATCGGGATAAAAAGTACCCTATGTTACTTTCAATGAATCAATGTATCCTGATACGAAGTTTCATCCAAATCGGTCTAGTAGTTTCGGAGTATATTCGTTACAAACATAAAACAAACAAAAAAATGTTATATAGATAATTATTGTGGAACATTTCACAGAGCACCATCTATCCCCAAGCTTAGCAACTAGGCTTGTTTTATGGTGACTAGACAACACATACTAATGTTTGTTAAAATGTTTTTTTAAGGGGCCTTTAGTTAAGGCCTTGTGGTAAATAAACCATAATAGATAGCAAAAAATGCAATAGGGAGCTCCGTGCCCGATTCTGACAAAAAGTAAAACTGCCTCATTAGATTTTTGGAAAAGGAACCCTAGTCAGGAATCGAACCTGTTACTTTCACAAAAAAATAATCGCTAATAGAGATTAAGGCGCTCATCCAGTACCGTGTGTAGGTATTCACATTACCTTAGCCCCCGCTCTCAAAGACGTAGCGTGCTGCGTGCTAACTGTTATATTTGATCGATATGCAAAACATTTTAGCATTTTTATCCACAAATATAGTTCCTAGATGTCAAAACCTATCATTTGATTCATTTTTAGAAACAAACGTTAACTATTATTGAATAAAACCCGATAAACGATCTAATAATTCTTTGTTTTCTAACATTTTTTTATCGAACGAAGTTGTTCATATCATGTTTTCAACCACAATAAACAAAAATATGGTTATTAAACTACAATATCCATTTATATCCAAATAACAAAAAAAGAGTATTTGATTACTTAGAGTTGCTTAAAACAAAGGTCGATTTTGGTAGCTTTATTAGCACCTGCCCTTAATTCCTAAACACAGACTTAGCATGAAAATAACAAAAATTTAGCTAAGTTTTGTATTTTACTGAATCCTACGTTTATTATAAACTAGCAGCGCTCCGCGGTTTCACCCCCGTAACTCCTGATCCCGTGGGAATTTCGGGATAAAAAGTAGCCTATAGCCTTCCTAGATAAATGGACTATCCAACACAAAAAGATTTTTTCAATTCGAACCAGTAGTTCCTGAGATTAGCGCGTTCAAACAAACTAACAAACAAACAAACTCTTCAGCTTTATAATCCTACTGTTTTATAAATCCTACTATCCTACTTCCTACTAATATTATAAATGTGAAAGTTTGTGTGTGCGTGTGTGAGTGTGTGTGTGTCTTTGTCTTCACGCAAAAACTACTGGACCGATTGCGATGAAACTCGGTATCTAGATAGCTGGAAACCTGGATTAACACATAGGCTACTTTTTATCCCAATATTCGCACAGGATCGGGACTTACGCGGGTGAAACCGCGGGGCGCAGCTAGTAATTGAATAAAGTTTTGTATTTTTCATTTACAGATGGCGTTACTGGTGTTTTTATTAATTTTCGGAATAGCTCACTCAATACCTTTGCAAAATAATGAACAATGCGGTTATAAGGTAAGAGATTTTCTGATTTCTAGGGTTCCGTTTCCAAAGGTTAAAAACGGGACCCTTTTACTGAGACTTTTCGCTCGTCCGTCTGTCTGTCACCAGGCTGTATCTCATAAACTGTGATAGCTAGACCGCTAAAACAACATACATATACTAAAAATAAAAAAACATACAACCGAATTGAGAATTTCTCCTTATTTTGAAGTCGGTTAACATAAAATGATACCACCACCCAGTTGACGACCCAGTTGTCACAATGGTCACCTTGCCGGACTGCCAAACACAGGGTTGCGGGTTCGATTCCCGCCTCAGACAAGTATTTATGCTTAGATATTTGTCTCTGGTTGTTTCTATGTATTTTAAGTATATATTTACAAAAGAAAAGTATTCAAGTAGTATATGAGCTGTCTAGCACCCATAACACAAGTCTAGTTACTTACCTTGGGGCTAGATAGCGATGTGTGGAATGTCTATTTATTTTATTTTTTTATTTATTTATACGAAACCCTTCGTGCGCAAGTCTGATTCGCACTTAGCCGGTTTTTAGAGTTCCGTACTCAAAGGGTAAAAACCGGACCCTTTTACTAAGACTCCACTGTCTGTCTGTCACCAGGCTGTATCTCATGAACCGTGATAGCTAGACAGTTGACATTTTCATAGATGACTAGCTGCGCCCCGCGGTTTTACCCGCGTAAATCTCGATCCCGTGGGAATATCGGGATAAAAAGTAGCCTATGTGTTTATCAAGGTCTCCAGCTATCTAGATACCGAGTTTCATCGCAATCGGTCCAGTAGTTTTAGCGTGAAGGAGTAACAAACACACACACACACGCACACACAAACTTTCACATTTATAATATCAGTAGGATGCCGCTATAACAATAAATACTAAAAACAGAAAATCAAAAAGTTAAGTAGGTCTCCCATACAACATGGTACGGAACCCATCGTGCGCGGGTCCGACTCGCACTTGGCCGGTTTTCATTTATAAATACTTACCTACATTTATTATATGGTTTTTGTCGTGCAAATAAACGGCTACTATTATTATTTATCAATCTAGGTACCTACCTAAGTTTAATGTTGAATTTTCCTTGTTGTACAGTATGCGTCGTAAGTACCCTATCAGTTTGCTGCAATGACGTTGACGTTGAATATGACGTTGAATATTTCAGGACATTCCACACATCGCCATCTAGCCCCAAGCTAAGTAACTAGACTTGTGTTATGGGTGCTAGACAACTCATATACTACTTTTAAACTTTTCTTTTGTAAATATATACTTATAATACATAGAAACAACCAGACCACAGACAAATATCTAAGCATAAATACTTGTCTGAGGCAGGAATCGAACTCGCAACCCTGTGTTTGGCAGTCCGGCGTAGTAACCATTGTGCCAACTGGGTCGTCAATAATAATACTATCAATAAGTATTGGACTTACGACCTTCTAATAGACGTTACTAGGGTAGCGAGAACCGGAGATTTTTTTTGAGAACCGGTATTTTTGGTACCAGCTTAAGCAAGAACCGGGATTTACGGTACTTTCGGGAATTTTTCGGGATTTTGTGTAAGTAATGCTTTGTAATATGCTAAATTTAACTTCAAAATATTTTTATTAAGAAAACACTTATACGTTGTAATTTATAATAACAATTTAAAGTTACTTATGTATAAATTATAGTTATATGTAATGAAAATTCATATTAACAGATGTCGCTAAGGAAACTTAAATTGAAAAAGGTTAATTCGATTCTTAAAATCAACTGATAGATTGTACTTGACTGAATTTAGAAAATAGGAATAATGTATCCTACTAATATTATAAATAATTTATAATAGTAAAAAAAAAACTTTTTTTATTGTGTTACACGATATTTTTCCCGAAAGTCCCGGTTCTTAGGATTTTAATTCCCGGTTTTTTTGCTAATCAAAAATACCGGGAAATTCCGGGATTTTGAGTACCGGGATTTCCCGGTTCTATACCCTAGACGTTACACACAAACATTAATATGAATTAAAGTACTCAGTGTGATTATTATTGTCAACATGTTAGCAATGTGTTTAGTTGTGTGAGTGGTATAAACCGGCACCCGCTACACCAACCGGCGTGGGTTCGATCCACAGGTTACGTTGTTATAATGTTCTAATAGTGCACAGGATTGTAAGCGTTACGGTGGCGGTGTACTTTTGAACGTTATTTGTACCTAACTATGTATATACAAAAGGTTAAAGATCAATACATTTGATGAATGATAACAAATAACATTACTGTTCAAAAACAATAGCTATCTTTGTATTTATAACTAGCACCGCTTCATAGGTTTTATGCAACGAAAATATTTGCTCTAGTGTCATTATCCAGGGAGGAAACAGTCGACTACGTTTGTATGGAGAGAGCGCGCGGTACCCTTTCACCTTGAGAAGAGACGTTTCACGAACTCCACTGCGGCTGACACCCGATTATGAATTAAGTTATTTCAAACGGGATATTTACCTACTATGTTAATTTTAGGGTTCCGTATCCAAAGTTTTCACTGTTCATCTGTCCGTCTGTCTGTCACCAGACTGTATCTCATGAACCGTGATAGCTAGACAGTTGAAAATTTTTAAGATTTCCAAAAGTCTGTGAACAAAAGTAGTTTGTTTAGGTGCACAGAAGTAGCCCTCAACAGCTTGCTATATGATTGCCAATAACCCTGTATATTCTGTGGCCATGGTAAGTTTATTAACCTACTAGCAGCGCTCCGCAGTTTCACCCGCGTAACTCCCGATCCCGTGGGAATATCAGGATAAAAAGTAGCCTTCCTCGATAAATGGACTATCCAACACAAATAGTACATTGTTACCCTAGGTGTGAAAGTCACGCTAGGTGTGAAAGTCCCTCGAACTATTAGCTCCGTCTCGGGACTCAATGAGTCTTTTACCCGAGGTAAACACTGTGCTTTTCATTACGAATAATACATTAAATTCTTCATAATAACGAAAGTGAATGAAAGACTCCATACTACCTCTGGCAGTATGCATGAGCCGTGTGAAGCCATAATTGTTATTCTTTGGTGTTACCTAAAGCAAGGAGGTTAGGTTTTTGAAGTTCCTAATGCGTAATGATACTGATACTGGCTACAAGCACATTGCACAAGCCGCACGAAGCCATAAATTGACAGCTGTCAGTGAAAGCGATTTTCCCTAGGGCTGAAAGTTTTTCTTTCTACACGCTCTTCAGGCATCTTTAGACCTACTTTCGTAGTATGAGTAATGAATAGTACATTGTTACCCTAGGTGTGAAAGTCACTCATTGAGTCCCGAGACGGAGTTTGGCGCCCGAGCGTAGCGAAGGCGCTAATAGTTCGAGGGACTTAATGAGTCTTTTACCCGAGGTAAACACTGTGCTTTTCATTACGAATAATACATAAAATTCTTCATAATAACGAAAGTGAATGAGAGACTCCATACTACCTGATTCTCTTACCAGGTTGGGACCAAAGAGGTTATACATTATGTAATTAATTACTAATCATTTCCCGCCAGTATTTTTTTACTCAAGGAACGACACTGACCGCACGGTCGCATAAAGCCACATCAGCAACATCTTGACAGGGCGCGGGCGGTCATACGGCGCTTTGACCATTTTTGTCTTTACATTTATTTTATTAAATAAGATATCTTGAACTAAATATATCTACTTGAATTCGATTATTGAGAAAAACCTATTATGTACTAAACTCTGGCAGTATGCATGAGCCGTGCGAAGCTATAATTGTTATTCTTTGGTCTTACCTAAAGCAAGGAGGTTAGGTTTTTGAAGTTTCTAATGCGTAATGATACTGATACTGGCTACAAGCACATTGCACAAGTCGCGCGAAGCCATAATTTGACATGACAGCTGTCAGTGAAAGCGATTTTCCCTAGGGCTGAAAGTTTTTCTTTCTACACGCTCTTCAGGCATCTTTAGACCTACTTTCGGAGTATGAGTAATGAAAAAGAATTTTTCAATTCGAACCAGTAGTTTCTGAGATTAGCGCGTTCAAACAAACAAACTCTTCAGCTTTATAATATAAGTATAGAAGTATAGATATTCCATTATTTTTTACCAGAACTGCCCCAAGTACGAGCCAGATGTCCTGAACGTCCATATCGTTCCTCACACGCATGACGATGTCGGCTGGCTGAAGACTGTCGACCAATATTACTATGGAAGTAAGTTATAACAAATCTTGACGACCCAGTTGTCACAATGGTCACCATGCTGGACTGCCAAAACACAGGGTTGCGGGTTTGATACCCGCCTCAGACATGTATTTATGCTTAGATATTTGTCTGTGGTCTGGTTGTTTCTGTGTATTATAAGTATATATTTACAATAGTATATAAGTAGTATATGAGTTGTCTAGCACCCATAACACAAGTGTAGTTACTTAGCTTGGGGCTAGATGGTGATGTGTGGAATGTCCTGCAATGTTTATTTTTTGTTTATTTGAACAAAACAAAAAATAAAAAATTACCTATTACTTTGATTTGTCATACTATGTTTATTCCCAAGAATTTATCTCTATCAGCAAGACTATCCATTGGTATAAAAATATAGGATGATAGTTTACTTGCAAAATCAACAGGTTCGATTCCTGGCTAGGGTAATGACTTTTTCAAAAATCTAATGATGTAGTTTTGGTTTCACCCGCGTAACTCCCGATCCCGTGGGAATATCGGGATAAAAAATAGCCTATGTTATTCCCAATGAATCACTGTATCCTCCTACTAAGTTCCATTTAAATCGGTCCAGTAGTTTCGGAGAATATTCGTTACAAACAAACAAAAACTATTTCCTCTTTATAATATTACTAGCTGCGCTCCGCGGTTTCACCCGCGTAAGTCTCGATCCCGCGGGAATTTCAAATGGAAAAGTAGCTTATAGCCTTCCTCGATAAATGGGCTATCCAACACAAAAAGAATTTTTCAATTCGAACTAGTAGTTCCTGAGATTAGCGCGTTCAAACAAACTCTTTAGCTTTATAATATTAAGTACTAACTGTGCCTTGCGGTTTCACTCGCGTTAGTCCTGATCCCGTGGGAATATCGGGATGAAAAGTACCCCATTTTACTGTCATTGAATCAATTTACTCTCATACCAAGTTTCATCGAAATCGGTCCAGTAGTTCCGGAGCCTATTCAATGCAAACAAATAAATTTACGCAGCGCACGCAACGGAAGCCTTCAAATATGAATAATTTTCCCCGTTTTTGCAACATTTTTCACATATTCTTCGCTCCTATTGGTCGCAGCGTGATGTTATATAGCCTAAAGCCTTCCTCGATAAATGCTCTTTTCAACACAAATAGTACATTGTTACCCTAGGTGTGTAAGTCACTCATTGAGTCCCGAGACATAGTTCGAGGGACTTAATGAGTATTTTACCCGAGGTAAACACTGTGCTTTTCATTACGAATAATACATAAAATTCTTCATAATAACGAGAGTGAATGAGAGACTCCATACTACCTCTGGCAGTATGCATGAGCCGTGTGAAGCCATAATCGTTATTCTTTGGTGTTACCTAAAGCAAGGAGGTTAGGTTTTTTAAGTTCCTAATGCGTAATGATACTGATATGATGGCGGAAAGTGACCTTGTTTTATATTATGTAATGATTGTCTTGTATCCGTATTCCCAGGTAGAAATAACATCCAGAAAGCAGGAGTCCAGTACATCATTGATTCAGTTGTCAAAGAATTATGGGAGGATCCGAACAGAAAGTAAGTGAGAACATTTATTGTTATTGGGGCCGCCATTCATCATGGTGATGTTTTTTTAGCATTTTTTCAAATTCAAATTCAAATATAATTTATTGTGAACACAGGTATAAAAAGTTGTTACATAGTATGATACACAAAATAAGTCCTCTGTGATCGTCCTTTCGGCATACAATGTACAGGGTTATTTAATACTAAGGTAGGTTTTTTCTATTACTACTCTAAGAGATCAATGCATTATAAGGAAATAAAAAGTAATAACAACAGTAAAGACTAATCAATTAATTGGAAAATTATCATATTTTTTAATCCTTCCCCTTGGTTTAAACTAAAAATCCATTTAAAAAATCACGTGTATTTTTTGTAATCTTATATTGGTTATAATACGAGTATTATCTTAATTTTTGTTTATTCTGAAACAAAAAAAAAACTTGAGAGGTGTCAAGGGACATCCGGATGGAACGTAGTTTCTTTCGATTAATTAGTGAAGGAATTGTAATGAAATCAAAAAGTGTCGTTACAACTTTTGGTCTTTATTTTTTCCGTCTAGCCTCCTTTCGCAACGCGCCATAAGGAACTTCGTTCCACCTAAAAAAATTATAGGGTCCTAAACATCATTTAGAAATTAAAGTTTGTTTATTTTAGAAATCGCGCGATTGACGAAAAAATAAATAAACACGTGATTTCTTACTACACCCCCATGTGATATTTCGTGATTTTTGCCAAAACGCAAAAAAAAACATCGCATTATAGACCAAAACATTATGTACAAATTATATAAAAACCAAAATAAAAACAAATTAATCATACCGAAATGGGTAAAATCGGGTGAGTTAACACCTCAATGTTAATGTAAATATCCCATTTAGCATAGCAACACGTGCATTCATTCCACATAACGCCATCTAGCCCCAAGCTAAGTAACTAGACTTGTGTTATGGGTGCTATACAACTGATATTCTACTTATATACTTTATTTTGTAAATATATACTTATAATACATAGAATCAACCAGACCACAGACAAATATCTAAGCATACACACTTGTCTGAGGTGGGTATAGAACCCGCAACCCTGTGTTTGGCAGTCCGGCATGGTGACCATTATGACAACTGGGTCATCGAATAATAACCATATACAGACAAAAATCTTTTATTGTGTATAAAAATAATAGAGTAAGTTGGCGTACCATCGGCTAACTAATCAGTCTAAAGTCAATGATTAAATTAATAATTATTTTAAATAACTTTTTGTATAAAATCAAAAAACCAACTTAAAAAAAAGGGAAAATAAAATTAGAATCCTGGGAGTTTCAATTTTGTATTTTGGCTGCCCTACTTTAAAACTTTGTTGGTGTTGTTATTTCTCCCTTTTAATTAAGGCTACTTCTGCCACCAAACGCAACACGCCAGAAATACCCGTCCCTTACAACTAACATTGTTGATTGTTACGTATGTGTTTTGTTTTTCTCAAAGGAATTGTAGGTGAAACCTTTACCAATATTTTGGTATAATTTGAGACGAAAATTCCTTGTCATTTCAAAGCTAGACTAGTTTTAATTCTTAATTTTAGGATAGCTTCAAAACTAGGGAATTTTTGGCTTAAAGTCACACTAAAATGTGGGTTAAAATCTCACCTACAATTCCATCTTAGCACTTCTGAGAAAAACAAAACACATACGTAACAATCAACAATGTTCACCAACGAAGGCGACCGGTACCGGTAGTTACTATTTAGTAACCTGTGGTACCAAGGACGTTGGCGTATGAACCCCCTGTAAAGTCGGTTTTTAATTTAACACAAATAAAAATACAAAATCATTATTTTGGAGGTTACTCCTTAAGAATCGATTTTCATATATAATACGCCCGGTATGAGAAAATTCCGAGGGGTAAAACCTACTAACAAGTAACGAAAATCGTGTCACGTTTTTGGTGCGCACCTTTAGTGCGCAACTTTCTAATTTGGCTGTGAGTGTATTGCGTATGGTTAGATACTCGTACTTAAGGAGTAAACTCCAGTCGTGCGTCGGAGCTGACACACACACTTTTTATATTTTTTCTAGATTCATCTATGTAGAGACAGCATTTTTCTGGAAATGGTGGGTCCGTCAATCGGAACACACGCAGAACCGTGTGAAACAACTAGTCTCGGAGGGTAGATTGCAATTTGTCGGCGGAGCTTGGAGCATGAACGATGAGGCCGCTGCGCATTACCAGAGTACTATAGATCAGTTTACTTGGGGATTGAGGTGAGTTTGGACGAGTTTACACAGAGAAATGCTTGAGTTCGGGTGAGTTTACACCTCTGAGTAGGTGAGACTAGGTGAGTTTGCACCTTAAAGTTGGTGAGACTAGGTGAGTTTAGACCTTGAAGTTGGTGAGTCGAGTTAAGGTTCCCTTTAAGGTAGGTGAGTTCGAATTTCACGAAGCAACGTGTGAAACTACTAGTATCGGAGGGTAGATTACAATTTGTCAGGGGAGCGTGGAGCATGAATGATGAAGCGGTTGCGCATTACCAGTGTACAATTGACAGTTTACTTGGGGATTGAGGTGAGTTTGGACGAGTTTACACAGAGAAATGGGTGAGTACGGGTGAGTTTACACCACAAAATGGTGAGTTCAAATTCTTCAAATAGTTTAACACTAGACGCTGTGGAGAACCCTGTGCACTTAAGTTTACGTGTGTTACGCTCACTCTAATATAAAAAGAAGCTGGTCGTTTTTGTTGCTTTTTTTATACCTCCGAAGGGGCAGGCAAAATGTTTTAATCCCAAACAGCCTAGTCTTAAAATTAGCTTGGTCATACATGTGTTTCAGCGCCATCAACCGAGGTGTAACGGAACAAGTCAATAAGAATCGCATAATTGATTTTTCAGCAAATTAAACGAGACGTTTGGTCCGTGCGCGCTGCCCCGCGTCGGTTGGCAGATAGATCCGTTCGGACACTCGCGTGAGTTCGCCTCCTTGCTTGCCGGTATGGGATACGATGGACTATTTCTAGGTACGTTATCTACGATCACTATTTTAAATAAAACAAAGTCCTCCACCGCATCTGTCTGTTCGTTAACACTCAGAAACTATTGCAACGATTTTGATGATGTTTTCACCAATGAATAGAGTGATTCTCGAGGAAGGTTTTCTATCTATATACATATAAAATGCTTTGCCCTGAATGACTGACTGACTGACGGATCAACGCGCAGCCTAAACCGCTGATCGTAGAAACCTGAAACTTGTAGGGTGTGTTCCTTGTACGACGTAGGCATCGGATAAGAAAGGATTTTCCGAAATAAGCACCATCCGTGTATGGAACAGCTGATTTTCAAGTAAACTTAACCTCAATTTTCAAAAAAATGTTCGAATTTCTAAAAGACTGTGAACAAAAGTGCACTGAAGTAGCCCTCAACGGCTTGCTAGTATAATTACCAATAATAACCCTGTATAAATTAGTAATTATTACTTACCTATAGATAATGTAAAAGTGTATTATTTTTAGGAAGGATAGACTATCAAGATAAAAGAGAGAGACTCAGGGGGAAGGCAATGGAAATGGTTTGGCGGGGGGATGACGATCTCGGTAAGATATTATTACTTTTTTCTACCTACCACATAAAATAAAACAAAAAATAGCATTAATATATTGATAATTTTAAAATTTTTGCCTATCAAGACTTTGAACAATAAATTAATTTATAGAATGGGGGTTAAAAAATAAAAACCAGCGACATATTTGAATTTTTTACAATTTCCTATTTCTAAGGAAATTAGTGAATTTGCTTAATTTTTAAGCTAGTGTCGACTGAATCAATTGATGAACCCACAAAAATTCACAAAAAAGTGTGGCGTCATCGCTCAGGCGATCGAAACGGAAACAAATGGCGATCGAAACGCAAACAAAATATAGTCAAAACTAAAATAACAAACGTATGTATTTATTTTATGTATTTTTTATTGCATTACAGGAGCGCCCTCGGATATTTTCACTGGAGTGAACTATAATACATACTCTCCCCCTCCCGGGTTCTGTTTCGATGTACTATGTAGTGATGAACCAATCATTGACGACGCCGACTCGCCCTTGTTCAATGTTGATGATAAGGTGAGTTTCCCATCGGAATTCTGGTGAGTTTGGATAAGTTGCCGATCATCACTGACGCGCGCGCCTTTGTTCAATGTTGACTATGAGCTAAGTTTTCCCTCTGGAGATGGTGAGTTTGTCTGAGTTTTCTCTATGTCGGTGAGTTTGGATAAGTTACAGATCATTGACGACGCCGCCCATTTAAGGTTGATGATGAGGTTAGTTTCCATCTTGCATTTGGTGATTTTATGTAAGTGTCCCCCAGATCGGTGAGTTTGGGTAAATTAAACGCTCACTCGCCCATGTTCAATGCTGATATTTGGTATGTAAATATTTATAGTAATAAAAAAATAAAAATACAATATTATGAAATGTATTAAAACCAAATAAAAAGAAGAAGGCTGATAATAAGATGAGGTTTCCCCCTGAATTTTGGTGAGTTTGTCTGAGTTTACTCCGGGTCGGGTGAGTTTGGTTGAATGTGCTCCTGATAAAGGTGAGTTTTAGGTGACTTTTTAGTTTTATCCCCCCCTCGGTTTTACTCGCGGTAAATTAGCATCCCTCCTTCAATTAATATGTCTATGTAGAAAATTTCATCCAAATCGGTTGAGCAAAGTTCGACAATGTAAAGGGAGCGAAAAAGATTTAAAAGCTAAAATATATTTGATGGAAGGGTTTTAGGATCTCAGTTAGGTTCGTAATTACAGGTTTTAGATAATAGATGGCGCTTTTTACAATGTATTAGTGTAAGTGAGGCACGTTGAGTAGGCTTATAGAATTAAGGCTCTATACAGGGTTTTTGGTAACTATATCAGCAAGCCGTTGAGAGCTACTTCTGTGCACCTAAACAAACAACTTTTGTTCACAGACTTTTGGAATTCCGATATTTTTTTTAAATTTTCGGGGTTTGTAAATTCGAAAATCAACTGATTTTTCAAACAAAGGTCGTTCAGACTTAAAACAGTAGATTAAACTTAGAAAATAAGTATAATCTTAAGGTTAATGACCTCTCCGTGTAAGGAACAGCTGATTTTCAGATAAAAATAACCTCAAAATTGTCAAAAAAACTGTTTGAATTTCTAAAAGTCATAGAACAAAAGTTGTTTGTTTAGGTGCACAGAAGTAGCCCTCAACCGCTTGCTATGTGATTACCAATAACCATAAAGTTTAAAATTTAAAACATAGTCTATACATTATAAAATTATTTGTCCTGACTGACTGACTGACGGATCAACGCACAGCCTAAACCGTTGATCGTAGAGACCTGAAACTTGGAGGGTGTATTCTTTGTGTGACGTAGGCATTCGATAATAAAGGATTTTCCGAAATTCTACCCTTAAGGGGGTGTAAAAGGGGGGCAAAGTTTGTATTGGACAACGTGATTCCTTGGTCCAATCTACTCCAAATTTTGGACATTCTTTAACAGAATTGATGGAAGTGATGTTTCGTATTTTATTCATTTTATTTTGACACATTTAAAAATTGTAGTTTAAGTCAACAATATAAATGCTATTCTAACCATTTTCGACTTGAAAAATGGTCAAGGTGAAAAACGTTATAAGGGCCGATTCTATGAACCGATTTTGATTAAACTTAGTATCTATACTTATATTATAAAGCTGAAGAGTTTGTTTGTTTGAACGCGCTAATCTCATGAAATACTGGTTCGAATTGAAAAAATATTTTTGTGTTGGATAGTTCATTTATCGAGGAAGACTATAGGCTACTTTTTATCCCGATATTCCCACGGGATCGGGAGTTACGCGGGTTAAACCGCGGAGCGTTGCTAGTTATTTAATAAACTGAATGTTTTCTTCACAAAAAGGTGGAAAAATTCATCTCAATACTACGCAATATGTCTTCTGGCTACCTTACCAATAATATATTGGTGACTATGGGTGAAGACTTCCATTACCAACACGCTGAGATGTGGTTCCATAACCTAGACATGCTTATACAGTGAGTTCTGATAATATACAGTGTGTTTACATGAAGGGTACTAATACTAAAGGGGGTTCTTGTAGACGTAAATGTGAACAATTTTTGTTCTACAACTTTTAGAAATTCGAACATTTTTTTGGAAGTTTTTGTATGGAGCAGGATTTTCGAGTACGAATTCCTTCAGTAATATGAAAAAAAGGTTTAAATTTATATTGAAGTTTCCATTAAGGGTTCTAATATTAAAGGGAGTTCTTGTAGACGTATATGCGAACAACTTTTGTTCTACAAGTTTTAGAAATTCGAACATTTTTTTTGGAAGTTTTTGTATGGAACAGGGTTTTCGAGTACAAATTCCCACAGTTAAATTTTTAAAAGTTTAAACTTATACAGGGTTATTGGAAATTATACTAGCAAGCTGTTGAGGGCTGCTTCTGTGCACCTTAACAAACAACATTTGCCATACGACATTTAAAAATTAAAAAAAAAATGTTGAAGTTATGTAAATTTAGATTTTTTTAAACAAAGGTCATTCAGACTAAGAACAGTAGATGAAAGTTAAAAAATAAGTATAATTTTAAGGTTAATTTTCAATTGAAATCTCAAAATTTTCAAATAACGTTTGAATTTCCAAAAGTCTGTGAACAAAAGTTGTTTGTTTAGGTGCACAGAAGTAGCCCTCAACGGCTTGCTAGTATAATTACCAATAACCCTGTATAAAGTTGTAGAAAAAAAGTTGTTTGCCTAGACGTCTAGAACGACCCACTTTCGTATTAGACCCCTTTATGGAAACACACTGTATATGTATTAACATTCTGATTATGTGGTTCCATAACCTAGACATGCTTACAGTGAGTTCTGATATTATACAGTGTGTTTACATGAAGGGTACTAATATTAAGAGGAAAAGGTACCGGGGGCTCTCTCCATACAAACGTAGTCGATTGATCTCCCTGGATAATGACACTAGAGCAAATATTGTTGTTGCATAAAATGTATAAATGCCATAACCATTTTTTTTAATCTTAATTTCTATGATAATTAGAAAATGAAAAAACCAAAACATAGCATGGCATGGCAGTTATAGGTTTTATGGCACAAAAATATTTGTGCTAGTGTTATTATCCAGGGAGGAAACAGTCGACTACGTTTGTATGGAGAGAGCACCGGTACCCTTTCATCTTAAGACGTATACGCGAATTATTTTTTTTCTATTTTATTTAGAAAAGAAAGGTTTATTATATAAATTGCATTGTGGAATGATGGAAATTTGAATGCATGTGCAATAATGTGCATGTTTGAATGCATGTGCAATAATGTGCATGTTTGAATGCATGTGCAATAATGTGCATGTTTGAATGCATGTGCAATAATGTGCATGTTTGAATGCATGTGCAATAATGTGCATGTTTGAATGGCCGGTACTCATTCATTTTAAGCCATAGTTATACCACAGAATATATAGGGTTATTGGTAATCACATAGCAAGCCGTTGAGGGCTACTTCTGTGCATCTAAACAAACAACTTTTGTTCACAGACTTTTGGAAATTCAAACGTTATTTGAAAACTTGCTGCGCCCCGCGGTTTCACCCGCGTAAGTCCCGATCCCGTGGGCATATTGGGATAAAAAGTATCCTATGTCCGTCTCCTGGCTCTAAGCTACCTCCCTACCAATTTTCACCCAAATCTGTTCTGCCATTCTTGAGTTATAAGTGGTGTAACTAACACGACTTTCTTGGTGCCGCTAGGTAAAAACAAAAAATTTTTTTAAGACATTCCACACCTCCATGCTCCAAGCTAAGTAACTAGACTTGTGTTATGGGTGCTAGACAACTACACTAGTTATATACTTTTCTTTTGTAAATGTATACTTATAATACATAGAAACAACCAGACCACACACAAATATCTTAATATAAATACATGGCTGAAGCGGGAATCGAACCCGCAACCCTGTGTTTGGCAGTCCGGCATGGTGACCATTGTGCCAACTGGGTCGATAAATATAATAAGAAAAAAAACGTAACAATTGTTTTTTTTTTTAAATTTAATACATAATCAGAAAAAGAGCGCCATCTAGTATCAAAATCCTTAAACTGAACACAGAACAACGACATCTATAGGACAAACACACTAACTAAATGTATTTCTTACGTTACTTGTACTTATATAAAAGCTGTTTTACGCAATTAAACCCTTATTAACCAGGTCCTTTTTGCGTGAGGATGGAGTAGGCTTGCCCAACACCTTCTCAGCTTAGTCGACCATGTCCAGAGAAGAGAATTTGTCATCAATACCTTGCCTAGCACCTTCTCAGCTTAGATGTCCAGAGTAGAGTCAAACTTGTCAATACTTCTGGAGTCAACTAAGCCGCGGGTTTCATCACGATGTTTTCCTTCACCGTAAGAGCAATGTCAATTAGCGCACATTAATTTTTCTTAAGCAAAAATCAGTGCACGGCCGGGATGCGAACCCACGACCTTCAAAATAAAAGTCGAGGTATCTACCACTAAGGCAACACCGCTTTAACTAATATATTTCTCACGTCAAGGTGGTGCTATTTCTGGATATAAGCAAGAACATGTCAAAAGTATATTCGAGTAACAATATTCTGGTCACAATGGGGGATGATTTCCAATATATGGACGCAAATATGTGGTTTACGAACCTAGATAAACTTATCAAGTGAGTTTTAATAAACCATCCCTTCGTTTCTTCCGCTTCGGAAGTCTATAGAACCAAAGTTCCGGATCTGGTTCCGTACGAGGCAATTAATTTACTTGTATGGAACTGGTTCCGATCGAGGATTTTAATTTACTTATATAGAACTGGTTCCGATCGAGGGTTTTAATATACTTGTATGGAACTGGTTCCGATCGAGGATTTTAATTTACTTGTATGGAACTGGTTCCGATCGAGGATTTAAATTTACTTGTATAGAACTGGTTCCGATCGAGGATTTTAATTTACTCGTATGGAACTGGTTCCGATCGAGGATTTTAATTTACTTGTATGGAACTGGTTCCGATCGAGGGTTTTAATATACTTGTATGGAACTGGTTCCGATCGAGGATTTTAATTTACTTGTATGGAACCGGTTCCGATTGAGGATTTTAATTTACTTGTATGGAACTGGTTCCGATCGAGGCTTTAAATTTACTTGTATGGAACTGGTTCCGATCGAGGATTTTAATTTACTTGTATGGAACTGGTTGTGATCAAGGGTTTTCATCTGTATATATAAAAATCTTGTGTCACGATGTATGTTGCCAATAAACTCCAAAACTACTGAACCGATTTCAATCAAATGTTCACATGTACCCGTATTTTGGTCTAACTTACTGGATAGGATAGTTATCATCTCAATTATTCGCTTATGTCGTGAATGTAAACGAATAAAATGTATCAATTAATGGTTTCTTAAGCAAGTGTTTATTTACTGTTTAGTTATATGAAGTTCTCATAGATGGCGGTGAACGTTGATTCATCGATAAAATTCTTCAATATTGTTTGACATCTAGGTTGCAAATACACCCAATAGATTGTTCGGTGTGTTCGGGACTTACGCGGGTGAAATCGCGGGGCGCAGCTAGTTTTCGTATGGAACTGGTTCCGTGCGTATTGTTAAGGATGTAGCCCTGATAATAAACTCATCCTATATAGCATGTTAATTGCATGTTTTATGTGGAAACTGCTCTTGTCTTTTTAAACGACTTCAAAAAAAGGATAAGGTACTAAACTCGTCGCGTATTCATATTAGGAAGCGGTTAAGAGGAAGGGTACCGGCGCTCTCTCCATACAAACGTAGTCGACTGTTTCCTTCCTGAATAATGACACCAGATATTTTGTTGCATAAAACTTATAACTGCCTAACCATGCCCTATGTTTTTTTTGATCTTAATTTCTATGATTAGAAAATGAAAAAAACCAAGACATAGGGGCATAGTCATGGCACTTATAGGTTTTATACCACAAAAATATTTGTGATATTTGCTTTCTTATCCGATGCCCACGTCATACAAAGAACACACCCTCCAAGTTTCAGATCTCTACGATCAGCGGTTTAGGCTGTGCGTTGATCCGTCAGTCAGTCAGTCATACAGGACAAAGCATTTTATATGTATAGAAGGTGTATTTTACCTATTACAAAGAGCGCCATCTATTTCTGAACTAAGCAACTGGAGCAAGTATGATTCCCGCTAGACTAGCGCTAGAAAATAAAATAATAAGGCATAGAATTAATAAGTCTAGATAGGTAATAAAAAAATACATTTCTTTTGGAACGAAGCGAAAGGGGGCAAGACGGAAAAAATTAAGATTAGAAGTTGTAACGACACTTTTTGATTTTATTACAATCCTTCACTAATTAATGGAAAGGAGCTTCGTTCTAGCCGGGTGTCCCTTGACACCTCTCAAGTTTTTTTAACCCCCGACGGGGTGTTATAAGTTTGACGCGTCTGTGTCTGTGTGTCTGTCTGTGGCATCGTAGCTCCCGAACGGATGAACCGATTATGATTTACATTTTTTTAAATCGAAAAACAAGTCGCTAGTGAACAGGGCCTCTATTTTTGAATCGTACGCCCCGCGTCGAGCGTTCGATTTCTATTGATATTCGTTCGGCGCTATTTTTGAATCGCTCGATAGTAACGAGTGGTCTCCATTACTCGCCACCGACAGGCGAGTGGTAGAATAAACGTCAAACAATCATAGTCAAACATTTGGAAACGATCTTTCAAAAATATATACATCTTTGGGATTGTTTCGGATGTTCCTTAGTAATTATCGGTGTTCGCGCCCGTTCCGTTTCTCCTTTATTCATACGTGCTTTTCTATATCGTACGTAACGTCATAGATAGTAACACATTCATTCTACGTCTTGTCAACCATATTGTAACATAAGCTAATACGCAATGTAACTTAATTAAATAATATAACACAGTTCCTTAAACCGTCTTTGACTATTTGCCCAAACAACCGGTTTTTAAATTTCTGCGTAAAACGAATAAATCATTTCAACACCGAGGACGAACGATTCAAAATACAGAAAATAAGTGTCATGCGACTTGGAAGTCGAACATTACGTAAACGACAAAGGTATGTCATACGAGCGATTCAAAAATTGGGCTCTAGGTATCTTCTAGGCGCGCGAGCTGCAGCTGTGCATCTTAGACCACATCGTCTCCTACCATCAGGCAGGTGTGATAGTGGTAAATAATAAAAAATACTTGAGAGGTGTCAAGGGACACCCGGATGGAACGAAGTTCCTTTCGATTAATTAGTGAAGGAATTGTATTTTTTTAAGTTATTATAATATTTTTTTCATTATTAACAAATATAATGTAATATAAACTTAATCAGTAGGCTCAATTTTAGTAATTGCTTTCTCTGAGTGACAGAGAGGAAACACGCGCACGCCGCACGCCTTACAACTATAGCAAAAAGTGTCGTTACAACTTTTGATCTTAATTTTTTCCGTCTAGCCCCCTTTCGCAATGCGCGATAAGGAACTTCGATTCAAAAACTTAGTATTTTTTTCTTTTACACTTAACAGATTGCGATGTTTATCGACTACGTGAAAAACCAAGCTAGATCATACCAATCTAATAACATAATGATTACAATGGGGGGTGATTTCACATACCAGGACGCTGCAATGTGGTACAACAACTTAGATAAACTTATACAGTGAGTTCTATTTCATAATTGGTAGCTAACGGGTATTTAATTAGCTAATGTGTGTTGAATTAACTAGATAATGTAACGACTAAAAAGTATTATTGATCAACCTAATATACTTATACCTTCAGCAAGTTCTATTTACTAATCTATTAGTAGCTAACGGGTATTTAATTAGCTAACGTGTGTTGAATTAACTACAGAATATAACTTCTAACTCCATTCTTGCGAAGCAACGCTTTGTTTTAATTTTCTCGAACGGTAAAATAAAATAATTACTTTATCTTCATGCAAAAAATACATACAACCGAATTGAGAACCTCCTCCTTTTTTTGAAAACGGTTAAAAATGTTTTTTTTTTGTAATTTGTAATGTTAAATAAAATATTACACACTGTATAATCTAACGAGGGTTTACTATTAAAATTTGCAACCTAAAGGAAGAGCAGTTTGCATGTGATTGTAGCTTGATAAATTGCCTATTGGCTTTGTTTGTCACATCTTTTTACAGTCATTAGCTATTTTACTAACTGACATTTCACATAGCTAACGTCTGTCAATTGAAAATAACTGCTATCAATCATTCATGAATAAAATGTCTCATACTAATTCATTATTTGCATCATTTACAATCATTAGCTACTAACGGTTATTTGTTACATAGCTAACGGGTACTTATAAGTTAATTCCTGTCTCACATTCATTCATTAACTATCTTAAACTCATTTGGTGATGTACTAACGGTGGTTTGCTACATAGCTAACGGGTATAAGCTAACTGGTGTCTCACATTCATTCATTACCTATCTTAAACTCATTAGCTAACGTACTAACGGTGGTTTGCTACATAGCTAACGGGTATAAATGAACTGCTGTCATACATTAAATTATTAATTAACGATGTTAATTAATAACCATGTTTATCTCATTAGCTAACGGTGGCATAGGTAACGGGTATAAGTTAATTCCTGTCTTACATTCATTCATAATTTATTTTAAACTCATTAGCTAATCTAGTAACGGTGGTTTGCTACATAGCTAACGGGTATTTATAGCTAAAAGTTATGAAATGTTTCAGATATACGAATCTAAAGGCAGCAAAGGATGGTATCGATGTAAAATTGTATTATTCAACGCCGAATTGCTATTTGAAAGCAGTTAGAGAGGCCAAGTAAGTTTTTTTTTCGAATTTTCACGTGGTGGTATGGTGGAAGGAGGTAGCAGGTTCAAATCCTGCGAAGGTGGTAATTAATAAAAAAAGTAACAATAATATTTGAAATGGGTTAAAAAATACCTTCTGTTTGCATTGCTCTACCTTCAGTAATATTATAAATTATAAATATTGTTTGTTTTTTTTTTGTTAGGATAGTGACCCTTATGACCCCCATAAGATTCAACCTATACAATACAGGTATCGGAGTGTTGTAGGTCGGCGGAAAGGGTTCTCGTTATTCCAATGACAAACACCACACGATTCAATAATTAGCACGTTTTATTTATCAAGTTCACATATTTGGTCACATATACAAAACCTCTCAAGTTGAGCAGAAAAAACTTAACCTCTTAAACATTTAGGCGGGAGACCAGCTTCTATCTTCGGTGTTGCCAACTAGCATAGCTCTATTTGACAGTGACATAACGTATGTGTCGGCCAGGGTCAGAGGCCATCTGTGTGGCCATAGTGACATAGTGGCCACCACAACAGGTTTATTGGTATTTATATAAGAAGAGGGGCTATTCCTGCGGGCCTTAACAATCACCTTTGGTCTACGAATTTTGGAAAATCGACCCTTTTTTTTTAATTTACATAACCTCAAAATTGTGACTTACTCCCATCGGCCCCGCTAGCTCTGCCCCGTCAACGGGGCAGATGGAAAAAAGGGTTTCATCGGCCCCGCTAGCGTCGGTGGTGGCGTTCAGCGGGGCCGATGGCACAAATTAAGTTTCATGTGCCCCGGTATTGGACTTACTTCCATCGGGCCCGCTAGCAGATGGGAAAAAGAGTTTCATCGGCCCCGCTAGCGTCGGCGTCGGCGTTCAGCGGGGACGATAGCACAAATTAAGTTTCATGTGCCCCGGTAATGTATGTAACGGCGAGGATGGGTAGGTACAGATCTAGTTACAATTAGAGGCAAAGTTTACCGAAGATGGAATAGAAGTCACCTTCCGTAATTTTACTTTTATAATCTATCAGAAATTCTACTTCGGTGTTCATTCGAATAGACTTCGAAGCAGCTGCTGGAACCACCTATTGATCAGCTGAATGGAAACCAAGGTCAAACCAAGGATAACTGGTCAATCTTACCATAGTTGACGTCGTCTGGGTCACTAAGGATGTACCTTTGGTGAAGACTGTGGTTTTCATGTCTATTCTACTTCCACCTAAATAAATAATTAAATCTTTCATAGTAATGAATTGTTTTACAATTATATAGTGGGGGACAATATTAAATACTAGGTTTGTTCGGTGCTATCCGAGTAACTCTATAAACTTGTGACTAATCTTTTTATTAACTTGTTATACTTTAGGGATTTATTCCAGGACATAATATAATATTATCTATAGGTCTTAAACATCTGTAATAAATGCAATATATTTTTATTTTGTTTAATCATAATAATTTTGTTTATAATAAAAAAATATTAATTAACTACATTATATTGTACTAGCTGCGCCCCGCGGTTTCAACCGCGTAAGTCTCGATCCCGTAGGAATATCCCTATGTGTTAATCCAGGTCTCCAACTATCCAGATACCGAGTCGGAATTCATCGAAATTGGTCTATTAGTTTTTGCGTGAAGGAGTAACAAACATACACACACACAAACTTTCACATTTATAATATATTATATTAGGATTATATGTTTTTTACAATAGCTTTTAGCCTATCATGTTAGTATTAAGGTGTTATCTTTGTACCTGTAACGCCATCTATTGAGTAGCTTTGTAAACTACAGCAATCAAAAGTAGGTAACACAACAACTTTGAAAAACATAACGTTTGCGCGATCTAATTTGACCAGTAACGCCATCTATTGAGTAGCTATGTAAACTACAGCAACCAAAAGTAGGTAACACAGCAACAGACTCTTAACAAACTCATTTTGTACAAACCTTTCCCCTCCTTAAAATAGGAAAATTGAAAATCCCTGAAGCACGTCATCATTTATTTACGATAAGAAGATATAATTCTAATTTTCAAGTTTCTACCTTTAAAAAAAATCAAAACTTCATACAAACTTTCACCCCCCATTTCCCCTCTTTAAAATAGGAAAATTGAAAATCCCTGAAACACGTCATCATTTATTTACGATAAGAAGATATAATTCTAATTTGCAAGTTGCTACCTTTAAAAAAATCAAACCTTCATATAAACTTCCACCCCCCATTTACCCCCCTTAGGGGTTGAATTTCGCAAAATCCCGTCTTAGTGAGCACCTACGTTATAAAAGAAACCCCCATGCAAAATTTGAAACTCCTAGCACTTGTAGTTTCTGAGATTTCGTGAGGAGTCAGTGATTTTCCCTTTTATATATATAGAAGATAGATAGTACATTTAGTGCTAGGCTGCTTGGCTGATTATTTGTATCGTCGATTAGTTATTAAAATATTATATTTGATCACTCAATAAAAACTGATTAACATACAAACAAACCATTTTATTTACAGATATTCCATCTTCGGTAAACTTTGCCTCTAATTGTAACTAGATCTGTACCTACCCATCCTCGCCGTTACATACATTACCGGTGCACATGAAACTTAATTTGTGCCATCGTCCCCGCTGAACGCCGACGCGGACGCTAGCGGGGCCGATGAAACTCTTTTTCCCATCTGCTAGCGGGCCCGATGGAAGTAAGTCCAATACCGGGGCACATGAAACTTAATATGTGCCATCGGCCCCGCTGAACGCCAACACCGACGCTAGCGGGGCCGATGAAACCCTTTTTCCCATCTGCCCCGTTGACGGGGCAGAGCTAGCGGGGCCGATGGGAGTGAGTCAAAATTGTCATATTTTTTGTCGAATTTCCAAGAGTCGTAGAACAAAAGTTGTTTGTTTAGGTGCACAGAAGTAGCCCTCAACGGCTTGCTGGTATAATTACCAATAACCCTGTATAACACGGTGCATGATAGTACAATGTGTTTCAGCGAAGAGGTTCTAATACGAAAGGGGTTGTTTTAGACGTCTAAGCGAACCACTTTTGTTCTACGACTTTTGGAAATTCTAACTTTTTTTTCGATAATTCTGTGGGGATTTTTCCTTGAAAATCAGCTGTTTCATACAAAAACTTCGACCGAAATATTCGAATTTCCAAAAGTCGTAGAACAAAAGTTGTTCGCCTAGACGTCTAAAACAACCTCCTTTCGTAAGAGCTGTGTTGGCTTAGTGGTAGATACCTCGACTTTCCCGGCCGGCCGTGCACCAATGTATTTTTCTTAAGGAAAATTTATTTGAGCTAATTGACATTGCTCTTACGGTGAAGGAAAACATCGTGATGAAACCCGCGGCTTAGTTGCCTCCAGAAGTATTGACAAGTTCTCTCCTCTGGAAATGGTTGACTAAGCTGAGAAAGTAGCTGGTGCTGGGCAAGCCTACTCCATCCTCACGCAAAATGGACCCAATTAAAAAGAGTCTAATTGCGGAAAACAGCCCGTACACAAGTACAAGTACAACCCTCTTTCGTATTAAAACCCCTTCGCTGAAACACATTATATAGACGTGCAACACGGATGGGGCTCCGCCCCCGGACTCGGCCCGGTGTAATGAGAATCATCCCTTATAAATCCGCGTTAAAACTCTGTTTTCCAGTCCAACTTTACCAACGAAACGTGATGACTTCTTCCCTTACGCGAGCGATCCCAACTCGTTTTGGACTGGATATTTCACTTCGAGACCCACTACTAAGTA
Source organism: Idaea straminata (assembly GCA_951213275.1). Classification (NCBI taxonomy): domain Eukaryota; kingdom Metazoa; phylum Arthropoda; class Insecta; order Lepidoptera; family Geometridae; genus Idaea; species Idaea straminata. Next base: position 2,671,451 of record OX577872.1, read on the forward strand.
TTATGAGAGACGCGGCAATACTTACTTACAGGTAAGCAAATACTTAAGGCGCTCTTCCAGTACCGTGTGTAGGTATTCACATTCCCTTAGCCCCCGCTCTCAAAGACGTAGCGTGCTGCGTGCTAACTGTTATATTTGATCGATATGCAAAACATTTTAGCATTATTATCCACAAATATAGTTCCTAGAGGTCAAAACCTATAATTTGATTCTTTTTTAGATACAAACGTTAACTATTTTTGAATAAAACCCGATAAACGATCTAATAATTCTCTGTTTTCTAACATTTTTTTTTTATCGAACGAAGTTGTTCATATCATGTTTTCAACCACAATAAACAAAAATATGGTTATTAAACTACAATATCCATCTATATCCAAATAACAAAAAAAGAGTATTTGATTACTTAGAGTTGCTTAAAACAAAGGTCGATTTTGGTAGCTTTATTAGCACCCGGTCTTAAAGTAAAAGTCGCTGCATACGTAACGTGATTTTTCTCTTTATTTTTCTTCAAAGTCAATGTCAAAAATCTTTATTCCTTTCAATGCTTAATACCTAGGTATGATCACTTGGACACGTCTTAAAAACTAAGTTAGGATGTGTGCCTTCGGAACGCGCCCACCAATGAGAAGAAGGCACAAGAAACTCATGGGGTTTTTTTTTTCATGTGATCACGCTCACAAAGGTCAATATTACAAATATTTGAAAGTATTATTTGAAATGGAGCAATTTAAGCAACCAGGGGCTGATTGCGTCGGCTTCAAGCCAACGTCGCTATCCCAACCTGCGCCTCACAATGGGCGGAATTTTGAGCCTGCCTTTCATAGATATTTTGAAAAATTACGTTGTTTTTTCGTGTGTTTTAAGTATGCAGGATTTTCGGGGACATCAAACCATTCAAAAATAAGTGAATCAGTCATATTTTGTGGTGTTTTTTAAAAATAACATAACTAGAATCAGTTATTTTTGAATATTTTGATGTCCCCGACAATCCTGTATACTTACCACACGTATAAAACAACGTAATTTTCAAAAATCATATGAAATGTAGGCTCATAATACCGCCCATTGTGAGGCGCGTTGGCTTGAAACCGACGCACTTATCGCGGTAGGGCCCTAGGTCTTCAAAGGAAATTATATTTTATACAAAACCATGTCTAATTGTGTACGAAACCCTCGGTACGCAAGTCCAACTCACACTTGACAGGTTTTTTTTGTTACAGTCAGCAAAACAACTCCAAATATTAGCTGGATTGGAGAAACACAACGAATTTGTATTGGATGAACTTAAAAGTGCTATGGGTAAGAAAATCAACATAGTATAAAACAAAGTCGCTTCCCGCTGTCTGTCCCTATGTTTTATCCACTGTTCCTAGTCTGAATGACCTTTGTTTTTAAAAAACCTGCTGTTTTTCGAATTCAAAATTCTTTATTCCTAGGTACAAAGATCACATGGACACGTCTTTAAAATTTACCACAAAACTCAAAAAGTTTTTCGAATTTTCTAATGTCGTAGAACAAAATAATTTATCTCGGTCCTTGTATCCCTCACTCCGCTCAGGATTCTGATCTAGAATCCTTCGCTGCTCTCGGGATTCAACCTAGTCCCTCGAATTAAATTACCTCTTTTTTCACAAATTACTTGTTTAGGTGCACAGAAGTAGCCCTCAACGGCTTGCTAGTATAAGTAATCTATACGAACGCGCTAATCTCAGGAACTACTGGTTCGAATTGAAAAATTATTTGTGTTGGATAGTCCATTTATCGAGGAAGGCTATAGGCAACTTTTTATCCTGATATTTCCACGGGGTCGGGAGTTACGCGGGTGAAACTACGGAGCGCTGCTAGTTAGTAATAACCCTGTATGTCAGTCAGTCAGGACTTTCAAATATATATGTATATTTTACTGTAGGTATAATGCAACACCACGACGCCATCACCGGTACTGAGAAACAACATGTCACTTCAGATTACATAAGGATATTGGATCAGGCTGTTGAAGATTCATTGCTCATACTGAGACAGGCTTTCAAGTTAGTATACACACAGACATACAGACAGATAGACAGACGGACATACATACAGACGGACATGCTACACCACGACGCCATCACCGGTACGGATGTTGAAGATTCAGATATACTGAGACAAGCTTTCAAGTTAGTATACACACAGACATATAGACAGATATACAGACAGACATACATACAGACGGACATGCTACACCACGACACCATCACCGGTACGGATGTTGAAGATTCAGATATACTGAGACAGGCTTTCAAGTTAGTATACACACAGACATATAGACAGATATACAGACAGACATACATACAGACGGACATGCTACACCACGACGCCATCACCGGTACGGATGTTGAAGATTCAGATATACTGAGACAGGCTTTCAAGTTAGTATACACACAGACATATAGACAGATATACAGACAGACATACACACAGACGGACATGCTACACCACGACACCATCACCGGTACGGATGTTGAAGATTCAGATATACTGAGACAGGCTTTCAAGTTACACACAGACATACAGACGGACATATAGACAGATGGACAGATAAACAGACAACGTAACATACATATGGATAGACGGACGGATAAATCCAAAGTCAAAGTATCTTATGATATCATTCGCAATCACAAATCATCTTAAAAACTCAACCAGACCAACAGACATGTTTACAAACATACAGATGGACAAACGAACATAGATAAGACAAGCATTTTTTTTTAAATATCATAGAAAGGGTCAAGCCTACCTGACCCACTCACCACTGACGTGTAGCATATATCCTTCGAATATACTCTTGCGACTCCACTCTGGCCGGCCGGTGAAGGCAAGCGAGAGGTCCCTCGTCATTTTTTACTTCGACCAGCCAACTAAGGCAAGCCGGAGATGAGGAACGGTTGCTTCCCCCTGGAGCACTCGGGACCGCGGGGTCGCTACTCCCCGACACCTCGCCTCAAGGTGCCCTACGGATTTATTGATGTGAAACATCTATGCGGCACGTAAAACCGTGGCGACGCATGCCGTGGCGACGCGTCGCCACGCTATTTGATGATATATATATACAGTATATATATATATGCAGTTATTATTATTAGCTTTCTCGCCCTTTTTGTTATTTTCAATGTTTTGTGTGTAGTACAAATAAAATGTTTTTATCACAATTGCTCATAAAGTGGATCTTATTCAACAGCTTTTAGGCTCATAATCCAACATATTATGCACGCGTGCGTTTTACATTGCCAACCTAGTGCTATAAAGTTATCCCGATAAGTTAAATACGTATCTTACTGCTAATTACATGTTAGGTAGGTGAAACATTCTTAATTTATCTGGGTTATACTGTTTTGATGTATAAAAAAGGTAGGTACCAAAGAGTTTTTTAGCTAGCAAAAATGGTTGTCTCTAAAGTCGGTTTACGAACGAAAATTTTACGTGATAATGACTTAGAAAACGATTAAAAATTGAGTTATGTTTATTTTTTGTTTTTTCTTTACTTAAATATATTGTTTTTCCGTACCATTGTATTTTGTTCTTAACCCCCGACGCAAAAACAAATAGAAAATACCCTAAAAAATATTGTATGTCAGACGAGGCTGTATAGGTTAAAAGCCTTTAGCCTGGCCTTTCCGGAGCATAATTAACAAATAAATATTGCCTTAAAAAATGTAAACATAGACTTATCACAAATATTTTGTTAATTATTATTTTGTTTTCTTTTCAAGTCTTTTCTTTTATTCGTAACTGTGATAAAAAACGTCGTACGATATACGTGTGGAATTGATCTTTGCATCTTGGCTTCTTAACACAGCCGCTCGCCCGTCATAAACCGCCTCTATGCAAAAATAAATTTACCACACTTATATCGTAATGTATCTATCTATCTATCTAAATTTGTGCGCTCAAAAGCTCTATATAAACTTTTTCGGTTTTCCCTTTTGTTTTCAGTAAAGTAATTCAAGGTGAAAGTACAAAGCCTCCAATATTGACTTTGGACAGATGTCGACTTAATGAATCTAGCTGTCACACATCGGAGAATAGCGATCGATTTGTGGTGAGTTCTCATTATACGTACAAGACCCAGTTGCCACAATGGTCACCATGCCGGACTGCCAAACACAGGGTTTCGGGTTCGATACCCGCTTCAGACAAGTATTTATGCTTAGATATTTGTCTGTGGTCTGGTTGTTTCTATGTATTATAAGTATATATTTACAAATGAAAAGTATATTATGTGGTATATCCGTTGTCTAGCACCCATAACCCAAGTGTATTTACTTAGCTTGAGGCTAGATGGCGATGTGTGGAATGTCCTGTAATATTTATTTATTTATTTTATAGAATCCAACGTAGGTCACAAACTATCTCTAAATCAAAATAAACATTCTGTATACCTACTATTTTTCTTTTGTAATGGCCTGGCGTCAAAGATGTATATCTTTGACGCCAGGCGGCCCGGTTTCCTTCGTTTGTTGTCACAGGATGGCGCTAAGGCCAGACCAGTCCTGGTTTATACCATTGGCGTTACAAGATAGCGCTAAGGCCAGACCAGTCCTGGTTTATACCATTGATGTCACAAGATGGCGCTACCCCAATCCTGGTTTCTACCAATATTGTCACAAGATGGCGTCACGCCTGTCTCAGTGTTGCCATAATAGTTTGTTTGTTATAGGTAACCCTGTACAATCCAATAGCTTGGAAAGTGAACGAGTCCGTGAGGGTGCCTGTCATTGACGGAGTTTACGATGTATACGCGCCAAATGGTAATTACATATAATACATATTCACATATATTTCAGGTTATGTTTACATGAAAATCAGCTGTTCCTTACACGGGAGGAAGAGCGGTGTTGGCATAGTGGTAGATACCTCGACTTTCATTCTGAAGGTCGTGGGTTCGAATCCCGGCCGTGCATCGATGTATTTTTCTTAAGAAAAATTTATGTGCGCTAATTGACATTGCTCTTACGGTGAAGGAAAACATCGTGATGAAACCCGCGGCTTAGTTGGCTCCAGAAGTATTGACAAGTTCTCTCCTCTGGACATGGTCGACTAGGCTGAGAGGGTGCTAGGTGCTGGGCAAGCCTACTCCATCCTCACGCAAAAAGGACCCAATTAAAAAGGGTCTAATCGCGGAAAACAGTCCGTTCTAGTACAAGTACGAGTACACGGAGAGGTCATTTACCTTAAGATTATACTTGTATTTAACTTGCAGTGTATGTATAACAAGCTTTTATTTATAAAAAAAATGTGATAAATCGAATAGAATAGAATAGAATATAATTTATTGTTCAATCTGTGTAGGTACATAAAGATCTTATAAATAATATGCTTCCAACTGATTACTCATTTCGAGCATACAATAATGAAAACATAGATGCTTAAAACTTAAATCATTTTACTAAATTAGTACAGGTACACACTAATAGGTAATCTATTATTTTTCGTCATCATCGAAAAATTCCGATAAGCTATAAAAAACCTTAGATATTAACCAGGATTTTAGTTTTTTATGGAAAATGACACCATTGAGTTCTTTCAAAGATTTAATACAATGTGTAAAGTTTTAGTTTCTCTTAGCAAGTTTAAATTATTATTTTTAATTTTTTTAGTTCTTTTTATTTTATTAACAAGACCATAATAAAAGCTTGTTTTTTAAAGTTTTTTATTATATTTTATTTATGTTTTATCTTCTGTTTTAAGTCTGAATGACCTTTGTTTTTAAAAAAAATAGCTGGTTTTCGAATTTACATAGCCTCAAATGTTGCGCGAGCTAAGGTAATGTGAATACCTACACACGGTACTGGAAGAGCGCCTTAACTAATAACTGAATAATTCATAAAAATATGAAAAACTACTTAAAAAAACAGATCATTAGAGAAATATTTGTTTTATTGTCTCTGAAATACGATTAATTTGTTTTATTGTTACTTTGTCACTAATGTCAAGGTTTTTAAACAATCTTTTATTAGCTCTTGTTACCCGCCAGTACTATTTAAATCACTACATAGTATAAAACAAAGTCGCTTCCCACTGTCTGTCCCTATGTATGCTTAGATCTTTAAACGCAACGGATTTTGATGCGGTTTTTTAATAGATAGTGTGATTCAAGGGGAAGGTTTTAAGTATTAAAAAAACAATACTCAGTTGTAGGCAACAGCTGGTCCTACTAATGTTATAAATGTGAAAGTTTGTGTGTGTGTATGTTTGTTACTTCTTCACGCAAAAACTACCGGAGCGATTGCGATGAAACTACTTTTTATCCCGATATTTCCAAGGGATCTGGACTTACGCGGGTTAAACCGCGGGGCGCAGCTAGTATTTAATATAAGTAAGTTTCTTACTACCCACCTACTTTAATTTGTATTTTTCTTTACAGGAGAAAAAATCAATGCTCAACTGGTAGAAATACCAAAACCTATTCTAGACATACCATCACGCCATTCCATCGCATCCCACGAACTTGTATTCATTGCATATCTGAAGCCTTTAGAATTCAAATCATTCTACATACAAAAACACCTAAAGAAAGATGTAAAAACTAAAAGAGATATAAATATTAATAAAATGGAAGATATAGATAAAAGGAATCAAGATATATACGATTTAAACGAATTCTTTGATATTAATAAAGAAAAAATGGATGTAAATATAAAGAATATTGAAGATTATGGCACTGTTACGCCTTTGGTACATATAAACAATGGTAGAGACATCATTAATGATAAATTTGATGTATATGGCAAAAATAATGATGAATATACTAATATATCACCTGATAGACAGCCGAAAATAGATGTAAATGATAAGAATTTTAAAGATTCTGATGCTATGTTACCGCTAATACATATACCTAAACAAACTAATACACATATAAATACAAAAGAAGATGTACAAAAAGTATATAAAGAAAGAAGTGAATTGAAAGGGCTTAGTAGAGAAAGCTACCCTGATTTTGGTAATGAAGAGATGAGAATGTTGGCCGATGATCCAATGATTGTGGAACGACTTGATGATTTCTTTGTCATTGAAAATGAAGTAAGTAATATTGATATCGAAATTCCAGTCAAAAGGAACTTTAGAACTATTTCAAAACTAAAGTTATTTAAAACGTGATTTTACCATGTTTTTTTCTTCTTAACATCATGCTTCGTGAACATGGCGCTTGCAATAGTGCTGAAATATCGAAATCTACAAATATTAAACAATAGAAAATATTCCGTTATAAATAACTTTGAAAATGAACTTTACTTTGAAAGTTTACAAAACTGTGAATTTCACTCGCTTTGTAATTAAAATCTGACACTACTAAAGCGTTACTGCAACAAGAATTGATATTTTGCTAAGATTAACTGTACTGCACTCTCTATTTTCATGAAAAAATCTATTGGTGTACCTCAAGGCTCCATCCTTAGACCGCTAGTATACCTGACTTATATAAATGATTTTGTATAATGTCCGTTCCGCAGTTGTGCCCACGTAAGCCCAGATTCCGTCAGAATATCAGAACAAAGACTACATTCAGGCTACTTTATTATCCCAATATGACGCTGGATAAACTGCGGAGCGCAGCTAGTTATCTCTTTCCTTCTCACAAATTGACATTGAAAATATTTAAAATGTGTGTACTTTTGTTTTACAGAATATAAAAATCAACATAGACAACACATCGGGGTCAATCAAAGCATTAAGTTACCCTCACGACAGTTTAAATATGTCTATTAATTTCTACTACTACCCCGGGTGTGTAGGAAACAACGAAATCGCTGCAAACCGATCATCTGGCGCTTACATATTTAGACCGAACGCAACCAAACCTACTGAGCTAAACAAGGGAGAATTTAAAGTAGTAACTGGGAACGTAGTCAAAGAAGTGCAATTGGCGTGGTCCGATAATGCATTCAGTACTCTAAGACTGTATGAAAACTTCAATTATCTAGAATTAGATTGGCTAATTGGACCTATAGATGTTAAAGATGGTATAGGAAAAGAATACATAGTTAAATATGAAACAGATATGCTTAACAATGGTGAGTTTTATACAGATTCTAATGGCAGACAAGTTTTGAAGCGTAAACTGAATCAAAGGCCGCAATTCAATGTCAGTTTGGAAGAACCAGTCGGTGGGAATTACTATCCTGTTACGAATGAAATTTTTATGCAAGATGATAGGAATCGATTGACAGTTCTAACAGACAGGTCCGAAGGAGGTAGCTCTTTGATCGAAGGCGAATTAGAAGTAATGCTACATAGAAGATTGCTGCATGATGATGCATTCGGCGTAGGTGAAGCGTTAAATGAACAAGAGAACGGAAAAGGTCTAATAGTCAGAGGAACGCATAGAATAATGCTATCGCCCTCTAAAGACAGTAAACAGAAAGAGATGGAAAATATTTATAAGCTACATCTGCAGCCTTTGGTGTTTGTTTCTGATGCTAAACGTTTAGTTTTAGACGATTGGCTTAAATTGAAAAATTGCTACAGTTGGTTGAAAGGAGAACTGCCAGAAGGACTTCATTTGTTGACTTTAGAACCTTGGGGTGAGAAACTTTTACTTCGAATCGAAAATTACTTGACCAAATCTGATGGTACTATCAAAGAAGTTGATCTATCCGGTCTTTTGAATAACATCAACATAAAATCAATTAAAGAAACTAATTTATCAGCTAATGAAATAAAAGATAAATGGAATTGGAATAAGGAAACCGAATTTGTTGATTATAATAATGAAGATGTAACAGACGATGGATTCAAAGTAAAAATTAAGCCGAAACAAATTAGAACATTCATTTTAGATTATGATTTTGTTCAATAATTAGTATTTAGTTATTTTTTAAATAATAAATATACGAATTAAATTTTAAAGATCGTTTTATTGCTTACCTAACCTAATATTTATTTATAATGCCTATCGGTCGGATATTAATTAGACATCGAGAAAAGAGTCCACAGAACACTATCACCGAGTCCTAGCTGAGAAAGAGTAGCTCATTTTATTAGCCAAAAATAAACCGTCTTTCCGGTTAATGTGAACATTGATATCGCTCAGTCAATACAATCACTTCCGGCAGTATTAAATACAACTGAGAGACGATTTAATTACACGAAATAATTACTTATTAAAATAACTGCTATTAATTGATGATTAATTGGTACTCGGCAAGAGAGTAGGGTAGGCAAGTAAGTGATCACACGCATATTGCTACTAGAAGATTCAATTCAATTTTTTGTTATGGCGTTATAGCGTACGCTAAACAATTCTGCCAATGACACGAGTTCAGACAATAACGGTTCTTGGAGAATGATCGGTTTGCTTATTGTGACCGGTGAGTTGAGTAATAAACTTCCAGCAGATTATTTTCTGGGGACAAAACAAGACGACACAATTTAACTACATAAGTATATAAATACGTATTATACATACATCTAATAGCGTCAAAATATATAAATAAATAAATATCACACAGATTAAAATTTTAAGTTATTAGTAGATAAATATTTACTTAGCAATATAGTAAAGGGGCCAAAAACAAGAGGAAGGAGAGATTTGAAGCGGGTAGGACGGGGGATATCAGAGGGAAGGACATCATACAGTGAGAAACTACGCAAAGGACAGGAAAAGAAAATATGATCAAGGTTACCCTCCTCCAGACCGCATTCGCAAAGGGAGTGATCCCTTATCCTGATCTTTGCCAAATGGATTGGGTAACATGCATGGCCAAGACGAAGACGAGAAATTGTTGAAGTAATTCCTTTTTCAATTTTCCTAAATTTAGAGAACCAGGGTTTGTGGGGTATATTAGGTTGAATTTCGCCGTAGGATTTGCCTTTCAGACTTCTGGACAATTCCCAGTCTTTAGTCCAAGCAGTATACAAGTTGGATTTAAGAGCTCCAGTAATGTCTTGAGGATATAAGGAAAAATGCTCGAGAGTGCCTACCTGAGTAGCAAGTTTAGCATATGAGTCAGCAGACTCGTTGCCCGGTATACCCGAATGACCAGGGATCCAACCTACAACGACTCTTAATCCTAATTGCTTGCATTTAAATAAGGATTCTCTAATCTTATAGGTGACAGGATATTTGGTTTTGGATCTAAAGGGATGGGATAGGACAGCCTCCAGAGAGCTTTTAGAGTCTGAGAGGATTAGGACATTATTTAGGTTGTGAGTAATTGCGAAACGTATGGCTTCCAATACCGCAATAGATTCCCCAGTAAAAACTGATGCTAGTGGAGGACATTTAAAACTTAAAATAACGTTGTATATGGGAATCCAAACTGCTGCTCCTACAGCGTCGAATTGGTTCAGTTTAGATGCATCCGTGTACATTTTGATCCATCCGTCGTACTCGTTCTCCATTACCGAGTTGAAAGTGGGGACAGTACCTACGGATCCCTTATCAACACCGAGATCAACTTTGACATTTGGGTCACAGGTTAGGGCTTCAAAAGGAGTGGAGTAAATTGGTAGCATGTGGTTTGAAATAACAGGATTTGGAAGGCGACAGAATTTGATATAGCTTCTGATCAGACAGGAGAATTTTGAGGAAGAAGACTCGCCATATAAATCAAAAAGTGTTTTTAGTCTATTGTGGAGAGGGTGATCGGAATTTTGGATGACTTTGAAGAAGAACCGATCACAAAGGTACTGCCTACGCAGGTAAAGTGGGGGTTCCACACATTCCACCTGCATGGCATTTATAGGGGAAGATTTCATTGCTCCCAAAATTATGCGAAGGCTTTTGGCCTGTAATTTATCTAATTTAACAAGCGATGTTTTGTTACATGGTTCGAGAACAAAAGTCCCATAGTCAAGATGGCTTCGGACTATAGCGTTGTAAAGTAGTCTTTGGGTAAAAGGATGTGAACCCCACCAAACTCCAGATAGAGCGCGAAGGACGTTAATGTTTTTTTCACATTTTCCAGTCTATTAGTAGATAAATATTTACTTAGCAATATAGTAAAGGGGCCAAAAACAAGAGGAAGGAGAGATTTGAAGCGGGTAGGACGGGGGATATCAGAGGGAAGGACATCATACAGTGAGAAACTACGCAAAGGACAGGAAAAGAAAATATGATCAAGGTTACCCTCCTCCAGACCGCATTCGCAAAGGGAGTGATCCCTTATCCTGATCTTTGCCAAATGGATTGGGTAACATGCATGGCCAAGACGAAGACGAGAAATTGTTGAAGTAATTCCTTTTTCAATTTTCCTAAATTTAGAGAACCAGGGTTTGTGGGGTATATTAGGTTGAATTTCGCCGTAGGATTTGCCTTTCAGACTTCTGGACAATTCCCAGTCTTTAGTCCAAGCAGTATACAAGTTGGATTTAAGAGCTCCAGTAATGTCTTGAGGATATAAGGAAAAATGCTCGAGAGTGCCTACCTGAGTAGCAAGTTTAGCATATGAGTCAGCAGACTCGTTGCCCGGTATACCCGAATGACCAGGGATCCAACCTACAACGACTCTTAATCCTAATTGCTTGCATTTAAATAAGGATTCTCTAATCTTATAGGTGACAGGATATTTGGTTTTGGATCTAAAGGGATGGGATAGGACAGCCTCCAGAGAGCTTTTAGAGTCTGAGAGGATTAGGACATTATTTAGGTTGTGAGTAATTGCGAAACGTATGGCTTCCAATACCGCAATAGATTCCCCAGTAAAAACTGATGCTAGTGGAGGACATTTAAAACTTAAAATAACGTTGTATATGGGAATCCAAACTGCTGCTCCTACAGCGTCGAATTGGTTCAGTTTAGATGCATCCGTGTACATTTTGATCCATCCGTCGTACTCGTTCTCCATTACCGAGTTGAAAGTGGGGACAGTACCTACGGATCCCTTATCAACACCGAGATCAACTTTGACATTTGGGTCACAGGTTAGGGCTTCAAAAGGAGTGGAGTAAATTGGTAGCATGTGGTTTGAAATAACAGGATTTGGAAGGCGACAGAATTTGATATAGCTTCTGATCAGACAGGAGAATTTTGAGGAAGAAGACTCGCCATATAAATCAAAAAGTGTTTTTAGTCTATTGTGGAGAGGGTGATCGGAATTTTGGATGACTTTGAAGAAGAACCGATCACAAAGGTACTGCCTACGCAGGTAAAGTGGGGGTTCCACACATTCCACCTGCATGGCATTTATAGGGGAAGATTTCATTGCTCCCAAAATTATGCGAAGGCTTTTGGCCTGTAATTTATCTAATTTAACAAGCGATGTTTTGTTACATGGTTCGAGAACAAAAGTCCCATAGTCAAGATGGCTTCGGACTATAGCGTTGTAAAGTAGTCTTTGGGTAAAAGGATGTGAACCCCACCAAACTCCAGATAGAGCGCGAAGGACGTTAATGTTTTTTTCACATTTTCCTACCAGATAGTCGATGTGAGTAGCTCCTGTCATCTTGGAATCAAGCCATATCCCGAGGAATTTTGCTGATCCACATTGGGGGATTAATTCACCGTTGACACGGAGATCAATTTCGGGTATTGATCTTTTCTTGGAGAAAAGCACTGCTTTACTTTTTGTGGCGGACAAAGACAAGCCGAGCAGACTAAGGTACTCATTTAGATATTGCAAAGAACTATTTAGTCGATCTGCTGCTTGGGTTACATTTCCAGATGACACGAAGAGGACTAGGTCATCAGCATACTGAAGAACCTGGCAGGATGGTTGAACAACATTCTCCAAATCTGCTGTGTATAAGCTGTAAAGTAATGGACTGAGGACGGAACCTTGTGGAAGACCTTTCCACACTTTTCTGGGAGCGAGAAGGCCGTTTTGTGTTTTGATGACAATATTTCTCTCCATCAATAAGCCAGCACATATACGAATAAGTTTCTCCGGGATGTTCTGATGGTGAAGTTTCTTCCAGAGCTCTGGGAGAAGCACATTGTCGTAAGCTGACTGTATATCTAAAAAAACTGCTAATAGGTGTTGTTTCTTGAGAAAAGAAATATGGACATCAGTGGTAAACACGCTAAGGCTATCCATGGTACTTGACCCCTTTCGAAAACCGAACTGGGATTTTGCTAGAATACCCTGGTTCTCCACATACCATTCTAAGCGATGCTTTATCATATGTTCCATGATTTTACATAGAACCGATGAAAGAGCAATAGGTCTTCTACTGTTTGGGAGTGATGGATCAGTGCCAGGTTTTCGAATGGGAATAATTATTTGAGTTTTCCATGATTCAGGGATAAAGCCAGTATTAAAATTTTCATTAATTATGTCTAAAAAGTATAATTTAGTTTTTTCAGAGGAATTGGTGATAAATGAATAAGGGATGCCATCGATGCCTGGTGACGAGTCTTTTAGTCCATCCAGGGCCAACCTTAATTCGCTAAACGAAAATGGATTATTGAGGAAGTTATAATCATGGGTGCTGGTTGAAGGATGGGGCACTTGGATTGAGTCTCTGGATGGTACCCATGGGGGAGCAAGTTTGTCGGCGAAGGGTTCTAAGAAGGAAGCATGGTCATTGACAGCAATGTTTTCTGAGTTGCACGCACCCCTGAATCGCTTAATCTGCTTCCACACTGCAGCTGAAGGAGTTCTAGGGGAGAGACCCTCACAGAAATACGACCAGCCATTTCGCTTTTTGGCGGACAAAGTCTTCCTAGCTCTCGCTGCGGATTGTTTGTAGGCCAAGTAGTTGACTTCGGTCATTGACCGGTTGTAAGTAAGTTCAGCCTCCTTTCTCCTATTCACAACCTCTGTACATTCTGAATCCCACCAGGGATTAGAAATAGGGAATTTAGATGGAGTTTTTTTAATGGGGAAGTGCTCATCCGCACTTTTAGTCACTGCATCAATAAAAAGAGAATAAGAATGTAGTAAATTTTCTGAATTAATACTAGGCAAACTATCTATTTTTCCTTCTAAAGTGGAACTATAAGATGGCCAGTTGGCTTTAGATAATCTGTATTTAAATAGAGGAAAGGGATCAGATGGGGGAGATACGGAATTAGGAATCGTTAATATAATAGGGTAGTGATCACTTCCATACCTGTGAGGAAGGACATCCCATGATATTAATGGAGCGAGTGAAGGAGAACAGATAGAAAGATCCACGGCACTGGGACTTTGGGAAGGTCGTCCTATCCAGGTAATAGAACCGTTATTGAGGACACAGAGGTTAGATTCCTCCAACACATCCATGAATGCATTTGCGAATGAAGAACAATCCCTGGAACCCCAGCTTGTATGACGTGCATTGAAGTCTCCCAGTAAGAGGACAGGGGGAGGGACAGAGTTGATTATCGTAGTTAAATCAGATATGAGGTTATTACTAGGGTGAGAGATGTATATAGATAGGAAGGATATATTGAAGATTCTGACTGCTACAACATTGATCAAAGGAGAGTGATTAGGAAGAGATATTTGGGAAAAAGAAAATTTGCGGTTCACGAGCAAAGCGGAACCAGCATAGCCATCATCTCTGTCATCTCGAAGGCATGAGTGGCCAGGTACTCTAAAATTAGAGCCCGGAGTCAACCATGTCTCCGAGATGGCAATGACGGCTGGGTAAAATTCATTAATTATATTAATAAGTTCTGCCTTCTTTGGCCGAAGGCTGTGGCTATTCCATTGTATTATCACTGTGGGTGCCATTGGTGCCCAGTGATGTGAGTTGTGAAAGTTTGTGGGCAACGTGGGACGGTAAAGTAATTTTATTCTCAGACATTTGGGATACAATAAAATAGAGTAAAGTTTCTAGGATATTTTCATGGGGGACTTCATGCCCATCAGTTGGGATTCTCATAAATTGGGGATCCAAAGCACAACCATTAGGGAAAGAGGAGTGATCTTGGGAGATTATGGCTTGATGCCCAGATTTGTCGTACGATTTACCTAAGGGTGCTCTTGGTTTGCGAGGGATTGTTACGGTCTTTTTATGGGACTCAATATAGTTGGGGATAGGTGGACGGGTTTGGATGCTTCTGGCGAAAGAGGCTGGGCTAGAAGCAGCAACCTCGGAAAAGGATCTGGAAACTTTAGGGAATTTGTTGGAGGCCTCTAAGTAGGAGATGCCATCTTTTGCCATAAGTGTTTTGATTGCTTTTTGCCTATCTTGCTCTGGGCATTTTTTATTTGTTGAAAAATGATTACCTGAGCAATACAAGCATTTAGAGTTGTTCTCAGTGGATTGGCACTGGTCGCCCGGGTGTTCCTCTCCACACTTATAGCATCGAGGCTTGGAGCGGCACTGAGCCTTAATATGGCCAAAGCGGCAACAGTTAAGACATTGGATCGTAGGGAATTGGTAAAGCTCTACCGGTAGCGAGGTATAGAAGCAGTATATGTGGGATGGAAGGGATTGCCCTTGGAAGGTGAGGACAACAGTTTGAGTCGGGACCCATTTTATAGAGTCTCCATCGTGAACTTTTCTGTTCATTCGGCGGGCTTTAAGAATAAATGAGGAACATTTGGGGGGAAGGGTGAGAGATTCAACAAATTCATCCATGGATAAGTCTACAGGAACCGAACGAACAACTCCCATTCTGGATACATTATAAGATGGGATGGATGCCTTGAACTGATGGCTAGCTAAGATGGGGTTGTCCAAAAATCTGTTAGCATCCTCTGCCGAGCGGAATTCAACCGATAATTTATTGCGTCCAATCTTTTTAATTCCATCTTTAACTATGTTAGCTACTTTATTTTGGTGGAGGAACTGTCCAAACTTAATAGGTCTAAGCGGTGGGCCTTCATCAGGCTTAGCAATTGTAACCAAAAATGGTCCATCGTCATGAGTTGTGTATGAATTGACACCAATCGTCATCACAGGGTGAACATAAACATTTTGGATTGATGCAGATGCCGCTTCAATTTCAGTCACATTTTTTTTAGGGTTGGTCATGTCTATATCATTGGCCCTACGTTTTTGGGCAGGTACAGATCTCGTTAGGTTGGCGTCTGGATCTGGAGGATCAGGTGGTTTATCGGGATCTCCGTCCATTATTACTACTACTACTTACCCCGTAGAGTAAACGCACACAACACAGTATTAGTAAAGTTAGTAGTTAGGAAAGAAATCTGCAAGTATATATGAAAAAACACTAGAATTCTCCGAAAATTCCACTAGCACGTTGTTAACCAAACCACGCACCGATGCAGAATCTTACTAGAAGATTGTTTGTATTTTTCGTGGATTTTGCTCGAATGTTGTAGAAAATATAAAATGGCGGCGTCGAGCTTTCGCCAGTCAGTTCGGTTTTAGTAGGTATTCGTAAAGAAATAGTCAGAACAGTGAATAGTGCGAACATTACAGTCCACAACATAGTTTAATAGTGATAAAGTAAGTAAATAAATAGTTTATTAGAAGACCACTATCTTTGATAACACCAGCCCCATAAACCGTCGTGTATATTAATATATCAAACAACAAAGAAAGTGGGACAGCGGCAACTGTTTGCTTAAAGTTAAAAACTCAAAGTTGACAAAGTTGTAGATAGGTAATCTTATTTGCAACAAAAAATGTTCATAAAAAAAAAATTGTGCAACAAAAACCATTATGAGTTTTGGCGGGAACGAGTTAACAACATGTCGTGCTGCAGTTTCATTTTCACGAAACTTAGTTGTAATCCGAGTTGAATTGTATAATTCTGGTGGAATGTTATTCAATTTAGTTATGTGAAAGTGCACAAGGGTAGTGAAAGTAAAAATCAGTGTCAAACATGAAGTTTTCTCGATGCCTCCAAATCTCCTATTAAGGTTATGGTAAACTTGCCACCGCTTTACTATAGCCCCTGACTTGACGGACTATGACGACTTTGACTGTTTTGAAACACTATAGGCCCGATTTATGAAAAATCGGGTCATAATTTGATGCAAAATATAACTTGACACTGGCTAAATGCACAAGCCGTGCGAAGCCATAATTATTAAAAAAAAACTATTATTTTTTGTACGTGCCACGTACACAGCCCGGTCTAACGAGAATCATCCCAACTAGAAAACGCTGTCGACGGCACGCAACGTCACGCTCGCGTCGCTGCAAGCAGCTTCATGAAGCCTGACATTGACTAAAAAATATATTTTACTAGCTGCGCCCCGTGGTTTCAACCGCGTAAGTCCCGATCCCGTGGGAATATCGGGATAAAAATTACTTTTGTGTTAATCCAGGTCCCCAGTTATCTAAACACCAACTTTCATCGCAATCGGTCCTGTAGTTTTAGCGTGAAGGAGTAACAAACATACATACATACACACACACACAAACTTTCACATTTAGTAGGATTATATACAGAAACAAAAATAAGTCAGACATAATATTTAAAATAATTTATTCCGAAAACTTAACAAAAACTTACAAATAATTAATTATAAGGTACCTGCAGGTAATAAGCCACAAAAAGGTTTTAAAAACCTCGATATTAGTGAAAAAATAACAAGAAAATAAACAAATGAATTGTTTTTCAGATTGACAATAAAGCCAATATTTAGTTTTTAATTAAGAGGAAAGGGTACCGGCGCTCTCTCCATACAAACGTAGTAGACTGTTTCCTCCCTGGATAATGAGAACAAATATTTTTGTTGCATGAAACCTATAACTGCCACGACTATGCCTCTATGTCTTGATTTTTCGAATTTCCATGTCGCGCGTTGCGAAAGGGGGCTAGACGGAAAAAATTAAAACCAAAAGTTGTAACGACACTTTTTGATTTTATTACAATTCCTTCACTAATTAATCGAAAGGAACTTCGTTCCATCCGGGTGTCCCTTGACACCTCTCAAGTTTTTTTCATTTTCCAATTATCATAGAAAGTAAGAGTAAAAAAAAAATTATATGTAAAATAAGACATAGGGGCATGGTCATGGCAGTTATAAGTTTTATGCTGCCAAAATATTTGCTCTAGTGTTATTATCCAGGGAGGAAACAGTCGACTACGTTTGTATGGAGAGAGCGCCGGTACCCTTTCCTCTTAAGGTGG
Source organism: Idaea straminata (assembly GCA_951213275.1). Classification (NCBI taxonomy): domain Eukaryota; kingdom Metazoa; phylum Arthropoda; class Insecta; order Lepidoptera; family Geometridae; genus Idaea; species Idaea straminata. Next base: position 2,689,419 of record OX577872.1, read on the forward strand.
CGGGTAGCCCTCACTACCTGCAGGGATGATCGAAGTCAAAATTGCAGACCCACCGTAGAGTTCCAAAACTTCTAAGGTCTTGCTTGAGTTCAAGCATAAAGACTTTTAACTCATGAATTTATGAGATAAATATTATTAGTATGAAAACATTCCAATAATTCCATTGACGATCTCTGGCGCGTCGGGCGAACACCCGCTTGCGTTGGTTGCGGGTTCGATTCCCGCCTCAAACAAGTATTTATGCTATGGATATTTGTATCCGGTCTGAGTGTCTGTATGTATATTAATTATATATTTACAAAAAAAGTATATATGTTTTCCATCTGTTGTGTAGCACCCATACCACAAGCCTAGTTGCTTGGAGAAAGATGGCGCCGTGTAAACATGTTTTACAATATTTATTATTTATTGACGTTATACTTCTTTAGGCGTGTTATGAAAAAATTATGAGTGAAATTTTAAGATGCGCGCGCATCTGTAACACCAAAGTCACATGTTGCAGCTGCGTAACCCAAAAGTGAAACAGGTCGAAGCTGCGAGAGTGAAATTTTAAGATGTGCGTATCACTGTAACACTACAGGAACAGGGTGAAGCTGCTCGCAAAATAACTTTCAGACGGACGGACGGACGTACAACTTCTAAAAGTATAACTTCTCACGCGTGTACATAAGGATGCTCAGTGAACGGGATTTATGCGGTTCTGGTGGTGGGACCTAGAGACAGTAATAAATTTTCATGATTTATTTCAATATTTTACTTTTGTATATATATATATATATATATGTTTTAAGTACAAGCACAGAGCGGTGTTGGCTTAGTGGTAGATACCTCGACTTTCATTCTGAAGGTCGTGGGTTCGAATCCCGGCCGGCCGTGCGCCAATGGATTTTTCTTAAGAAAAATGTATGTGCGCTAACTGACCTTGTTCTTACGGTGAAGGAAAACATCGTGATGAAACACGCGGCTTAGTTGACTCCAGAAGTATTGACTAGTTCTCTCCTCTGGACATGGTCGACTAGGCTGAGAGGGTAGTAGGTGCTGGGGAAGCCTACTCCATCCTCACGCAAATAGGACCCAATTAAAAAGGGTCTAATCGCGGAAAACAGTCTGTTCAAGTACAAGCACCCATTTTTTTATTTAATTGTCTATTTAGAACTCTACGGTGGGTCTGGACTTCTGACCGTACCTTATTAAGTATTTAACCTCCATGCAAAGTAGAAATAAACATGATAGTATCGTTATTCTGTATTTGATAATCCAGTTCATTGTAGAGTTCCCAGTCTGCATCGTTTATTAGAACTAGTATGCCCGGTCGAACGGAGTCACCCTGAAAATAATACATGAAATATTGCAATAAACATGATTAAGATGAAAAGGTACCGACGCTTTCTTCATACAAACGTAGTCGACTGTTTCCTCCCTGGATAATGACGCTAGAGCAAATATTTTTGTTACATAAAACTTATGCTATGAACGTGCCCCTATGTCTTGGTTTTTTTTCATTTTCTAATTATTATAGAAAGTAAGAGTTAAAAACAACAAAATATATATAAAAAATAAGACATAGGTCACGGCAGTTATAAGTTTTATGCAACAAAAATATTTGCTTTAGTTTCACTATCCAGGGAGGAAACAGTCGACTATGTTTGTATGAAGAGAGAGTCAGCACTCTTCATTACATAGTATAAAACGAAGTCACTCTCCGCTGTCTGTCCTTATGTATGCTTAGATCTTTAAAACTAGGCAACGGATTTTGATGCGGTTTGTTTTAATAGATAGTGATTCAAGAGGAAGGTTTATATGTATAATATAGCGGTGGGAAGTCAGAGCGGGTCTCTAGTAATGTATAAATTAATAATAATATTATTATTTTAGGTTTATTAGCTTTTATTCACAGCTTCGTCCGCATAGTAGTTGATTTTTTCAAAATCCCTTCTTAACAGATGCCTACGTCATTCAAAGAACACACCCTCCAAGTTTCAGGTCTCTACGATCAGCGGTTTAGGCTGTGCGTCGATCCGACAGTCAGGACAAAGCATTTTATATGTATAGATAGATATTGTATATCTTTTTGGCGACTTGGTGGAAAACCGGCCAAGTGCAAGAGTCCAACTCGCACTTGGCCTGTTGGTTGTTGTTATAGCCCATACCTATTGAATGATATAATTGATTAATTTTATTTTATGTAAAAAAAAATTTGAATATCTAATATGATTTTATTTTATTAATTTATTTTATATTTATTTATTCGGAAAGCAGACAGTGAACTATTCAGAATAAGATATATAAAATTAATGATACTCTGTATTAGGGTGTATAGTTGCCTGAATAAAGATTTATTTATTTATAGCGGCAACAGAAGTACATAATCTGTGAAAATTTCAACTGTCTAGCTATCACGGTTCATGAGATACGGTCTGGTGACAGACAGACAGACAGTGAAGTTAGTAATAGGGTCCCGTTTTCACCCTTTGGGTACAGAACCCTGAAAATTACCTGTAAAAACAATTCAGGGCGCTCCTTCAACAAATTATCTTTGATCCAGACCAATAGTTCTCTAATAGTCCACGTACTTGTGTTTAAACTTGGTAAATATTTGTTTAGAGATGGCAGTTCTATTTCCCGCTTCTTTATCTTGTCGAATAACAGCTCGGCGCCACCTCCGAATTGGAGGTTAATTGTTAAAGTCATTTTGAACTGAGGATAAAAAAAATCAGCTTAACCGGAAGTCGATCAAAGTTAAGTTGCAAGATTCCACCCGAACATACATACATACACTGCAAGTTAAATAAAAGCTTTAAAAAAAGAATGAGTATTTTTTGTTTGACTATTTTGCAGCCCTGCTGGGCAAAGTATTGCCAAGCAGACTTGTCTGTGTTCCGATACTTAGCCTGGTATAGCCACGAAAGGAGGACGGGTCGGTTGTTCCACTGCCGTCCTCCTACCTTCACTTGTGTCACTGGAAGGCCACCTTTTATTTGGTGGTGTTTCAGTGACGAGCGTATAGGCATCTTCTAGACACCGTGTGCTACATCTTAGACCGTATCGTCACTTACCACTCACTAAGTGACTATAGTGGTCAAACAATGTTCTATTTATTGTATTAAAAATACTATATATAATAATATACTAATACTATAATGAGGAATAGAATAGACTCCGAAACTACAGGACCGATTTTGATGAAACTTAGTATAAGGATACATTGATTCATTGGGGATCAGTAACATAGGCTACTTTTTATCCCGATATTCCCACGGAATCGGGAGTTACATGGGTGAAGCCGCGGAGCGCTCCTAGACTATAATCCTGATATCAAACCACGGTTATATGAAGAGGTATAGAAACGAGAAATTTTGAAAGGGTCTTCATAGTACATGGAAATATGGAGAGATTAAGAGTTTTTTAACAAATTTACGGGTTATTAGGATTAATGTAAGTAATTATGCGCATGCAACTGATCTTTAAAGTATGGTATAATAAAAAAATAAAGTTAATTGACTGTTTTTTGTAGGGACTAAAGAGATATCAGATGAATATGAAAAAGGTTTGTTATTGTGTTGTTTTCGTGTATTAGACAAGTATTATTTTAATATTACCTAAATTAAGATACTTACCAGTGTTTTTTTAGTTTAAATTTATTGAAAAAATAATGAATTTACGAGATATTAATAATAATTTACATTAGAAAATTGGAAACTGTTTTGTTTATCTACAAACAAACTAAACAATTTTTAGGTTATGTTAGATGTCAACTAACTTTTTTTTATACCTCTGAAAGTGCAGGAAAAAGGGTTTTTGTTCATGCAGCCTCTTCTACCAGCTAGTTATTTTAAAGCACCAAGCTAAGTTTAGTGACATAAAATGGGCAAAAATCTTGTATTTTAATTTTATGAAAGGGTCTGTGGGCTCTAATTTATACGAGTGCGAGATTTTGTGCTAAGGCATTTTGGTACGAGTAAAAACATCTGGCAACACTGAGGACTCGTGTTTCCGCTAGATGGCGCTGTAACGTTTGCTCGTCGTTCATCGTAGTTCCTTGATCGCGCTATCGATGAGCAGTTCGTTTTGCTGTTCAACCGACCATAAGACCAATATAACAAGTGGATCCTCTATTGTTCCACCGCACACCACGATTGCTACACAAAACTTGACTTCCACACCACCACCAGTATTTGGCTAAATTGCGGCTTTTTGGCGTGCAGAAGCCACTAATTAAGAAGAAGAAGAAGAAGATTGAGCAGTGATATGCCAAAAAAATTTTTGAAAAAATCGATCACCTATGTCGATCACTAATTTTTAAGTGACGATTTAATTTGTAATAGTACTTACAACTTACAGTTTCACCCGTGAGATGGGCGTAAAATTAAAATTTAATAAAACTGAAAAGAAAACGTCAGATGATTTTTTTTTTTACTTTAGGGCACAGTGTTTGAGAAATTGAAGTTTTGGCGGGAACGAGTTAACAACATGTCGTGCTGCAGTTTTATTTTCATGAAACTTAGATGTAACCCGAGTTGAATTGTATAATTCTGGTGGAATGTTATTCAATTTAGTTCTGTGAAAGTGCACAAGTGTAGTGAAAGTAAAAATCAGTGTCAAACATGCAGTTTTCACGTTGCCTCCAAATCTCCTATTAAGGTTATGGTAAACTTACCACCGCTTTACTATAGCCCCTGACTTGACGGACTATGACGACTTTGACTGTATTGAAACACTTTAGGCCCGATTTATGAAAAATCGGGTCATAATTTGATGCAAAATATAACTTGACACTGGCTAAATGCACACGTGCGAAGCCATAATAAAAGAAAAAAAAAAGGGCACAGTGGGCTATCCATCCCCATGCTAAATATTTGTTTGAGGCGGGAATCGAACCCGCAACCTCCTTGGTCGCCATATTAGGTATAACAAAATTAAAATCCAAAAATGATTAAGTTTGAATAAAAATTTAATAAAATTCTATTTGTACCTACAAAATACAATTATCTATCTTCTATAATTAATTAAATATAAATATTGCAGGACATCCCACACATCGCCATCTAGCCCCAAGCTAAGTAACTACACTTGTGTTATGGGTGCTAGACAACTCATATACTACTTATATACTTTCCTTTTGTAAATATGTACTATAGTAGGGGAGCCCAAGAGGGGATTTGAAGAGTTACTCGAGCGCGTCAGAAAACTGTATGAGGAGAAACCTTATTCCTTGTAATGTACTCCTACCATATATAAACCCTTCATATAAGGGCGTGCTCCGAGGACAGCCCGTCAGATTAGTAAAAAAAATCGATTCTCAGAAAAACTCGAGCGCGTCAGATTAAGGCCAGGTAAGTTAAATACATACAGAACAGCATATATTTCAATAATCTGATGATTTTAGCGTGGCATAAGGAAATAGGTGAGTGGCAAAATTGTAAAAAAAAAACGTCACTGTGAAATACTCGAGTGCGATTAATTTTTTTTTATTTTGAAGGAAATCCTGTAAGAATTACAGAATAACAATAATCTGACGATTTTCATGGGGCGATGTAGCTTAAACCATAAATAAAGTGTGGTGCGTACAGCTGCTGAGAACTGGATTGAAACTCCGCGCTTCTGTTTCCTTCTCACTCTTTCTTTATATTTCACTCTCGTGTCACTCTCGCGTGAGAATCCTTTCATCCATTCAAAAGTTATTGCAGTTTGAAATTTCGAAAAATAATGTTTTATTAAACTTTCATCAGACTTTTGAGTTCAAAAGCATAAGACAGCTATCTTTATGAGCTCGGAGAGCTCAAAAATGAAAGAAGCATATATTTGAGTGCAATTTTAGGTGCGTAGATATGGTATAGCGGGAAGTTGCAGGGATGGCCTTTATAGTCAACCGTTTTCCTAATTTTTTTCTTTCAAATTTTCAGATTAAGAATATTCCTTCATATATTTGTCAGATTATCATTTGGCACGACTAGAACATCAAGTTAAACCGTTTGTGTAAAAATCTGATGCGCTCGAGTATTTCAAGGTCACTTTTTTTTTACATTTTTAAAAATCTACCATGACTTTTGGCCACATCCAAATCGTCAGATATTTTAATAGGACACTTTTTTGAGTTTTCTAAATATTCCCTTCGAATATCTGTCACGCTCGAATAACTTTTTTTTTTTTTTCTACCCTTTTCTACAGCCATCCTCCCCTACTTACTCGTCAGAATAATATCTCTCGGTTGTTAGAAAAACAAAGCGGGTAAACACCGTGAATATCTGATGCGCTCGAGTATTTTTATGTGAATTATTTTTTTTAACATTTTTGAAAATTAGCACACGCTCTCCTCCTCACTAAAATGGCAAAATGCACATAAATTATTTTTCGTTTTAGGCCCAAATCTTCACAATCTAATCGGTCCCCATGACGCTTTAGTAACTGCAAATTTAGCGTACCGGGCTCCCCTACTATAATCCTACTATCCTACTAATATTATAAATGTGAAAGTTTGTGTGTGTATGTACGTTTGTTACTCCTTCACGCAAAAACTACTGGACCGATTGCGATTAAACTCGGCATCTAGATAGCTGGAAACCTGGATTACTACTTTTTTATCCCGATATTCCCACGGGCTCGGGATTTACGCGGATGAAACCGCGGGGCGCAGCTAGTAATACATAGAAACAACCAGATCACAAACAAATAAGCATAAATACATGTCTGAGGCGGGTATCGAACCCGCAACCCTGTGTTTGGCAGTCCGGCATGGTGACCATTGTGCCAACTGGGTTGTATGTAAGTATATTCCAGTAGTTATCAATGTGTGATCGCGAGACCGTGTCCTTTAGGCCTCCGGTCCCGCCTCACATGGAGGTGCACCCCGCGGACGTGTTCCCGGAGCGCCGCCGAGTGGAGGAACCCCTTGCTGCATACTGAACATTTATAACGACGTTCACCGATGTGGGACTGAAAACATAAAAAAAAAGTAAACACATAGCCCCTTATTCTAAAACGAGGTCTAAGGATAGTCCGAGATGTGGATTTAAACCTTAGACTTAGATACAGATTTACTCGTCTAAGTAATATCCCTATAGATTATATAGGGAACTATAGTCTAAACACTATCCCTATACATTATATAGGGAACTATAGTCTAAACACTATCCCTATACATTATATAGGGAACTATAGTCTAAACACTATCCCTATACATTATATAGGGAACTATAGTCTAAACACTATCCCTATACATTATATAGGGAACTATAGTCTAAACACTATCCCTATACATTATATAGGGAACTATAGTCTAAACCGCGCGGAGCTGTCCTAAATAATAGCTTTGCGTCAGCAGTATTGTCGCAGTCGCCGTCGCCTCGTGCGCCGCTTGTAGACAGCGTGCCCCGCGCGTCCCGCACCGCTGCGGCACCTCTACGTGCCGCCGCACGACCTACGCTCCTCGCCCCGCCGCCTTTGCCTGCGGCCTCAGTCCCCGCGAGCGCCCTTGTCGTTTCGAAGCCAAAGGTTCCGAACGACGACGATGATGAAGGTTTTGTCAAGGTGCAAAAGAAGCGGCGACCAAGACCTATCATGAATCGCTGCGGTACAGCCCCGACTGATTCTAGTCAGGGAGTTCGTGCTGCGACGCCTAACACTCCGGTGTACATCTCCCGCCTGCACTACACCGTCGGGACGAAGGACATCGTCGAGTACGTACGCCGGAAGCTGGGTTGTACGCTGAGGGTGCATATGCTGGAGTCGCATCGAAACGTCAATTTCAAGGCGTTTGTGGTGCGAGTACCGAACAGCTATCTGCCTCGCGTTATGGACGAAAGCTTCTGGCCGAAGGACGTGGTGTTCCGTCGCTTCCGCGGACAAATTCCACAAGAACAGACAAAGACGAAAGTGTAGTGTCATGGAAGTGCTACTAACTTAGTTCTAAGATATCTCTTTAACACATTCAATTATAATTATAAAATATGTATGTTAGTCTATAAGGTATGTATCTATGGGCCTTTGTAGCCTGAAATAAATGATTTATTATTATTTATTATTATTATTAAACACTATCCCTATACATTATATAGGGAACTATAGTCTAAACACTATCCCTATACATTATATAGGGAACTATAGTCTAAACACTATCCCTATACATTATATAGGGAACTATAGTCTAAACACTATCCCTATACATTATATAGGGAACTATAGTCTAAACACTATCCCTATACATTATATAGGGAACTATAGTCTAAACACTATCCCTATAGATTATATAGGGAACTATAGTCTAAACACTATCCCTATAGATTATATAGGGAACTATAGTCTAAATAGTCTAACTCCTGTGCTCCTAAACAAACAACTTTTGTTCTATGACTATTTATTTTAAAATCATGTAAGGATGCGGGGCGACTCGTGATTTGCAACACCTTGGGCAGAAGGGGCAATCAATAGTTGGTGAGAGCTAATTTCTTAATTAATTTTCTGATTGACCGCATTTTTGACATATATTTCCACTTTTGCCGCCCTCTTTGTGGTGGCGCCCAGGGCGGTGCGCCCCTCCGCCCCGCCCTTGCTACGCTACTGCTGTCTGGTTATTTTCTATGTCTATGCGGCAAAATGCGTGGAACAAGGATTCCAAAAAAATACAACATTCCTGTATTACTACAAATAATCTATACATATAAAATGCTTTGTCCTGACTGACTGACGGATCAACGCACAGCCTAAACCGCTGATCGTAGAGACCTGTAACTTGGAGGGTGATTTCTTTGTATGATGTGGGCATCGGATAGGAAAGGATTTTCCGAAATTCTACCCCTAAGGGGGTGAAAAGGGGGGGGGGGCAAAGTTTGTCTGGGACAACGTGATTCCTTGGTCCATTTTCGACTTCTACGCGGACGAAGTTGCGGTAAAAAGTGATGATTAAAATCACATTTTTAAGATTCTCACCCGCATATGGTTAGCCAAGTTGGAAGCTGAAGCGAATTTCTTGTTGCAGACAGTGCAAGGCCTGTTCGGTGGTAGATGGCGCTCGCTGTGCATCCGGAGGGCGGTGCCTGTGCGGAAGGAGGCGCCGCAGGTGCCGCAGTTGTGGGGGCGGAGCCCCGTGTGCACGAGCGTGTGCTCCGACAGTTGCCACTGGTGCTGGGTTAAAAGAATAAAGGTTTGAGGGACACGCGTTTGGAAAGAAGTCCTTTTTGGTAATTTTTTTTGTAAATTGCTTTTTAATTTTTCATGTTTTTTTTTTAAATTATTATATATACTAGTAATTTTGTTTCACCCGTGAGATGGGCGTAAAAATAAAAATTATAAAAAACTAAAAAAAATCTTCAGATGATTTTTTTACTTTAAGGCACAGTGGGCCATTTATCCCGCAACCTTTTTGGTCGCCATATTACTTAGGTATAATAAAATTAAAATCCAAAAATGATTAAGTTTGAATAAAAATTTAATAAATTTCTATTTGTACCTACAAAATACAATTATCTATCTTCTATAATTAATTCTATCTTCTATAATTAATTCTATCTTCTATAATTAATTCTATCTTCTATAATTAATTCTATCTTCTATAATTAATGCTTTTTAATTTTTCATGTTTTTTTTTAATTATTTCTCTACTAGTTATTTTGCCATATAAAAAATAAAGAAAATATATATCTATATTATTATATATATTTTATATATATATGAATCCTTATTTCCCTTGGTCAGGGCATCACGCGTGAACGGCTGGGCCGATTTCGCTAATTATTTTTTTGTTGTGTTTGTTATTGTCAGGAGAAGGTTCTTATGAAAGAAAAAATTAAGAAAGTTGCATAGAAAATTACTACGCGGGTGAAATCGCGGGGCGCAGGTAGTTAAGGTATAAAAAAATAGATGTTCGAATCTCAGACCTGAATATTAAAAAAAACACACTAATCGGTTTAGCGGTGGAGTTTGGTATCGACAAGAGATTTTTTTTCGAAAATTGCGGAAAACAGTTCTAATACTGTCAAAAGTCAAAATTCTTTATTTCTTTTGGATACTTAATACCTAGGTACAGTCGGCTGCATAATTGCAGCCCTCGGTAGAGTTCTAAAATTACTATAATAGGAATGTTTTCATTCTAAAAAAATTTGTTTGATAAATTGATGAGTTAGAAGACTTTAAACTTTAACTAAAGCAGCCTTTTTGAAGCTCTACGGTGGGTCTGCAATTATGCAGCCGACCGTACAAGATCACTTAGCGACGTCTTTAAAACTAAGTTAGGATGTGTGCCTTCGGAACGCGCCCACCAATGAGAAGAAGGCACAAGAAACTCATGGGGTTTTTTTTTCATGTGATCACGCTCACAAAGGTCGATATTACAAATATTTGAAAGTATTATTTGAAATGGAGCAACTAAAGTCACGTCCATGGGTTGTTATCATTAAGGTAAGACGAAGTACCATAGTACGCCTTACTGCACAATTTATGCTTTATAAAAGTTTTGAACCTGTCGTACTATATTTTCAAATCTATGGTAACTGATCACTACCTCAGTACTGTCTAATATCCGTATGTATTCCTGTATTATTTATGTATGTATGTATGTATGTATTTTTTTTGTATCTATGTATATAATTATATATTGGTATGTATTGTATGTATAATTTGATATTTTAAAGCCATATTTATGTAAATACTTTATATTATCACCTGTTACAGGTTATGTTTGGTATCCTGCTTGAGGAAATTCACAACCTACCATTAAAGCTGAATCAGTTCTTTTCCATCCAAAGGTTGCCTGGAAGAAATCGCTTTCAGCGATAAGGCCGCCCATTTGTGCAACTTATACTTTCTAGCTATTACTTCACTTTGTGTATATAGTGATAGATAGATAACTTTATTTGTACAACACAGGAAGAAACAGAACAGAACACAAAGTGAAGTAATAGCTTCGAAAGTATAAGTTGCACAAATGAGCGGCCTTAACGCTGAAAGCGATAAGGCCGCCCATAGTGTTGTGTAGTCATAGTGTAGTGTTCATAGTGTTCTGTTTCTTACTGTTTATTTATTTATTTATTTTACTTTAATTATAACGTTTTACAAAAACATTTACAATAATTAAAGAACTAATATAAGGGACGCTCAGTCACACAGATCTCTCACAGAATCTTAAACACTCAAACAGTATATCATTCCATTCATCCACAAACAAATCACATTTACGATTCATATCCAGGAGGTCGTTCCAAAAGTTGAGGGCACGGGGAACAGGCGACTGCCTGTGTGACACTGTGTTGTACGAATTAAGTTATCTATCTATTTAATACTAACCAGAGCGGTGTTGGCTTAGTGGTAGATACCTCGACTTTCATTCTGAAGGTCGTGGGTTCGAATCCCGGCCGGCCGTGCACCAATGTATTTTTCTTAAGAAAAATTTATGTGCGCTAATTGACATTGCTCTTACGGTGAAGGAAAACATCGTGATGAAACCCGCGGCTTAGTTGGCTTCAGTAGTATTGACAAGTTCTCTCCTCTGGACATGGTCGACTAAGCTGAGAGGGTAGTAGGTGCTGGGCAAGCCTACTCCATCCTCACGCAAAAAGGACCCAATTAAAAAAGGGTCCAATGTACATGTACTACTAACCACGAAACTCTTCCCACAATGTTCGCAGAGATGCTTCCTCGTCCGGTCGTAGACGGCCGCCTCGTATGTCAGATCGGGGTGTTTGGTTCTAAAGTGGTTATATAGCCAGGAATTATGTGCCCCTGTCGCGCCACACTGGGGGGATAACATTAATATTAGAAAGAAACTAGCAGCGCTCCGCAGTTTCACCCGCGTAACTCCCGATCCCGTGGGAATATCAGGATAAAAAGTAGCCTATAGCCTTCCTCGATAAATGGACTATTCAACACAAGAATAATTTTTCAATTCGAACCAGTAGTTCCTGAGATTATCGCGTTCAAACAAACAAACAAACTCTTCAGCTTTATAATATAAGTATAGATTAAATGTAAAAGTTTGTGTGTGTGTGTGTGTTACTCCTTCACGCTAAAACTACTGAACCGATTGCAATGAAATTCGGTATCTAGATAGCTGGAGGCCTGGATTAACATATAGGCTACTTTTATTCCCACGGGATCGGGACTTACGGGATTACTCCTTTACGCAAAAAAACTACCGGACCGATTAAATTAACATATAGGCTACTTTTTATCCCGATACTCCCACGGGATCGGGACTTACGGGATCAGGACTAAAGATGTATTTTGAAAGGTTGCAGTAAGGGTAGCGGCGGAGAGGGTGTAGGGGGAGGGGAGGAAAGAGGGAGGGGAGGAAAGGCGGAGGGGAGGAAAGGGGGAGGGGAGGAAGGGGAGGGCATGAAAGGGGAGGGGAGGAAAGTGGAGGGGGAAGGGGGTGGGGAGGAAAGGGGGAGGGCAGGAAAGGGGGAGGGCAGGAAAGGGTGAGGGGAGAGAGAAGAGGGAGGGATGAAAAGGGAGAGAGAAATTACCTCACGACATTTAAACTCCTTCCTGCTCCCGGCTTTGCTCTTGTTTTTCAACCATGAATAGTTATAGTTCGGATGCAACTGTCGTCTGTGCGTCCGTAAACTTAGCTTGTCTTCGAAACGCTTCCCGCATTCCGGACATGCTATACTGTAACGTAAAAATATATTACTTGCATTTTTTTTAAGAGGAAAGGGTACCGGCTCTCTCTCCATACAAACGTAGTCGACTGTTTCCTCCCTGGATAATGACACTAGGGCAAATAATTTTGCAGCATAAAACTTATAATTGCCATTACCATGCCCCTATGTTTAGTTTTTTTTTAAAATCTTAATTTCTATGATAATTATAAAACTTGAGAAGTGTCAAGGGACACCCGGATGAAACGAAGTTTCTTTCGATTAATTAGTGAAGGAATTGTAATAAAATCAAAAAGTGTCGTTACAACTTTTGGTCTTAATTTTTTCCGTCTAGCCCCCTTTCGCAACGCACCATAAGGAACTTCGTTCCAAAAAAAACAAAACATAGGTGCATGGTCATGGCAGTTATAAGTTTTATGCAACAAAAATATTTGCTCTAGTGTCATTATCCAGGGAGGAAACAGTCGACTACGTTTGTATGGAGAGAGCCCTCGGTTATCACCTTAAACTTAATCAGTAGGCTAAATTTTAGTGATTGTTTTCTATGAGAGAGAGAGAGAGAGAGAAACACGCGCACGCCGTAGTTGTAAACTATAGCAAAAATAATGATAATTATAAAACTTGAGAGGTGAACGAAGAAAACGAAGTTTCTTTCGATTAATTAGTGAAGGAATTGTAATAAAATCAAAAAGTGTCGTTACAACTTTTGGTCTTAATTTTTTCCGTCAAGCCTTTCGCAACGCGCGATAAAGAAACTCGTTCCAAAAAATGAACGCGTCGCGGGAGACGCGTTTGGAAAGAATTCCTTTTACGTGTTTCTTTCTCTTTTTTTTCCCAACACTGACTGACTGACTGACTGAGACTTACATATTGTTCGCGAGGTGTTTGTGTATGGGTGTGTGTAACACGTGGACGGTGTACACGTCCTCGGTGGCGAACGTGACGTCACACTCCGAGCAGTGGACACCCTCCCTTTCCACTTGTGATATACACTAGAAAAAACAATAATAATAATAAATAAGCCCCCTAAAATCCAACCACACGCCCTGATCGAACACCTGATCATCGTGGGGGGCGGGCAACATACTTTTATTTACTGGATGGCTAACGTGGCTCTGGTAACCCAAAACTAAAATGGAGACAAGACAAAGGAAAAAACGTTTAACGCCGCTACCTGGGGGTTATCGCCAGGGCACACTTGGAGCCGACGCTGGGTGTTGCAGTGGACGAGCCGTCGGTGGTGAGGAGTTGAGTAGGCGGGCTCCCACCGGGTCACCCGAAGATACGACAGCCAATCAACAACAATTAGATCCACCATCTTCCCCCTCTACAATAGAACCATTTAGCCCAAGTACTGTTTCTTATGCACCCACACCTACACCCGTACCGACCGATGAAGATTCTAGGGACTCCGTAAATCCCACCTTTGCTGTTGCGCGGGAGGCCCATGAGGCCTTTTTACCTGCGTCCACGAAGGCTGGGAAGCCCAGGGTGCGCATGAGATGGTCACCTGAAGTTAATACATTTATCATGCGCACATATTACTACATCACAAAATTAGAAACAGATTTAACAACTTATAGACCCATACTACATCAAAAATTCATGGAAAAATACCCCGGTATAAATGTGACTGAACAGAGAGTTTCTGACCAGAGAAGAGTAATTGTTCGCAATAAACTACTGAGTACCGAAATACTGAACCGATTGCAGGAAGAAGTTAGAGCTACGTTGAGCGAAGAAGAAAATGTAGAGTCTAATTTAGAGAATGATTCCACAAGTCGTGCTGAATCTCAACCACATAACCTTTCAAACATCTCAAATACCCAAACCACACAGCCAAGCATATCACAGCACCACACACTAAGCCTTACAGCTACACCAATAACACAGAATCGCGACCTTATGTCAGACATGTCTACGCAAACTGATACACTACTAACAAACACCTTATTAATCGAAAATGAATTAGAAACACTAACATCAGGTGAGGTCAATGTTGACTCTACAATAGAACAACTAAATGAAAAGTTACAAACTAGTTTACTACAATATGCCGGAATGGATCCTACGACCTAAATTACCAAAGTTAAAATATAGCATTAAACTTCAAAAACTACTGAACGTTTTCAATAATATAATACTTAACGAACATAAAATTGAAACAACGTATTCGTATTGACGAGTGACACAGACTACCTTTATTAATAAAAAAAAACATGTATATAAGTAATGCACGACAGGTGGCAGCACTAGTAATCATATTGTGTAGATATTAGACTTTTAACACCCCCACTATATCTAACAATATGGATATACAAAAATATTACAGTCTTTGAATACCTAATGCAGCCAAAAACTTATTATGTTTCACAACACATAAAGCCTTCGTGAATACATCAGCTGGCATCTCAGCTGTAGGCAAATACTTCACATTTACAATTTTATTTATTACACATTCTCTACAAAAGTGAAACTTAATGTCTATGTGTTTTGTACGCTTGTGAAACATTGGATTCATAGTTAGCTTTTGAGCACTCTGATTATCGTTGAACAAATCAATGGTATACAAATTTTGTGTAATTTCATATAGTAAATTTCTCAAACAAACAGCTTCTTTACATGCTTCGGTAATAGCCATATATTCAGCCTCACTACTAGACAAGGCTACAGTAGTCTGTTTTTTTGTTTGCCAGGAAATTACACAACCAGATAATGTGAAACAATATCCTGTATATGATTTCCTGTCTATAACATTTGCACCCCAATCTGCATCTACATATCCTACTAATATTGAATTTCCATCAGCAGTGTACTTCAAACCATAGTTTTTAGTAAATTTTAGATATCTCAATAGACGCTTTACATATACACAATGTTCTCTAGAATAGCAATTGTTAAATTGACTCAAAAATCCAACTGTATAAGTAATATCAGGTCTGGTTAAAACTGCTAAATACATTAGACAACCAATAACTTGCTGATATGGGAATTTTCCAACATAGTTTTCCCCCTTAGATACATGCAATTTAGTTTCCATAGGAGTTTGAATGGGTTTACATTGACTCATGTTAAATTTTTGTAACACCTGATCAATATAATCAGACTGGTTCAATGTGATAGTTTTCTCAGATTTATTAACACTTACATTGACACCAAGACACTTTCTGATTTCACCTAAATCTTTAAGTTTGAAATGGCTAGCTAATACATTTTTCAAATATTCTGTTTCTTTACAATCATTTGAAAAAATAAAAAAATCATCTACAAAAAGTGTTACAATAGTCCTCAAATTATTTCTAACTTTTGTGTACATACATGGTTCTATCTTAGATCTCCTATAACCAATATTGAACAAACATTCATCCACTTTCCTGTACCATGCTCTCGAAGATTGTTTAAGCCCGTAGATTGCCTTTTTTAATTTAAGTACTTGACCCTCATGGGTCTGCTCAGAAAATCCTTCTGGCAACTGCATAAAAATGGTTTCATCAAGAGCACCATTCAGGAAGGCTGTAGTTACATCAAGGTGAGTAATGTCAAACCCTAACTTAACTGACAATGCAAATAGTAGCCTCAATGTAGTATGCCTCACAACTGGAGAAAATGTTTCTGTATAGTCTATACCTTCAATTTGTGAAAAACCTTTAGCGACTAAACGCGCACGGAACCGAACTTTGTTTTCACCATCATATTTTTTACGAAGCACCCACTTACACTGTACAACCCTACCATCTTGTGGACTATCACATAATTCCCACGCATCATTTTCTTTGAAACACTGTAGTTCTTCTTGCATGGCCAACATCCACTGTTTCTTTTCTGGTCCGTTTAAAGCATCATGCAGTGTCAAACCTGCCCCATCATCATAGGTTTCAGTGCTTGTACAAAGATTCGACATACCATATCTCTCTGGTGGTTTCCGTGTTCGTCTGGGTCTAACCATGAAATCTTCATTTTCACACTGAAGTGTACTCTCTGAGTCTTCATAATCACTTGGAACATATGTTTGATCATTGTCATCATCATAGGAATAATAATTTTCACTGTTGGAGTTATCTTCAAGACTAGATGTTGATTCAAAACTTGTTACCTTTTGGCTTTGTTGTTCTGGTTCAACCTCATCCCCCACTGAAGCAACATTCTGGTCTTGCACTTGAATCATACATTCAGGATTGATTTCTGGCTCAATAATGACCACATCTCTACTTGTAAACACAGTCCTTGTTTCTGGATTATAGACTCTGTATCCCTTTATGTTATCTGGGAATCCTGTAAGAATACATTTCACAGATTTCTTATCCCATTTCTTACGCTTTTGTTTAGCAACATGTACCATGACAGTGCTACCAAATATCCTAATATGACTAATATCTGGTTTTGTGCCAGTCCATAGTTCATATGGCGTTTTATTATCCAACGCAGCAGCCACAGTTCTATTCTGCAGGTACACTGCCGTATTTGTGGCCTCACCCCAAAACTCTTTTCCCAGGTTTGCATCAAACAGTAGACATCGCGCTTTTTCTACGACTGTGCGATTGAATCTTTCAGATAAACCATTTTGTTCTGGAGTATATGGGTTGCTTTTCTGGTGGATAATACCAGCACTGTTTAGGTAATCTTCAAATTCCTTATTGCAATACTCTAAACCGTTATCGCTTCTTATCACTTTTATCGTTTTTTTTGTTTGATTTTCCACCTGTGCTTTGAATATCTTGAAATATTTCAGAGCCTCATTTTTGTGTTTCAGAAAATAAACAAATGTTATACGACTGTAATCGTCAACAAATAACAAGAAATACCTTGCTCCTCCTATCGATGTAGTCTCCATAGGGCCACAAATGTCTGTGTGCACTAAATCTAGCAAGTTACTGCTTCTCTGACCACTGCCTTTAAATGGTAAGCGACACTGTTTGCCTTCACAACATGTTGTACAAGAAGCCTTGCTTATTTCTACTTTTTCATCAAATGACATTCCCAAGACAGCATTTTTCATTTTATTTAAGTAATCCTTGTTGACATGTCCTAATCTGCGATGCCATGTTACTCCTGACACAGCTGATGCAGCCAAATACTCCTGGGATACCAAGTTTACTTTGTATACCCCATTGACCAATACTGCTGTAGCGACTAACTGTTGCTTCTTATTGTAAACACAGCAGCCTTTATCAGTGAAAGACACACTGTTTCCTTTTTTAATTAGTTGACTGACTGATAGTAGGTTAGTAGTCAGGGATGGTATACAGCATACGTCTTCTATCACGATGTCGTACTCGCAATCATCAGTTGAAGTCGTTATTTTAACATTGCCAGAACATAATACTGTCATCTTCTCACTATTAGCTACGACAATTCCTTTATTTTGTTCATATCTGGCATTCATAACCCAACTTTCGTTTGCTGTTAGGTGTACACTTGCCCCGGAGTCGATATACCAATCATTTTTGTTGTAATTTGCACTTAAAAATACTGCACTAAATGCGTTTGATTGCATTCTTTCTTTATTTTTCTTATTTGCTGAATTATTTTCGTAATTATTCATGCACTGATTTTTGTAATGGCCGACTTGTTTACATCGGTAGCATTTCACCGTCTTGGTGTTTGACTTTGACGGAACAGCTGCAGTACTACCAACATTACAATTTTTCTTGGCCATAGACAAATTATTCTTATTTTGCTTTGCATGATTAGAATGACTGACGAAAGCACCATTCATTTCACTCTCGTTGTAATCTACCGACTCCATGTCTAATAATTTTGTCTTGATATTGTCTGCCGTAATGGAAATGCCCGAATGTTCGATTGCCATGATCATTGGAGCAAAACGATCAGGCAATCCAGCCAACAACAATGACCCTGTCCATTGATCATTTATTTCAAATCCCGTTCCACTTAATTTCTGCGCTGTATCGATAATCTGCGTCACATATGACGTCATCGAACTGCAATTATCTCGCCGGATTGAAATCAAATTTCTCAACAGACTTATTCTCCGTGAAAAGCCACTATCATCAAATAATTGCTGTAGTTTACTCCACAATTCTTTCGAAGATTTTACGGTTTTGACGTGGACATATAACGACGGGTCTATAGTCATAATCAATTTGGCTTTTGTTTTCTCGTCATCCGCGCTTGCTATTTCTTTTCCCGGTCCTGGCTTGATACAATGCTTCATGCCTTCGAGAACTAAGAAATTTTCTGCAGCGAAACACCACTCCGAATAATTATCGCGTCCCTTTAGTTTCGGCACATTGATAAGGTAGTTGGTAGCCATTTTTTCGAACAGTTTTTATTTCTACACTTATACACTGCGATAATTAATACAGTCAGTTCACAGCTAAATCGCACTGAATACTGTCTTTTAACACTTGCTTTACTGCAAAATCCTTGTTAAAACGACTTAATACCGCGATTTTTATGAGCCTGGGCCCATAACCTAAAATTGAAACAACGTATTCGTATTGACGAGTGACACAGACTACCTTTATTAATAAAAAAAAACATGTATATAAGTAATGCACGACAGGTGGCAGCACTAGTAATCATATTGTGTAGATATTAGACTTTTAACAGAACACATATCCGAATCCGCACAATTAACTGATATACATACACTTATATATTGCACAGCCTTTGTCATATCACAGGAACTTGGTTATAAAATCACAGATGTAGAGAGACCTAGAAGAAACATACAAGACGCAAGACCAGCCTGGCAGATTAGATTAGAAAGGGACATTAACAAATTACGCTCAGATATAGGAAAACTAACACAGTACATAACTAATAACAATAGATCTAGAAAAGTAGTGGATAGGGTAACAGCTATTTTTAGAAACATCACATTACACACTAGACACGAAAGTAACAATAGAACTCCGGAAGAATACCTGGACACACTTAAACAAAAATTGGCATTAAAGACTCACAGACTAAGAAGATTCAAAAAATCACTACAGAGAAGACAGGACAACAATCTGTTTATAAACAACGAAAAGGTGTTTTACAGGCAATTAAACTCACGTACAGAAAATTCACCAACAAACAATACCAATACGAATAGAATACGTAATGACACCCCTAGCAAAGAAGAGTTGGAACAGTTTTGGTCAAACATCTGGGAGACTGAAGTATCACACAATGAAGAAGCTGAATGGTTAGTAGATGAAAAAAATCGATTTGATGCAATAGAAGAAATGGAATTTAAAGAAATTACAATAGAAGATTTACAAAATATCACAGATAAATTACACAACTGGAAGTCACCAGGAGCAGATAAAATTCATAATTTTTGGTATAAAAAATTAAATGTCATACATAAATACTTAGCTAAAAACCTAACAGAAATAATATTACAGAAACAAAATATACCTCAATGCATCACAAAAGGAATTACATACATGTTACCTAAAACCAGAAATGCATCACAACCATCACAATATCGACCCATAACCTGTTTACCTACTATTTACAAAATACTCACATCAGCCATCACTCACAAAATCAGAACACATACAGAAACAAATAATATAATAGCAGAGGAACAGAAAGGGTGTCGACGAGGCCACATGGGGTGCAAGGAGCAATTAATCATAGATTCTGTCATCCATAAACTAGCTGCAACTAAAAAACGAAATCTTCACTGTACCTACATAGATTATCAAAAGGCATTTGACAGCATTCCACATTCTTGGCTAATAGAAGTCCTTAAAATTTACAAAATTAATCCTTACATAATTCAGTTCCTGCAAGTAATGATGCCCCTTTGGAAAACTACTTTACACCTCAATAGCTGCAATAACTCTACTGTTACTAGAGAAATTGCAATAAAGAAAGGCATTTATCAAGGCGACTCCTTGAGCCCCCTATGGTTTTGTTTGGCCCTCAACCCCCTATCACATCTATTGAATGGTCAACGAGCAGGATTTCCCTTAAAACACAATACGACTGAGCTTAAAATAACACACTTAGTATATATGGATGACATTAAGTTATATGCAAAAACGAATAAAGAAATGGAAAAATTAGTAACAGTTACATCTGAATTTAGCCGAGATATTAATATGCAGTTTGGTTTAGATAAATGTAGAACACTTCACATAGTAAAAGGTAAAATCTGCAGCGGTGACTATTCATTAGACCAAAGCGACCCTCAAAATCAAATAATTACCGCTATGGAGCCAAATGATGTCTATAAGTACTTGGGATATCACCAACTTAAAGGTTTAGACCATAAACAAATTAAGATTAACCTCACAAACGAATATAAGAGAAGAGTAACAAACATATGCAAAAGCCGACTAACTGGTAAACATCTAACAAAAGCAATTAACACCTATGCTGTTCCAGTACTTACTTACTCATTTGGCGTCATTAAATGGAGCAAAACAAATATCATTTCTTTAGAAAGAGCCACTCGAAGCATACTTACAAAGAACAATAACCATCACCCAAAATCAGCAATAGAGAGACTAACCATTAAAAGGCAGAATGGAGGTAGAGGCCTAATTAACATACAAAATCTTTGGCAGAAACAAATTCACCGACTTCAAACCTTTTTTGATCAGAAATCTGAGACCAGCTACCTCCACAAAGCCATTAAACAAAATGATATCAACTACACACCGTTAAACCTCAATCAAACCCCTGCAGACAACCAACCACCAAATACAGTCTCAAATCCAGAACAGGCTACAATGGAGGCATGGAGGAAAAAAGTGCTGCATGGACGACACTACAACGATCTCGAACAACCACTTATAGATAAAGAAGCATCAAACAAGTTCTTAAAAATAGGCTCATTATTCCCAGAAACAGAAGGTTTTATAATAGCAATTCAAGACCAAATAATCAACACTAAAAACTACAGAAAATTTATAATAAAAGACCCCACTGCATCGGATGATAAGTGTCGAAAATGCCGCATTCACTCTGAAACCATTCAACACATAACAGGAGCATGCCCCCATCTCACACAAACAGATTACACTCATAGACACAACCAGGTAGCCAACATTATTCACCAAACATTAGCCATTAAGCACAATCTTATACCAGATAATCACACACCCTACTACAAATACAATCCTAACACCATCCTAGAAAACTCAACACACAAGATGTACTACGACCGAGCCATCCTAACTGACAGAACAATTCACTACAATAGACCAGACATCACACTACAAGATAAACTAAATAAAACTACTTACCTTATTGATATTGCCGTTCCTAACACACACAACATTACAAAGACCATAACAGAAAAAATACACAAATATGCAGACTTAAAAGATGAAGTTAGTAGAATTTGGAGACAGGATAAAGTTTACGTAGTACCAATAGTGCTGTCAACTACCGGGGTAATCCCAAAACATCTACACCATAGCCTTAAACTATTAGATATAAAAGATAACATATATATAAAATTACAGAAAGCAGCTATATTAAACACATGTCGTATAGTAAGAAAGTTTTTAGATATAGAAGAAAACCCAACAACCCCTCATAACACTAGTGTCACAGATCAAAATATAGAATAACAATAATTTAACATGTGTATTACTTGGCATATGCCCGTAATACGCATTAAAACCGGCTTAAAGCTGAGAAAAAGAAAAGAAAAACAGATAATAATAAATAATAAGCCGGCAGGGCACCTTGAGGCGAGGTGTCGGGGAGTAGCGACCCCGCGGTTCCCGAGTGCTCCAGGGGGAAGCAACCGTTCCTCATCTCCGGCTGGCCTTAGTTTCTCTATTTCTCTATTCATTTGGATGCTTATGCACATTTTGTACAAAGATCACAAAGAAACATCTTAAAACTAATGTTCTTTTATCTTCTATACATTTAAAATTCTTTGTCCTGACTGACTGACGGATCAACGCACAGCCTAAACCGCTGATCGTAGAGACCTGAAACTTGGAGGATGTGTTCTTTGTATGACGTAGGCATCCTATAAGGATTTTAGGGGGGCTAAGTTTGTATGGGACAACGTGATTCCTTGGTCCATTTTGAAAGTGTAGTGTCATGGAAGTGCTACTAACATAGTTCTAAGATATCTCTTTAACACATTCAATTATTATTATAAAATATGTATGTTAGTCTATAAGGTATGTATCTATGGGCCTTTGTAGCCTGAAATAAATGATTTATTTTTATTATTTATTATTATATTATTATTTTCGACTTCTACGCGGACGAAGTCGCGGGCAAAAGTTAGTACAAGACTATTTATGCAGCCAAACGCAACGCGCCAGAAATACCCGTCGCTTACAACTAACATTGTTGATTGTAACGAATGTGTTTTTCTCAAAAGTGCTGAGATGGAATTGTAGGCGAGATCTTAAGGCGCTCTTCCAGTACCGTGTGTAGGTATTCACATTACCTTAGCACGCAGCACGCTACGTCTTTGATAGCGCTCAAAGACGTAGCGTGCTGCGTGCTAACTGTTATATTTGATCGATATGCAAAACATTTTAGCATTATTATCCACAAATATAGTTCCTAGAGGTCAAAACCTATCATTTGATTCATTTTTAAAAACAAACGTTAACTATTTTTGAATAAAACCTGAAAAACGATTTAATAATTCTCTGTTTTCTAACATTTTTTTATCGAACGAAGTTGTTCATATCATGTTTTCAATCACAATAAACAAAAACATGGTAATTTAACTACAATATCCATTTATATCCAAATAACAAAAAAAGAGTATTTGACTACTTAGAGTTGCTTAAAACAAAGGTCGATTTAGGTAGCTTTATTAGCACCTGCCCTTAACAGATTTTTTGGGGTCATTTGAGACGAAAATTCTCTGTAATTTCAAAGTTATGTTCATATTACCTGGTGTACTTTCTGCTTATGGACCCTCAGTCCAATAGGGGAGACGAAGGTCCTGGCACACTCGTTGCATGTATGTATAGATCTATGCGAGGTCCGCATGTGGGTCAGGTATGTGGAACTGTGGCTGGAAAAAAACAGGTCGTTTAATACTGCTCTATTATAATAAATTACCTAAAGATGTATATGACATGTCCATTAACAGGTTCAAAACTTTTATAAAGCATAAATTGTGCAGTAAGGCGTACTATGATACATCGTCTTACCTTAATGATAACAACCCATGGACGTGACTTTAGTTGCTCCATTTCAAATAATACTTTCAAATATTTGTAATATTGACCTTTGTGAGCGTGATCACATAAAAACAAACCCCATGAGTTTCTTGTGCCTTCTTCTAATTGGTGGGCGTGTTCCGAAGGCACACATCCTAACTTAGTTTTTAAGACGTGTCCACGTGATCTTGTACCTAGGTATTAAGTATCCAAAGGAATAAAGAAATTTGATTTGAAATGTACATTCACTTTTAAGATTCCGTACCCAAGGACTAATAACTCGCTAGGTCGACCTGTTTTTGAGAAAATCGGTGATGACACACGGACAGACAGACAAAAAAGTGATAAGGGTTCCTTTTTTAGGGTTCCGTACCTCAAAAGGTAAAAACGGAAACCCTTATAGGATCACTTTGTTGTCCGTCTGTCTGTCTGTCTGTCTGTCTGTCTGTCTGTCTGTCTGTCAAGACCTTTTTTCTCAGGAACGCGTGGAGGTATCAAGCTGAAATTCATATCAAATACTCAAGTCTATGGTCTCTTGGAGCTGTGAAAAAATCAAACTTCTAAGTCAACGCGATCAAAAGATACTCCCGTTTATGCCGCAAATTTTCGACACTCGCAAGGGAATCAAAACCTACAGGGTACTTCCCGTGAACTCAGAATCTTGAAATTTGGTATGAAGCAACGTCTTATAGCAGAGATATAGGAAAAATTGCGAAAAGTATACATTTTTAGTTATATCATATAATAAAAATATTTTTAATAATTTTAAACTTACTACCCCTTTCCTCATGAACGCGTAGTGGTATTATATTGAAATTCATATCAAATACTCAAATCTATAATACCTTTAAGCTGTAACAAAATCAAACTTCTATGTCAACGCAATCAAAAGAAACAGGAATTAAAACCGCATATTTTGAAACTCGCCACTACTCGCAAGGGAATCAAAACCTACAGGGTACTTCCCGTGAACTCAGAATCTTGAAATTTGGTACGAAGCAACGTCTTATAACACAGATAAAGGAAAAATTGCGAAAAGCATAAATTTTTAGTTACATCATATAATAAAAATATTTTTAATAATTTTAAACTTATTACCCCTTTACTCATGAACGCGTAGTGGTATTATATTGAAATTCTTAACAAATACTCAAGTCTATAATATCTTTAAGCTGTAACAAAATCAAACTTCTACGTCAACGCAATCAAAAGATACAGCAATTAAAGCCGCATATTTTGAAACTCGCAACTACTCGCAAGGGAATCAAAACCTAAAGGATACTTCCAGACGACCTGGTCATATATGTATTGACAAGGTACCGTCAGCTTTCCACATTGTTATGTTATGGATTTCATTTAGCAATAAAAATACCATAACTTTTACTTATATACCTACAGGTTTGTACGGAACCCTCGGTGCGCGAGTCTGACTCGCACTTGGCCGGTTTTTTTTTTTCTATCTATTGTGACGTAACGTGTGTGTATCTTTTGTTACGGATGATCAAAACGCCAACCCTCGTTAATTAATCGGGAGCCTTTTACTAAGACTCCACTGTCTGTCTGTCACCAGGCTGTATCTCACGAACCGTGATAGCTTGACAGTTGAAATTTTCACAGATTATGTATTTCTGTTGCCGCTATAACAATGAAAAACACAAAATATAATAATTAAGGGGAGCTCCCATACAACACGGTACGGAACCCTTCATGCGCGCGCCCGACTCGCACTTGGCCGGTTTTTTTGTGTTCGTTGTTGACAGGACAAAAAAAAATATAAATATTGCAGGACATTCCACACATCGCTATCTAGCCCCAAGCTAAGTAACTAGACTTGTGTTATGGGTGCTACTTACTTGTAAACTTTTTGACAATGTTTGCATTTATATTCGACGCCTTGATGTTTTCTGAAATGTAGAATCATCACCATTCTGAAAAAAAAAATGAAATAAATAGATCGCATAATTTAAAATAGTTGAAATTTTCACAGATGATGTATTTCAGTTAACGCTATAACAATAAATATTAAATACAAAATATAATGGTGCGGTACCCTTCGTGCACGAATCCGACTCACACTTGGCGGGTTTTCAAAATTCCTTTTTTCTAAATGATATAATTTAAACATACTTAGTTACATTTAAAATATACAGGATTATTGGTAATTATACTAGCAAGCCGTCGAGGGCTACTTCTGTGCACCTAAACAAACAACTTTTGTTCTACGACTTTTGGAAATTCGAACATTTTTTTGAAATTTTTGAGGTTAGGTTTACCTGAAAATCAGCTTTATTTAACCTTAAAATAAACATTAACCTTAAAATTTTTCAATTTTTTTAAGTTTTATCTACTGTCTTTAGTCTGAATGACCTTTGCTTTAAAAAATCCAATGAAAAAATCAGCTGTTTTGTTGTAGAATTTAAATAACCTCAAAATTATCATATTTTATTTCGAATTTCGAAAAGTCGTAGAACAAAAAGATAGATAGATAACTTTATTCGTACAACACAGTATGAAACAGAACACTATATACACAAAGTAAAATAATAGCTAGAAATTATAAGTTGCACAAATGGGCGGTCTTATCGCTGAAAGCGGTTTCTTCCAGGCAACCTTTGGATGGAAAAGAACTGATTCAGCTTTAATAGTACAATAGTTGATCGTTAAGGTGCACAGAAGTTGCAACGGCTTGCTAGTATAATTACCAATAACCCTGTATAAAGGGAAAAAAAGGAAAAACAAAAAATCTCAATTATTCATCGTTTTCTTATGACGTTATCACGTAAAATTATCGTCCGTAAACCGACTATACAGACAACCATTTTTTTAAAATAGATTATAACTTACTTATGATAAGTGATAAGAGGACATATCTTGCACTTGTATCTGCCGTAATGTGCGTTGTTCTTGTGTTTCCTCATCGATAAATACGTTTTGAATCTCATCTGGCATATGTCGCAGGAGAAGTCACCGGAGGAAGGCTGGGGACGAGAGGATTGTGTTAATTTAACGACCCAATTGGCACAATGGTCACCATGCCGGACTGTCAAACACAGGGTTGCGGGTTCGATTCCCGCCTTAGACATGTATTTATGCTCAGATATTTGTCTGTGGTCTGGTTGTAAATATGTATTAATTTTAGAGAAGGAAGAGCTGGGCTGGTTCTCTGCCTGATCACCACGCAAAAAGAACCCAACTAAAGAGGTCTGATTGCGGAAAAAAACCCGTATACAAGTACAAGTTCTATGTATTATAAGTATATACATATTTACAAAAGAAAAGTATATAAGTAGTATATGAGTTGTCTAGCACCCATAACACAAGTGTATAAAGTAAGGACTTAAATCATGCCATTTCATTTGTTAATTATAAAGTAGGGACTTACATCATGCCATTTCATATGGTAATTATAAAGTAGGGACTTACATCATGCCATTTCATATGGTAATTATAAAGTAGGGACTTACATCATGCCATTTCATATGGTAATTATAAAGTAGGGACTTAAATCATGCCATTTCATATGGTAATTATAAAGTAAGGACTTACATCATGCCATTTCATATGGTAATTATAAAGTAGGGACTTACATCATGCCATTTCATATGGTAATTATAAAGTAGGGACTTACATCATGCCATTTCATATGGTAATCATAAAGTAGGGACTTACATCATGCCATTTCATATGGTAATTATAAAGTAGGGACTTACAACATGCCATTTCATGTGGTAATTATAAAGTAAGGACTGAAATCATGTCATATCATATGGTAATTATAAAGTAGGGACTTACATCATGCCATTTCATATGGTAATCAAGAACCTTCTGACATCTGAAAGCAGTGAAACAAACTGTACATTTGAACGCTGCATTCTTGTAGTAGTCACTGTTCCGTCTAACATCAAACTCTGCCTTGGCTTCCTCGTCCGTCTTAAAGTATTCTATGTCAAATATTGACTCGTACTCTTGTCTGTTCTTCAAAGGTTGCTTCTTTCTCTTTCTTTCCGTTGAAGTTTCTGTAAAGTTAGAGAGTTTCAATAGCATAAGAGCATTTGGTAATTCACAATCGGTCCAGTAGTTTTGGCAGGAGGGTGTAACAAACATATACACACACAAATTTTCACGTTTATAATATTAGTAGGAAGTAGGATACATACAGAAACACACAGACCAGAAAAAAATATCTGTAGATATATATCTATTTGAGGTGGGAATCGAACCCATAACCGTCTGTGTCGCAGGCTTATATAATAGCTTGCTATTGAAAAATAATTATCAAAATCGGTCCAGTACGAAGATTATACTTTTCAAACAAAAACTTTACTTTTTTCTTAAGTAACTTACCATGTTTTTTATCAATTTTTTCTTGTTTTTCAGGCTTTCTCTTACTTTTAGTTGACTTTTTCTTAGTTACTTTTAATAGTTGACTTATAAACATATTATCCTCTGAATCATCACTCATTATGTCATTAACATTTATCAAATCATTATCATTTTTGTTTATTTCACTATCATTTATGATTCCGTTGGTTTCAGTGTAGTTAAAATCAGATTCCTCTTTTGGTTTGATTAGAAAATCATCATTTTGTTCATTATTTTGTGTGATATCATTGTTTATTTTTAAATTATCATCAAGTTTGGATGAATTTAAATTAATAATTTTAGATGGATAATCATTATTTTCAATGTAGTTATCGTTGTTTTCAAATGCATTATCATTGTTTACAAATGCATTACCATTGTTTTCAAATGTGTTATCATTGGTTTCAAATGTTTTATCATTGTTTTCAAATGAATCATCATTGTTTTCAAATGAATTATCATTTTTGAATGAATTATCGTTATTTTCATTAATAATACTGTCCTTTTCTCTTTCTTCTTTTATTTCTGTTCCGTTTTTACTGTTTTTCGTTTCATTTGTAATTATTATTTCGGTTGCAATAATTTTGTTAAACAACGGTGCTATTAGCGAATGTAGATTGTTTAGTTTGATTGCTGGCTGAAATGTTAAATTAATTGTGTATAAATAAGGATGAAGATAAAACAGCAACAAGCTGGTTGACGTTGCTCGAGGTCGGCGAGACGACCTCAGCTGCTTTGAGCCAGCTTGGCTGGAGGTGGCTCAGGACCATGATTAATGGAAATTTGCCCAACTGTGGGGTACTAGGGGTTCAAGCTTCTATCTTCTATAATCAATCCCAACTCAAGAATTCCTAGACCGATTTAGCTAAGTTTGGTTTTGAAATATTTGTTAGAGTCTAGGGAAAGTTTCAATGGTGAGAAAATACAATTAACATTGGAACTTATGCAGGTGAAGCCACAGAAGGGAGCTAGTAAACAAAAAATGAAATAAAATTGAGAACCTTTCTCAACCAAACAAATTTTTAATCTTTGTAATATATAGCAGAGCCCCGCGGTTATTATCTGCATAAGTCCCGATCTTGTGGAAATATTGAGATAAAACGTGGCCTATCTTACACCCAATGAATCAATGTATATCTTCATGCTAAGTCTAATTAAAATCGGTACAGTTATACTGGACCATATTTGTTAAAAACTTATAAACAACAAAAAAAAAGAAAAGTAAAATCCTCTTATTTTAATTATAGTGTAGATGACACTTACCTTTATTTTCTTTTTCCAATTCTTTAATATTTTACTAGATTCTTGACATAGTTGTTTGAATTCAAGACATTTTTTGACATATTGTTTGCAAGTTGAACAGAAAACTGCCTAGAATGTGGGAAAATTATATTTTGTTGTTATTTTGTGACGAGGAGTCTAATACGAAAATAAACTACTTTCGAAGTTGTAATTTTCGAGTTACAAATGAAAATATAATAGGAAATAATATTAAATTCACAGTTCAAATAGCCAAAACAAAGGATTTTGTATTTTTAATTCATGAATCGGTGTTTATTGAAATATTTTTTACCTTTTTACTACCGGCATTTCCACTTATTTCTTCGTAGAAGTTACATAGTTTTTTGTCTAGTTTTAACAATTTTAATTCAGTACGCAAACAAATATTGCACATTGACATTTTGGAGGCGTATTTTTTCAGTTAAATTAAAAATTAGAAATCACAACAAAATGCTTTGAAACATCGATCTATTTTTGAACACAGAGTAAAAAATGTGTGACATGACATTGACATTTCTGCTTATTTATGTTAACATCCCAGAAGGAGCAGGCAAAAGGGTTTAAATTCATACTGTCGGACTCGGATTAGTCAGTTATATTACAGGTTTACAGTTATATTATTCATCTTTCTTTCATCGACTTGTTTTGCTAAAGCCAAGTGGGAATTTTTATGGAGACTCAATTATTTGCCGCCAAAAGCTTGTCAACCTCATGGTTCTCTAGCAAGTTTTCGTAGATCTTTGGCTCGGCTTTGCGGCTCTGACCAATAAAGTGAAAACGTGTTTCGATCTAGGGTAGTGAACCCCGATACAATACATATAAATAAGGAAATTTTATGGAAGGAAATTTCATTGAAATCCTACTAGTATTTTATGGGTGAATTAAATTAAAATAGCCAACTTCATCTACAACAATACTTTATTCGAACATGATTAATTGATTATATAAGATTCATAAAATGGCAACACTCTAAAATACTAACAAAATTAAGCATTTTTCCTATGTAAAAATAGTTAAAAACTTATTAGAACAATAGGGCCCGATTCTCAAGGCATTTAAAACATTTTTTGGAATGATTTGTAAAACTATGTTTAAAAAATAATATTTTAGTAATTTTTACTACATTAACAATATTAAAATCAATTTATTCAATACGCTTTAACATGATTAATTTTTACTGATTAAATACTGATTTTTCTAATTGGATTAAATATTTTTAGGTTAGTTAACTAAAATCATATTAGTTTGGTAAATTAAAATAACATTAAAATAACTAAACTAAACAATTAAAATAACAAAACTAATATAATTTTAGATTGCATATTAAAAATTAGGTTGACTTGCGCCACAAAAATAAATTTATTGATTGACCAACGAAATCCACGAAAGTGTCAAACTGATTCAATAATATATTTTGGTTAAGTATATGTGAATAGAATTTAATTTAAGATTACACGTTAAATGCATTTAGCTAAATATGTTTAAGCGCAAGGCCATGCAAGTCAATTCTAGCGATTATATCATTGAATGAACATGGACTAAAAGTGTGCTACAGTTATAAAATAGTCGACTAATTTTAGTTTAGTTCACTGATTATGTGATGTGAATTAGTTCAATAATTACTTGGTGTGAATTAGTTCAATAATTATTTGGTAAAATAGTCGAGTAATTTAATTATGAGGCATATAGTGGACTAATTTCATTTTAGTTTAGTTTAGTTCACTAATTTCGTAACGTAGTTGCTCGGGAATAGGCCCGTCATACCTCGAAGTTCACCTGAAAAAAAAAAAAAGTTATGGTACAACTAATGCCATTTATGACCAATGACCATGAAAGCTGTAAAATTCTCGAAACGTCAAGTAAAAATAAATAAATAAACGCAATTATATCTGTTTAATAATTGTAGTTTAATCTTCTATACATATAAAATGATTTGTGCTGATTGACTGACGGATCAACGCACAGCCTAAACCGCTGATTGTAAAGACCCGAAACTTGGAGGGTGTGTTCTTTGTATGGCCTCGCTTTAAGGGGTGAAGGGGGGGGGGCAAAGTTTGTATGGGACAACGTGATTCCTTGGTCCAATCTACTTTAAATTTTGCAAAACATACTTTAACAGAATTAATGGAATACGTGCTTCGTATTTTGTTGAAATTCAGCCGTTAAAAAGGGGTACAAAGTTATTTTGAGGATGATTTGCTTCGAAGTTGACTTCAATTCTGCTTAGTGTGATTTTAATTAAACAAAAATCAACTTATTACAACCATTTTCGACTTCTACGCTAATACGAAATTGCGGGTAAAAAATGGGTATAAATTTATACTTTTATACTAATACTAGCTTTTGCCCGCAACTTCGTCGTAACAGTCGAAAATGGTTCTAATTATGATTGGACCAAGGAATCATGTTGTCCCATACAAACTTTGCCCCCCTTTTTCACCCCCTTAGGAGTGGAATTTCGAAATATCCTGTCTTATCCGGTGCCTACGTCATGCAAAGAACACACCCTCCAAATTTCAGGTCTCTACGATCAGCGGTTTAGGCTATGCGTTGATCCGTCAGTCAGTCAGTCAGTAGTTCAGGACAAAGCATTTTATATGTATAGATTATAAAGATGAAAGATTTAATTTATTGTTTGCATTGAATAGGCACCGAAACGACTAGCCCGATTTTGATGTAACTTGGTATGAGGATACATTGATTCATTGACAGTAAAATAGGCTACTTTAAATCCCGCTATTCCCACGGGATCGGGAGTTATAGATTATACAAGTGAAACGTTACCTTGCCACCAAGCAGGGTCCTGGCTCCGATCAGTGACCGCTATAATGTCATCCTTCTCGAAGCTCAGCTCGTCCGCGTTCTGAGCCGTGTACGGGTACAGGGCTATCACCTTTAATCAAACATATATATTATACTAGCGGCTCGTCCCGGCTTCGCACGGCTATATTATGCATGTATTATACATATAAACCTTCCTCTTGAATCACTCTATCTATTAAAAAAACCGCATCAAAATCCGTTGCGTAGTTTTAAAAATCTAAGCATATTTAGGGACAGACAGCGGGAAGTGGCTTTATTGAATGTAATGAAGTACTTTTATTTATTAAAGTTATACTTCATTAGGCGCGTTATGAAAGAAACAGACAGATAGACCGACGGACAAGAAAGTGATTTTATAAGTGGTCTTATTTTTAGCTTTTGAGGATTTACGTTTTTTTACCCTAATAATGAGAGTGAAATTATAAGACGCGCGCGCATCTGTGGCACAAAAGTCACATGTTGCAGCTGCGTAACACAAAAGTAAAACAGGTCGAAGCTTCGAGAGTGAAATTTTAAGATGCGCGCGCATCACTTTAACACTAAAGTAACTGGTTGAAGCTGCCCGCCGGATAAATATCAGACGGACGGACGGACCACAATTGATAGAGGGCATTACGGCAAACAAATAATGCCTTCACACCGAACCGCTAAAACATCTCGGAAACGGGATATTTGGTGACATATGGAACGCATCACGTTTCTTTTGAATATCCCGTTTTCGAGACTAAAGCGTCTCGAAAACAGGTTCGGTGTGAAGGAATTATTTGTTCGCCATAATGCCCTCTATCGATGGGTTTCAAAATGTACCGCGGCATTTTAAGTTAGAATGCCTGTTGTGTCTAAAGGGCTTTAGTAAATTATACTAAAAGATTAGTAAACTAAATAAGAATTCGTTTTTTAAACTAATCTGAGCTTAGCTTAGCTGTGAGGAGGCTCACAGCTAAGCGAAGCTCGCTGATCGTTTACGGTCGTGCGGGTTAAGCGACGCCGGGCGCGGTCATCGCTTTAATGAGTGACCAATTAGTAGTGTGGCAAAAATGTATTTCCGTGAGCCCCTCCGTGCTTCGGAAGGCACGTTAAGCCGTTAGTCCCGGTTGCTACCTCTAGTAGCAGTCGTTAGGTCAAGTTAGAGGCTTTAGGGTGATCTGAAAACTCTAACCAAAGTGAGCCACACGAAAAGAAGAAGACCTGAAAACTTTAGTGAATTAAACTAAAAGTTTAGTAAATTATACTAAAAATTTAGTAACTTAGGTTAAGTTCACTAAACTAATTCATATTCAGTTTACTAAACTTTTTGTATAATTCAATAAACTAATTTTAATTTAGTTTACTAAATTATAGTCGTTAAATTTTGCATTAATTTAGAAACTAAAATAAAGTTTTTACCTTATCGATGACAGTTTCCGCCGGAAGTGTGTCCATTTTGGATAAAACTGGAGTCGTCCTTCCGGAAGTGCGGCCCGACGACTGCAACACCTACAATTTTAAATAGAAATATAAATTTAAGTCGTATTTCGGAGCCAAAAGTAAAATATCTTTCGTTTATAATTAAAAATTAGTACCTGGATGACCGAGCTTTGCTCGGTATTTTTTTTTTACTTAGTCTAACCTCAAAGCAAACACTCATTGACTTCGTGTTACTTAACAACGCCATCTGCTGGAATAACTTTATTGCTCACAAAAAATAGTATTAGTAGTTCGCCAATAGATGTCAGGAAGAGTCATATTTTTCAGATAAAAAAAGTAAGTTTCGATAAAACACGAATAAAATGACATTTTCTAAAAATGATTCCTAGCTAGATCGATTTATCGCCCCCGAAACCCCTTATATACCAAATTTCATGAAAATCGTTGGAGCCGATTCCGAGATTCCAATTATATGTATATATATATAATTCCTCATTTAAAGATATAAGATACGATAAGATAAGATTAATGATTGTATGGAAATTTTTTGCTTTTTTCCCACTTCCCAATTCTACAGATTACCATGTCTACAGATTCTCATGCCAAGGGTAATGTTATCTATACATATAAAATGCTTTGTCCTGACTGACTGACGGATCAACGCACAGCCTAAACAGCTGATCGTAGAGACCTGAAACTTGGAGGGTGTGTTCTTTGTATGACGTAGGCATCGAATAAAAAAATATTGAAGTGAAAACTTCTTTAGCGGCGTTGAGCACTTTTTCTGTAATGGGTATAAAATCTTAAACTCGCGTCAGGACACGTGACCTGATCGAAAAAGCGTAAGACGGATGGAGAGTAGACAGCTATAGTTTTAAAGTGTTAAATTTTTAATGTAATATAAATTGTCATGTTTGTGTACGATAGCGCAATAAATGAATATTGTATTCTACCACATAAATGATAGTACTTTTATACTGATAAAGCAATTGGTGCAAAATTATTCCCTAACCATTCCAAAATATCAAACATGCTCAACGTTATTTTTAAAAATTACGTCATTTTTTTTAGGTTCTATACAGGATTTTTTTACATGGACCTTCAGGGCTATATCCTCAACTATAAGAGATAGAGATGATGCTGAAAGGAGTTCCGTGCCCGATTTTTACAAAAACTAAAAACTGCATCTTTAGATTTTTATAAATAAATATTAATATTGCATGACATTCCACACATCGCCATCTAGCCCCAATCTAAGTAACTACACTTGTGTTATGGGTGCTAGACAACTCATATACTACTTATATACTTTTCTTTTGTAAATACATACTTATAACACATAGAAACAACCAGACCACAGACAAATCTAAGCATAAATATTTGTCTTGGGTATCGAACCCGCAACCCTATGCTTGGCAGTCCGGCGTGGAGACTATTGTGCGTCGTCAATTTTTTAAAAAGTAATTACTTTAGCCAGAAATCAAACCTATATTATTATTAGCAAAAAAATAACCACCTTTATTATTATACCAATCGATAGTGTTGCCAATAAACATTAATTCCTGGAAACATAAAACAATGATTCCGGCTCGTTTCTGGCACAGAGGTTAGCCATCGACATTCAGCGTGACAATGCTTCTAACATTATGGGAACCTTTACGCCGGGTACGATAAGGGGCGGGTTATTTGACTAACTGGTCACTTCATTTATTTGTATCTTATATCTTTAAATGAGCAATTCTTGTATATATATATATATATATAATTGGAATCTCGGAATCGGCTCCAACGATTTTCATGGAATTTGGTATATAGGGGGTTTCGGGGGCGATTAATCGATCTAGCTAGGAATCAATTTTAGAAAATGTCATTTTATTCGTGTTTTAAGGCGTTCGAGTAGTCCCAATTTAAACTGAAAAATATGACTCTTCCTGACATCTATTGGCGAACTACTAATACTATTTTTTGTGAGCAATAAAGTTATTCCAGCAGATGGCGCTGTTAAGTAACACGAAGTCAATGAGTGTTTGCTTTGAGGTTAGACTAAGTAAAAAAAAAATACCGAGCAAAGCTCGGTCATCCAGATACTAATGTTTTATTCCTGGAAACAAACATTGTACGGTGCAACCGTAACATTTTTGCATCTTTGCAGGTTTAATATGACACGCGCGTCACATTTTACATTTTACACTTTATTCACATAAATCAAGTAGTTCGCGTATGGCCATCAAGAGTGTCGCGCGTGCTCGCTCATCAACATATCATTAATACATTAACCTAATCAAGACAAATACAGTCCAAGTACAAGTACAAGTGTGTTATTTATCAATCACCTATAGTGTAGGGCTATCAAGAGCCCCTACATTATATTTTTTTTTTTTTGGTCCTTCAGACCTCTTACACAACTTACACGTGCCGTGAACTAACCGCGTGTGTTGGTGAGGTTAACCAGTGACATCAAGTGCTATATTACAAGTATATTACAAGTGCTATCAACAGATATACAAGTGCTTTTTACAAGGATTGCAGTGCTCTTATATGAAAACCAGGATTACAGTAAGGGCAATAATCAAGTAAGACTGTTCCTTATTTTCACTTGTTGCATATTATATCTTCACCATGGAAGATCACACTTACACAAATCAATCCGAGTTAATCAGCGCTCTGTCAAAGTTAGCGATCAATATAAAGAAAGATCCTATAGAGCGTAGAACCGTTGACCATTTCAAGAGGCGTCTTGAAACATTGGAAGCCTATTGGACAGACATTCAGTTCAATCATGATCGTCTCAAGACTGAAGTCAGTCAGTCTCACCCTTACTTCATCAATGAAGAATACTGTACAGCAGAAGAACTGTATAAATCAACGAAAGCTCTCATCAATGAGCAGTATCAAGCCATCTTTATGGAAAAGAAAAAAGAATCGCAAACAAGTCGCAATAAAGCAGATAATACTTCGGAACCTGGAACTTCTGATTACAAGGAACAAGAAGTCAGAAGGCAAACAAGCAAACAGGTCAGAATCGAACAAGATGACATGGAAGATAGGAACCCTCCAGAACAATTTCGGTCCGTTGGTTCATTAAGCAAGCATGATGATTTATTACGAAAACAAGCAAGTAATTTTAGAGCCTTTGTCAGGACGGTAGCAAACATTAACGTCGAATCGTTAACTTCAAAATGGGATATAGAAGACGCGATGCGCAGCCTACAAGCACGTTGGTTAGCAATAGACTCGCTACATTGGGATATAGACACTGAAATAGACGAGATGGACGAAGTTTACGAAAAACTTTACTCAGAACATGAAAAAACCTATAATCAATTGAAGAAAACGATAAATCATAAATTGAATTCTACTTTACAAAAAAATAGTTTGACTCCGACTATGGAAGTACCGATTTTCAGCGGAAACTATCAAAATTGGCCTACATTCAAAGATTTATTCAATACAGCAATCCATAACAACGTCGCGCTCTCTTCTGGACAAAAGATGCAATTCCTAAAGTCAAAACTACGAGGAGAAGCCGAACGCATCGTACAGCACCTCAACATAAGCGACGAAAATTATACCGTTTGTTGGGACCTACTAAATCATAGATACAATCACAAGCGATGGATTTTTACGTCACATTTAAAAACATTGCTAGGCCTGCCAGTAGCTACTCATGTATCGATACCTCATATCAAGAAAATATACGATACTTCTCGAGAATGTTTGAACGCCATCAAGGGCCTGGGGGTGGATACAAGTAGCTGGGACCCGTTTGTCGTACATGTCTTATTGCAAAAGCTTGACTCAAGTACAAGAGATGAATTCGGAACGTCTATGAAGAACCCAAGAGAACTGTACACATTTGATGAGTTTTGGGAGTTTCTGGAAGGCAAGTTCCAAGGAACGCTTGCTGGCGATTTACCACGCAGCCAAGCTACATTAGAAAACCCACATACATCAAACACGAAAAATAATAATACGAGTAAATTTTATAATTACCTACATCGCAAACCGAACCGATTCCAACATAACAATAATCAGCAATATTTTCAACATAATAATAACAAGCAATCGTTCCCAACAAACAAAAGTAATTACTTTCAACAAGCTTACACTCCGATACAAATAAAATGTCCTTTATGTCAAGAGTCACACGGTTTATATTTCTGCGAAAAGTTTTTGAACATGACACCGCAAGTAAAACTTCAAACTACTAAGAAGCTCAACTTATGCCAAAATTGCCTCATAGATCACAAGGGCAAACGATGCTTTTCAACAAGAACATGCAGAGAATGTCGAAAACCTCATAATACGTTACTCCACGAAATATACCAAAAACAAACATGCAACATAATCACAGAAGATACAAATATACAACAAAACATTGAAAGTACCTACTCTGTGTGGCAACAAGGCAACGACGTCAGCCAAGTTTTGCTGGCCACCGCTATTGTCAAGGTTCGAGCAAACGATGGATCTTATTACAATATGCGGGCACTCGTAGATCAAGGATCCCAAGTATCAATTATATCGGAAAATGCTGCTCAAATTTTAGCATTACCAAGAAACAAATGCAAGGGGATAATTTCGGGTATTGGAACCAAGGAGAATAATTGCAAAGGCATTACTACTTTATCATGTTCCTCAATATACAATGATTATTCATTCGACACTGAAGTGTATATCATGACTACACTGATCAAAAACCTACCGAGCTATACTTTCGATAAACCAGCATGGCCGCACCTGGTAAACATTCAACTTTCCGATCCAGACTTCAATGTTAGTCGGCCAGTAGATATTCTGTTGGGTGCAGAAGTTTATTCGAACATCATCATGGATGGTATTAGAAAAGAAAATCAAGTATTGCCTATAGCGCAACAGACTCGCTTAGGCTGGATTTTGTGCGGTAACGTACAAACTCTACAATGCAACGTGATCCTTAATCAAGTCGAAGAGATACAAAAATATTGGGAAATAGAAGATATTTCCAGCTCACCTACATTATCAGAAGAAGATAACAAGTGCATGAACTACTATAAAACCACTACAATAAGACGTGCAGATGGTTCATACGAAGTCAGAATTCCATTCATGGAAAATTTTGAAGAGCAATTGGGATCATCAAAACCTACTGCAATTGCGCAATTCCGACAAATCGAACGGAAATTACAAAACAATGAGTACATCGAGCAAAATTATAAATCATTTATTAACGAGTATTTATCATTAGGTCACATGAAACCGGTGGTATCAGGTATACAGACACAAGACTGTTGGCTGCCGCACCATTGTGTATTGCGAAATGACTCTTATACCACCGCTCTTAGAGTTGTTTTTAATGCCTCTAGAAAAACGTCATCAGGCAAAAGTTTAAATGACCTTATGCTAAAAGGTCCGAATTTACAACAAGATCTTCAAGCTTTATTACTCAAATGGCGACAGTACCAATATGCATTTACGGCTGACATAGAGAAAATGTTTCGCTTCATTTGGATAAATAAGAAAGACCAAGCTTTCCAAAAAATCATATGGCGTGATTCTCCAAAAGAACCTTTGAAAGAATATCAACTCTGCACAGTCACATACGGCACCAAGGCCGC
Source organism: Idaea straminata (assembly GCA_951213275.1). NCBI lineage: Eukaryota > Metazoa > Arthropoda > Insecta > Lepidoptera > Geometridae > Idaea > Idaea straminata. The sequence continues at coordinate 2,728,593 of OX577872.1, forward strand.
ACCGTTTCTGGCTATGATGACTTTGAAACAGTTAGCCGAAGATGAAAAACTCAACTATAAAAACAGCCAAGCCATACAAGTTTTGGAAGATTCCTTTTATATGGACGATGTTCTCCACGGGGCACAATCCGTCAAGGCCGCAGTACAGCTAAAACAAGACTTAGTCAGTTTACTGAGGGCAGGTGGTTTCAATTTACGAAAGTGGAACTCGAACGTCACTGAACTTTTACAAGAACCACGAGTAAAGAAAACTGAACAAGAAAATTTCGAATTTAAGCAAGTTGAACTAGCAAAAACGTTGGGTTTGCAGTGGAATCCAATTACAGACTCATTCCAATTTAAAGCAAGAGAAGTAGACACTACTAACAAAAAACCTACAAAACGATCCATGTTATCAGATTTATCAAAACTATATGACCCTCTCGGCTGGTTATCACCATTATCAACGAAACTAAAAGTCATATTTCAGAAGGTTTGGAACCTGAACATTCAATGGGATGATAACTTACCTGAAGAACTCATCAAGGAGTGGACAAATGCTAGAGAGGACTTACGAAAAATAAATCTATTTGAAATACCAAGATGGTTAAGTACAACAGGAGAAAGTAAAGAGATAGAGTTACATGGGTTCAGTGACTCATCAAACAAATCCTACGCTTGTGTAATATACTGCAAAATTATAAACAATAATGACAACAAGGTCACATTAGTAGCTGGTAAAACAAGATTAGTACCGTCAAATAAACCAACAACATTGCCGAGACTAGAACTTTGCGGTGCTTTACTTTTGGCAAAACTCATGGATAAAGTCCAAAAATGTTTGTACAACTATACAATCAAAACATATGGATGGGTAGATTCAATGGTAGTCCTTGCATGGTTACAAGGAGATCCCGGTCGGTGGAAGCCGTTTGTCGCGAACAGGGTGCGACAAATAACAGATGTAATGCCTTCAAACACGTGGCGCTATGTAAAATCCGCAGAAAACCCCGCCGACTGTGCAAGCCGTGGCATAGGTGTCAAGCAACTACAGGAACACACTTTGTGGTGGAAAGGACCCTCCTGGCTACCTACTTTCAACAACGAAAAGGATCAAACTCAACCTATATGCACTACAAATGAAGAAGTAAAAACTTTAAAACAAGTTTACACAGTTTCTCAAGAGATTACTTTTATTGACTTATTACTAACAAAATACAGCTCGCTTACAACGCTAATTAGAGTACTTGCATGGGTACTTAGATTTATCAAGCAAACAAAACATAAATATACAAATAAACCCGGTTTCCTTACATTGCAAGAAATAAATGACGCAAGAATTATCATAATCAAGTACATACAGCGAATGGAATTCACCGATGAAATACGAAACTTACAAGAAAACAAGAAACTATCTACTAAAAGTAAAATATTACAACTTAACCCTTATCTAGATAACGAAGGTGTCCTAAGGGTTGGTGGCAGATTAAGTAAGGCTAACATGAGCTCAGACATGATTCATCCCATAATTTTACCACGTCATGGTTATTTTACAAACTTAGTTATCGACTACGTCCACCAACTTACTTTACACGGCGGTGCCCGAGTGACTTCAGCAAATATTCGTCAAAAATACTGGATAATTGGCGGCAACAATGCTATAAAAAATCGTATACGTACCTGTGTAACATGTCGTAAACATAATCCGAACAAGATGACACAGCTGATGGGAGACTTACCGACACAAAGATGCAATGAAGCCAAGCCATTTTACCATACAGGAGTCGATTTTTCTGGACACGTACTGATCAAGGCCAACAAGGGTCGCGGTATAAAAACAACGAAAGGTTACATTGCCGTGTTTGTATGTATGGCGACGAAGCTAGTCCACCTCGAACTAGTCTCCGATCTCACATCATCTGCGTTCATAGCAGCCCTCCGCAGAATGGCTGCTAGAAAAGGTTCCCCTCGACATATTTATTGCGATAACGGGACCAACTTCGTTGGCGCGAGCAATACTATGCAACAAGAATTCGAGGAAACATTAGCAACCTTCGATCAAGATTTTATAAACGAGATCACGAATATGGAGATCGAATGGCACTTCAACGCAGCTTCCTGGCCTTCGGCGGGCGGTATATGGGAAGCAGCTGTCCGCAATATGAAGTACCACATACGAAGAGTGATTGGTGAGCAGAAACTCACATTTGAAGAATTCTATACCGTACTAACACAAGTAGAGGCCATCCTCAATTCGAGACCGTTATGCCCTCTAACCGAGGATCCCAACGATTTAGAATTCCTCACACCATCAAGTTTTATCAATCTGAGTCAGGACATGAGTATATTGGAAACCGAAACTGACATGCGTACAAGATGGCATTTTACTCAGAGAATTGTGCAAGACGTTTGGAAAAGATGGCGCTCTGAATACCTTACCCAACTTACAGCAAGAAGTAAGTGGCGCAACAAACAGCCAAATATTCAAGTAGGTGACGTGGTGACGATCAATGATGCGAACATGCCTCCTGGGAAATGGGCCATGGGCCGTGTTGTTGAACTACACCCAGGATCAGACGGTCACGTTCGTGTTGTCACATTAAAAACAAAAAACGGACTAATCAAGCGTCCAATTATAAAATTATCTATCCTTCCAGTATATGAAAATCGAACTGATCAAGATAAAACTACTTCTAACTCGAACAATACTACTAATACATCAAGCGATAAGAAAAAGGCAAAGAGATCAGGTTACAATTTTGCAACACTTACTACTTTATTACTATTTTTCATGAACATTATATCCCCGGCTCAAAGCTCTTATAACAATATCACCCAATTTAAAGATCATCAAGGTTTATATTTTGACAAAATATCCGACATGTTGTTGATAAGAGATGAATGGAAAATCGTAACATATTACGACATGAATCCATACTGGCAAGGCACTACAGCATGCGACAAATATATTAACTACCTAGAACAATTATGTATAAAGCTTAGAGACAATGCACACTGTGACGTCATTTCAATGCAGTTGAAACATGAGTACTCGGAATTAGATTATTATAATCACCTGTTGCTAAGTCAACATTCGAGCACGCGTCGGGAGACACGTCGGCGCAAGAGAGGCCTTATCGACGGTGTCGGCTATCTAGCTAATAGTTTATTCGGAGTACTTGACCAACGTTTTGCTGACCAATATAAACAAGACATTGACCTAATTAATCGTAACGAGGGACACCTACTCGAGCTTATCAAAAATCAAACTTCAATCATGGAAGTCGAATATAATCTTTTAAAGAGAACTGAAAAATCTATCAACAAACAAAGTAAAATCATAAATCAGCTGTCTTTCAAAGTAGATACATTTGAAAATTCTTGGAAAATCGAATCAGAAAGGAACCAGTTAATGAACGAATTCAGTATTGGGGCAATCGCTGCTAGTAACATGCTAAGAAAACTGTCAACTATCCAAAACACTCTATTAGACACGATAACTGACATCTATCACGGAAAATTCAACGTTCACTTGCTACCTCCTGAACAATTAAAAGAAACATTGAGCTCTATCATGATCCATCTCTCAAAGGATCTATCATTACCCGTCGATAACCTGCAAAGCGATTTTATAAATATCTATCGTCTACTGAAGGTAAAGGCTCGAAGGGCAGAAGATTATTTAATATTTGAACTGCGACTTCCTCTTGTTACTCGAGATTCATTTGAGATTATGAAAGTAATACCCATTCCTCAAGCAATCGATGACCACACGATGGCAACCGTGGTACCAGTCGGAGATTACGTTGCAATCAACCTCAAGAAAGAACAATACCTGACATTGTCTGCTTTCGATATTAAGTCCTGTTTACACGATGAAATTGACACATACCTTTGTTATATACCTAGACCTATTTACAACCTAAAAAGGGACGAGAACTTATGTCAAATCGAACAAAACACAAGAAAATGTAAATTAAAATACGACACATGTACTAATCAATGGATAGAATTTAGCGAAATAAATAAATACATCTACTTTTGTTGTAACACATGCCAAATACGTATACTATGTGAAAATGACGTGTCGACAGATCGTTTACAAAAAGCAGGAATTATCAGCATTGAACAAAGATGTCTGATTCGAACTGATAACTTTACAATCTACTCTCATCGTGAAGGTTCAAATAGTCTACATGTTAAAAACAAGATCGTTTTACCAAAGATTGAACCGATCAACAACATCATAAACATAAGCGTTCAGAACTCTATTGTAGACGACAATGTGACTCTGTTCGACACCAACGACGAGCTCCTTGAACAACTGAAGGCAGAGCTACACACCTTGAAAGAGAATCAAAAACTGCCTCAAATAACCAGTCACGATATCCATCACTATACCGCTATATATGTTATTATAGTGATCGTATTGATATCAGTAGCAATTCTCGCGGCACGAAGAGTTTGCAGTATCAAGAAGGCACCGGCTCTTCAGGCGGTGGTGAGGGTCGAGCAAGCGAGCTCTCAACCTGCTGATACGCCCGCGCCGCCGTCAGTGGCGGTATCGTCTCCAGTACATGGAGCGGGGCTACCCAGTCCCTCTCCTCTTCGTCGAGCGTTTAGTGTTAGTGCTAGTGCGCGTCATTCGAAAAATTCTATCAGTGATATCTATAGTGAAATCAATAAAGTACCTAAAGTGGACAGTTACTGTACCACCCCAAAGGTTCATAAAGTAGACAAGTGTACTACCCCGAAACCGCGAAAATCCAAGTTCATTTAGAGACTCTAAGCAATCACTGATTTATTAACATTCGAATGGCACTTAGTTTGTTACTCATAATCATCTCATCTCACTCATCTTTCGCCCTCGGGAGCATGTACGGTGCAACCGTAACATTTTTGCATCTTTGCAGGTTTAATATGACACGCGCGTCACATTTTACATTTTACACTTTATTCACATAAATCAAGTAGTTCGCGTATGGCCATCAAGAGTGTCGCGCGTGCTCGCTCATCAACATATCATTAATACATTAACCTAATCAAGACAAATACAGTCCAAGTACAAGTACAAGTGTGTTATTTATCAATCACCTATAGTGTAGGGCTATCAAGAGCCCCTACAAACATAGTATGGTAAAACAAAGCAAATAGCTCCATTTTGTAGTTCACTACAATTTTCATCTTTCCGTCTCATGTAAAAAAATCACCCTGTACTGTTTAGTAAGCCTATTTATGTTAGATACTTGTACTTGTATAGGCTGTTTTCCGCAATTGGACCCTTTTTAATTGGGTCCTTTTTGCGTGAGGATGGAGTAGGCTTGCCCAGCACCTACTACCCTCTCAGCTTAGTCGACCATGTCCAGAGGGGAGAACTAGTCAATACTTCTGGAGCCAACTAAGCCGCGGGTTTCATCACGATGTTTTCCTTCACCGTAAGAGCAATGTCAATTAGCGCACATAAATTTTTCTTAAGAAATAAAAAAATAATAAATATTGCAGGACATTCCACACAGCGACATCTAGACCCAAGTTAAGTAACTACACTTGTGTTATGGGTGCTAGACAACTCATATACTACTTATATACTTTTCTTTTGTAAATATATACTTATAATACATAGAAACAACCAGACCACAGACAAATATCTAAGCATAAATACATGTCTGAGGCGGGAATCGAACCCGCAACCCTGTGTTTGGCAGTCCGGCAAGGTGAACATTGTGCCAACTGGGATTAAGAATGTATTGGTGCACGGCCGGCCGGGATTCGAACCCACGACCTTCAGAATGAAAGTCGAGGTATCTACCACTAAGCCAACGCTCTCTACATGTTAGATGCAGTTACCTTGACATAGCTAGCCGGGAACCACCCGACCTGCCTATTCCTCCCCTTGGCCTGCAGCTCCCCCTCCCACCAGCCGCTGTCAGCCTTCTTCCGGACCACTAGCAGCTGACCCTTCACGAGGGACAGCTGCTCCGCGCTATAAACACACACAATCATAAATATACATCACTAGCAGGGGTCCGCGGTTTCACCCGTGTAATTCCCGATCCCGTGGGAATATCGAAATAAAAAGTTGCCTATAGCCTTCCTCGATAAATGGACTATCCAACACAAAAAAAAAATTTCAATTCGAACCAGCAGTTCCTGAGATTAGCGCGTTCAAACAAACAAACAAACTATTCAGCTTTATAATATAATAGACTAGCAGCACTTTGCGGTTTCACCCTCGTAACTGACAATCCCGTGGGAAAATCGAAATATAAAATAGCCTATAGCCTTCCTCCATAAATTGATAATCCAATACAAAAATATTTTTTCAATTTGAACCAGTACCTCCTGAGATTAGAACGTTCAAACAAACAAACTATTCAGCTTTATAATAGACTAGCAGCACGCTGCGGTTTCACCCGCGTAACTCCCGATCCCGTGGGAATATCAAAATAAAAAGTAGCCTATAGCCTTCCTCCATAAATTGATAATCCAATACAAAAATATTTTTTCAATTTGAACCAATACCTCCTGAGATTAGAACGTTCAAACAAACAAACTATTCAGCTTTATAATATAATAGACTAGCAGCACTCTGCGGTTTCACCCTCGTAACTGACAATCCCGTGGGAAAATCGAAATATAAAATAGCCTATAGCCTCAACAAATAAATTATCCAACACAATATTTTTTTTTAAATTTGAACCAATACCTCCTGAGATAAGAACGTTCAAACAAACAAACTATTCAATTTTATAATAGACTAGCAGCACTCCACAGTTTCACCCGCGTAACTCCCGATCCCGTGGGAAAATCGAAATATAAAATAGCCTATAGCCTTCCTCAACAAATGGACTATCCAATACAATAAGATTTTTTTAATTAGAATCAGTAGTTCCTGAGATTAGCGCGTTTAAACAAACAAACTCTTCAGCTTTATAATATAAGTATAGACTAGCAGCACTCTGCGGTTTCACCCCCGTAACTTACAATCCCGTGGGAATATCAAAATAAAAAGTAGCCTATAGCCTTCCTCGATAAATGGACTATTCAACATAATAAGAATTTTTCAATTCGAACCAGTAGTTCCTGAGATAAGCGCGTTCAAACAAACAAACAAACAAACTCTTTAGCTTTATAATATTAGTATAGATTATTAATAAGTATAACATAACACAACACAAAAAATAACATCATAAAATAATAATATTACATTATTATTATTTTTATTTTTTGTTATTATTTTGTATTATTTTTATTTGGCGAATATGAAAAGTAAAATTTTACAGACTTATTGGTAACTAACCCAGGAAGCGGTCGAGGGCTACTTCTGTTCACCTAAACAAATAACTTTTGTTCTACGACTTTTGGAAATTCATTTTTTTGAAACTTTTGACGTTATGTTAATTCGTAAATCAGCAGACTTTAAAAACAAAGGTTTTCAGACTTAGAACAGTAGATAACACTTAAAATTACACGCATAATCTTAAGGTTAATGATCTCTCCGTGTAAGAAACAGCTTAATTTCAGGTAAACATAACCTCAAAATAAAAAATAAAATGAATTAACAAAATTTGTTTGTTTAGGTGCACAGAAGTGACCTGTGGCGACACTTCATATCGCCACCAACAGATGGCGCCACTGAGCCGATCGTATATCCTAGATCGCGCAAGCGAAGTTTTTCTGAAGATAAGCTAAGATAAGATCATATTCAAGATCCAACGAAACATCGCTAGGCCCGTGCAATTGGCTATCGCCCCTTTCTTGCGTCGACTCGTGACCCGAGTCACGTCTAGAACTCGACACGGGTCGATGGACGGTTAGCGACCTAGCTTCAACATTACCTACTAGCTGTGTGGTTGGCTATCGCCTCGTTTTTGCGTCGACCCCTGACCTGAGTCACACCTAAAACTCGACCCAGGTCACGGGACAGTCAGTGACCTAGCTTTTACGTTACCTAGTAGCTATGTAGTTGGCTATCGCCTGTGCGACCTTGTTCTTGCGTCGACCGATGACCAAGTCGCGACCCGAGTCAAGTCTAGCACTCAACCCGGGTCACGGGACAGCTAGCGACCTAGCTTCTACGTTACCTAGTAGCTATGTAGTTGGCTATCGCCTGTGCGACCTTGTTCTTGCGTCGACCGATGACCAAGTCGCGACCCGAGTCAAGTCTAGCACTCAACCCGGGTCACGGGACAGCTAGCGACCTAGCTTCTACGTTACCTAGTAGCTATGTAGTTGGCTATCGCCTGTGCGACCTTGTTCTTGCGTCGACCGATGACCAAGTCGCGACCCGAGTCAAGTCTAGCACTCAACCCGGGTCACGGGACAGCTAGCGACCTAGCTTCTACGTTACCTAGTAGCTATGTAGTTAGCTATCGCCTGTGCGACCTTGTTCTTGCGTCGACCGATGACCAAGTCGCGACCCGAGTCAAGTCTAGCACTCAACCCGGGTCACGGGACAACTAGCGACCTAGCTTCTACGTTACCTAGTAGCAGTGTAGTTGGCTATCGCCTGTGCGACCTCGTTCTTGCGTCGACCCGTGACCGAGTCGCGACCCGAGTCACGTCTAGCACTCGACCCGGGTCGAGGGACGGCCGCTGAATCCGTTATAGAGGCCACTTCCGATGATATTGGCGTTGATGATTTCTGTTCCTGAAAGACGTCAGTAACCTTCGAATATTCCGTTAGCAAAGATTTTATTTGTGGCGTAAAAAGATGTACTCTAATATGGTTTGGATTATGTTTGAATCATCGCCACGGCGTTTTATGTGACTATAATAGACTGGTCAGGTGGCCTTTTAAATTTTAAAGTCTAAATATATTGGAACGAAGTTCCTTATCGCGCGTTGCGGAAGGGGGCTAGACGGAAAAAATTAAAAACAAATGTTGTAATGAAACTTTTTGATTTTATCACAATTCCCTCACTAATTAATCAAAAGGAAATTCGTTCCAATCGGGTGTCCCTTGACAACTCTCAAGTTTTTTCATTATCCTTCGAAAATGAACTTGAGCAAAAGCAGATGACGCTATTTGCCATGCCTTTAAGTGGTTTCTATTCTAAAACCTTTTAAAAATTAAGGTTTAAATTGATTGATTGATTTTTAACCCAAAATACTAATAGAATTAGATGTCTTTAATTGTTTTTAACCTAAAAAATATATAAATTGATGATATTAATCGACTGTCATCCTAAAAGGCAATAAAATGGATGTGTTTAATTAGTTTTCAAACCCAAAAACGATTACAATTAATGTCTATAATTTATTTCAATCTTAAACCTATGAAAATCTTTAACTGATTTTAACCTAAAAATAATTAAAATTGATTTATTGAAATGGTATCAACATAAAATATATTAAAATTGATGTTTTTAATTGGTATCAACAGAAAAACTATTAAAATTGTTGTTTTTAAATCGTATCAACAGAAAAACGATTAAAATTGATGTGTTTAATTGGTATCAACAGAAAAACTATTAAAATTGATGTTTTTAATTCGTATCAACAGAAAAACTATTAAAAATGATGTTTTTAAATCGTATCAACAGAAAAACTATTAAAATTAATGTTTTTAATTCGTATCAACAGAAAAACGATTAAAATTGATGTGTTTAATTGGTATCAACAGAAAAACTATTAAAATTGATGTTTTTAATTCGTATCAACAGAAAAACGATTAAAATTGATGTGTTTAATTGGTATCAACAGAAAAACTATTAAAATTGATGCCTTTAAACTTTAAGTTTATCAAAGTTGATGTTTTTAAGATAGATAGATTTACTCTTTATTGTACCAAAATAAATTCCTGCTAAAAAATCAATATAAACCAAACAATATGGCCTTATCGCTAAAAGCCATCTCTTGCAGGCAAACCTTTAAATGGGTTTTCAACCTAAAAACTATTAAAACTGATGTCTCTTACTGGCAATGAGCTGGAAAAACTATTATAATTAACCAATAGACTATTTAAACTAATTTTGAACCGAAAATCTATTAAAATGCGTTTTTTTAATCTACAAAATGGCTACAATGGATGTCCTTAAGGGGAAAGGGTAACGGCGCTCTCTCCATACAAACGTAGTCGACTGTTTTCTCCCTGGATAAATGACACTAGCACAAATATTTAGGTAGCATAGAACTTATAACTGCTATGACCATGCCCCTATGTTTTGTTTTTTTATTTATTTTTTAAATCTTAATTTCTATGACAATTGCAAAATGAAAAAAATCAGTACATAGGGGCATAGTCATGGCAGTAATAGGTTTTATGCAACAAAAATATTTGCTCTAGTGTCATTATCCAGGGAGGAAACAGTCGACTACGTTTGTATGGAGAGAGCGCCGGTACCCTTTCACCTTAAATGTTGTCAAATTAATCTATCGAATGAGGGATTTTGATAACGGCTTTTTTTCTAAACGAATCCTTCGACAGATGGCGCTATCTAAATCTGTTTTTATTTATATTTTACTAGCTTCGTCCGCGTACAGTAAGAATCTTTAAAAATCCTTTCTTTTTGGATGCCTTCGTCACACAAAGAACACACCCTCCAAGTTTCAGGTCTCTATGATCAGCGGTTTAGGCTGTGAGTTGATCCGACAGTCAGTCAGGACAAAGCATTATATATGTATAGATTATTTTATATAGTTCCTGGCCAAGGGACGGTCAAGGTTTCTTTCGGTCAAAAGATGTTAGTCTCTAAAAATTTAACTTGTATTTCTTTTTGTTATGTAATAAAATTAGTGAGATTTTAGCAGTCAGAAGGCGGAAATTCGTATTTTTTCTTGATATCAGAGAAACCGCTTCGTAATTCTTTTTAGTATGCAAATTAAGTGAGATTTTTGTAATCTTAGGGCAGATATTCGTATTTTTTTTTTGATATCAGAGAAACCGCTTGAAAGTTAATATTTTCCTGATTATGATCTATTAAGATCATCTTACAGTTTTTTTTCGTCACATTCTTGAGCAGAGCCATCTATCGAGTCGTGATGGAACTAGTTTTTTTTTTAGAAAGCCTCATTACGAAATAAATAAAAAACTATTAGATGATTTTTCATTCCTTATTTACCTCAGTAGGTAGTGTCATCTGGTTACCCTGAAATTTTTAGTTTAATTTTGTAAAAATCCTAATTTTAGTGCCGATAAAACTAAAAAAAAAAAAACTGAAATTACAGCGAGTGTAGGCAATTTTATTAGAATAAATAAACAGTTTAGGCCAACGTACACAGCGCCATCTAGCCCCAAGCTAAGCAACTAGGCTTGTGTTTTGATAACAAATAGAGTACTTATACTTTTTTTTAAATACATAATTTCGTCGTTCATCCTTTCTACTACTTAATTGTTTTTTTTTTGTATTTGTGAATGTCTTTGGCAACTTTTTTTTAGAGTTTCGTACAAAGGTGTAGAAACGGAATCCTATTATTAAGACTCCATTGTCTGTCTGTCACCAGGCTGTATCTCATGAACCGTGATAGCTAGACAGTTGACATTCTTATAGATTATGTATTTCTGTTGCCGCTATAACAACAAATCGCACCTCCGCACAAATAGTGTCATAACTCAAAAAAGGAAATTGTCGAGAAAAAAAGGTCTAAAGTAATAGTCTAACTGTTTTCCCGGTTTTCTAGTCTTAATTTGAAAACTAATAGAATTAGCGAATTAGTGAATTAGCATTTCAATAGATTTGAATGATTTTTTTAAGCTTCATGAAATAGTGTAGGTATTATAGGTTTCCTGAAAATATGAAATAAATAATATTATTTTTGGGTTATGACACTATTTGAGCGTAGGTGCGAAATACTAAAAACAGAATATGGACGCGAGTCTGACTCGCGCTTGGCCGGTTTTTTTATTTTACTAAATCGTGTGAGTGTAATGTGTTACCTGGCTATCTTGTTCAGGTGGAGATTGCGATGCGGGCGGGTGTGTGGGTTCCGGCGTGGGCGCAGGTGCGGGTGCGGGCGCAGGTGCGGGTGCGGGTGCTGGTGCGGGCGCAGGTGCGGGTTCTAGGTCCGTTTCCGGTTCCGGAGCTTCTGGTATATCGCTAGTTCCAGGCGCTGTTGTAGCATCTTTTGTTACGTAGTTCGATGGGAATATACCAGTTCTGAAAGAAGAATTTATTGGAATTATAGCTAGCAGTTGGTCGCGGTTTCAGCCGTGTAACTCCCGATCTCGTGGGAATATAGGGATAAAAAGTAGCCTATATGTTAATCCAGGTTTCTAGCTATCTACATACCGAATTTCATTGCAATAGGTTCAGTAGTTTTAGCGTGAAGGAGTAACAAACATACACACACACAAATTTTCACATTTATAATATTAGTAGGAAGGACTAGCAGCGGTCCGCGGTTTCACCCGTGTAACTCCCGATCCTGTAGAAATATCGGGATAAAAAATAGCCTATATGTTAATCCAGGTCTCCAGCTATCTAGACACTACTTGGTATCTAGATAGCTGGAGACCTGGATTACTTACGGATCAAGGCAACCGGTTCAGTATTTTTTGCGTAAAGGAGTAACAAACACACAAACTTTCACATTTATAATATTAGTTGGATAGTTGGCTAGCAGTTTGTCGCGGTTTCCGAGCTTAAGTCCCGATCCCGCGGGAATTTCAGGGTCAAAAGAATCCTAGTAGGTCACACGACTTCTCCTACTAATTATCTTTTATCTGTGTATTTTCATGTTTCTGTAATGAATATATATCTTTTTCTTATCTACTTATACTAATAAATAAAGAGGATATTATTTTTATTTTTTTGTTAACTAACTAATATTATAAATCTAAAAGATTTTATTTGTTTGTTCTCTTTTCACGATCAAACGACTGAACCGATTTGGATTTAAATCGGCATAGAGGCAGTTTAGGGGATGGAGAGGAAAGAAGGAGCGCTGGTAGTTAATAAACTGCTTATACTAAGTTGTGGTAGTTCTTACCTGATGCCGATCCTGCCGGTCCACCAATCACCTTCCCTCCTGAGGACCTCGATCCTCTCACCTGCCTCGAAGTGAAGGTCACCAGCCTCAGCTGATGCGTAAGGGTACGCTGCTATGTAGAAGTCACCACCCTCTGTAATAAGATAAGATATTTATTTGCATAAAGTATGGTAACAGTAGTTCTTAAATATTAGTAGCGTATCACATACCTTGCCAGTATATGGCATGCAAAATTTAAAAAAAACTTAATTATTTAAATTTAAAATATTTGATATTGAATTACAAGTCATGTGGTGAAATTGAAATCTCTTGAACTGAGTAAAATCTCTTGTCCATTAACCAAGTACGCAGTTTCTTAATAAATAAATTAAATGGCACAGATTTAATATCTTCGGGAATCTTATTATATATTACACCACACATAGTTTGAGAGCTTTTGCGATACAGAGCTGTTTTCGGGACCCTGGGTAGTTCAATTCTGTTGGGATTTCTTACACATCTAGGAAATATATTCCGCGCCTTGGTAAATAAGTGCATATTTTGTTTTACAAATTTTGCGGCTTCTAAAATATACATACAGTGTTAATAGTTTGAACTCATCGAATACCGGCCTACACGATTCCCAAGGAGGTATACCCACCATTGCAATTAATCATAGTAAGATGTAAGTATGTATCTATCAACTACTAACGCAACTAGACTCTTTATTGGGTCCCTTTTGCGTGAGGATGGAGTAGGCTTGCCCAGCACTTACTACCCTTTTAGCTTAGTCGACCGTGTCCAGAAGAGAAAACTTGTCAAAACTTCTGGAGCCAACTAAGCCGTGGGTTTCATCACGATGAAAATCATTTTCCTTCACCGAGATGTAAGTAATTGGATATCAAACGTGGTTCCTTATTGCGGGGACCTAGCCCAGAAAAAATATAGCTCGTTACGTGAAAATGTGAAACGAGAAAACCGTAACAGAAAATAACCTCCCACTCCGGGAGTGCCAACAGAAAAAAATATATAATTTAAAAATAAACAAATAAATAAATATTGCAGGGCATTCCACACATCGCCATCTAGCCCCAAGTTAAGTAACTACACTTGTGTTATGGGTGCTAGACAACTCATATACTACTTATAATACTTTTCTTTGAAATATTTAGTTTTTTTTAGATTTTAAATATTCAAGAAATAAGTGAAGTGTTCGGTGGGATTCGGACCAGGGGCTAAACATTCACAGAAGTGTAGGAAAGGGTACCGGGGGCTCTCTCCTTACAAACGTAGTCGACAGTTTTCTCCATGAATAATGACACTAGAGCAAATATTTTTATTGCATGAAACTTATAACTGCCATGACCATGCACCTTTGTTTTTTTTGTTTTTGAAATCTTAATGAGACGCTCTGCAAGTATTTTGCAAATACTTACCGACAACAGGCATCGCGCCACCCAAATCATTTGCGATCTCCGCTTCAGGAACTTCTGCAATACCTAAAACAATAAGAATAATGAATCTACCGGCGTGACGGGTAATGTATAACGGTGAATGATGTCTTTTTGCCCGCGAAAATATTGGAAGGAGGAAGGAGGAAGGAGGAAGGAGGAAGGAGGAAGGAGGAAGGAGGAAGGAGGAAGGAGGAAGGAGGAAGGAGGAAGGAGGAAGGAGGAAGGAGGAAGGAGGAAGGAGGAAGGAGGAAGGAGGAAGGAGGAAGGAGGAAGGAGGAAGGAGGAAGGAGGAAGGAGGAAGGAGGAAGGAGGAAGGAGGAAGGAGGAAGGAGGAAGGAGGAAGGAGGAAGGAGGAAGGAGATATTTTTAAAAGCAATTTCATATTCCGTTTTCTCTTTTAGGGAGATGATATTATGGAGAGTCCAACACTTTGGATTCAAAATATCTTCATCACGTAAAAGTATTATTCAATCCCTTGTGATACAATCTACTATTTTCAACTACTATAAAGAATAAAAAAGTCCTGGCGAATTGCGAACCTCCTCCTTTTTTTGAAGTGAGTTAAAAAGCTTAACTAGACCGTTTCTTACCTTCGAGTTGCGTCTTTGGTTCAAGTTGTTCGACCACTTCCGTTGTATAAGATGAGGGCGCGTTGATATCTTCGACGTATGACTCCGGGAACCATCCCGTTTGACCTGGTAAACAAATTATATATGAATCCTGAATCGCGCAATCGAAATATCTCTGAATTTTGTAACTTTAGACCGAAAATATTATCATAGTTTTGCACCGACGATCCAAAAACTACGTCTTGAAATTGAGAAATTTTAAAAATGTTTATGGATGGCCTAGATTTTTCAAAATTTAACTAATAGTAGGGGAGCCCAAGAGGGGATTTGAAGAGTTACTCGAGCGCGTCAGAAAACTATATGAGGAGAAACCTTATTCCTTGTAATGTACTCCTACCATATATAAACCCTTCATATAAGGGCGTGCTCCGAGGACAGCCCGTCAGATTAGTAAAAAAAAATCGATTCTCAGAAAAACTCGAGCGCGTCAGATTAAGGCCAGGTAAGTTAAATACATACAGAACAGCATATATTTCAATAATCTGATGATTTTAGCGTGGCATAAGGAAATAGGTGAGTGGCAAAATTGTAAAAAAAAAACGTCACTGTGAAATACTCGAGCGCGATTAATTTTTTTTTTATTTTGAAGGAAATCCTGTAAGAATTACAGAATAACAATAATCTGACGATTTTCATGGGGCGATGTAGCTTAAACCATAAATAAAGTGTGGTGCGTACAGCTGCTGAGAACTGGATTGAAACTCCGCGCCTCTGTTTCCTTCTCACTCTTTCTTTATATTTCACTCTCGTGTCACTCTCGCGTGAGAATCCTTTCATCCATTCAAAAGTTATTGCAGTTTGAAATTTCGAAAAATAATGTTTTATTAAACTTTCATCAGACTTTTGAGTTCAAAAGCATAAGACAGCTATCTTAAGAAGCATATATTTGAGTGCAATTTTAGGTGCGTAGATATGGTATAGCGGGAAGTTGCAGGGATGGCCTTATTAGGGTCAACCGTTTTCCTAATTTTTTTCTTTCAAATTTTCAGATTAAGAATATTCCTTCATATATTTGTCAGATTATCATTTGGCACGACTAGAACATCAAGTTAAACCGTTTCTGTAAAAATCTGATGCGCTCGAGTATTTCAAGGTCACTTTATTTTTTTACATTTTTAAAAATCTACCATGACTTTTGGCCACATCCAAATCGTCAGATATTTTAATAGGATACTTTTTTGAGTTTTCTAAATATTCCCTTCGAATATCTGACACGCTCGAATAACTTTTTTTTTTTTTTTCTACCCTTTTCTACAGCCATCCTCCCCTACTTACTCGTCAGAATAATATCTCTCGGTTGTTAGAAAAACAAAGCGGGTAAACACCGTGAATATCTGATGCGCTCGAGTATTTTTATGTGAATGATTTTTTTTAACATTTTTGAAAATTAGCACACGCTCTCCTCCTCACTAAAATGGCAAAATGCACATAAATTATTTTTCGTTTTAGGCCCAAATCTTCACAATCTAATCGGTCCCCATGACGCTTTAGTAACTGCAAATTTAGCGTACCGGGCTCCCCTACTATAAGCATTCCGTAGTCTAAACTCAACGCGTCATATATCGCTAAAAATCATAAATTAGACGACAATCCTAAATAGCGCCAACGAAGTTTCTCTGTTACTTTAGGCCAAAAACATTTATCGCATTTTTACAATAGCTACGAGCTAACATCGATAAACCCAAGAATATTCTAATAATTGGCCTAGATTTTTACTAGATCTTTAAGGTCTCTAGCATTTGCCCCAGACGAACTCTCCATCTTTTCATAAAAAAAAACTTAAAATATCCCTAAAATATGCCCACAACATTTTAAACAAACCAGAAACAACGTTCTAAAATTAATAAATAAAAAAAATATCAACGGATGGCCTAGATTTTTCTAGATTAAAGTTTACCTCTAGCGCTGCCCCAGCGCCAGCCGGGCTCGGCGCCGCGTGGCGGCGGAGCCTCGCAGACGAGATCCCCGGGCTGGAGGCTGAGCTCGTCACCCGAACGAGCTGTGAACTCGTAGATACACCGCCATGTTGGCGCAGAGGGCGCTGGCGTTGGTTCCGTTGCTAGAAACATATATTGAACAGGCGTTTTCTCTATTAACCTTTTTAGAACTCCGTGCCTAAAAGGTAAAAATGTTACCCTTTTATTTATTAAGTTTTTTGGAACGAAAATAGAAAGCCAATTATAGAGTTTCATGTATAGAAAACATAATAAAAAGTAAAATAAATTTGATGAGAGCCTAAGAGACTTACTAACATCCGTGTTCAACCCTATGAGATTGCATAGTGCGTGCGAACGCATAGAGTCGCAAATAATATACTAGAGTGAAGATAGCAGCACAAAATTGACCAATCATAGGACCGCATTTAACGCAGTGCGTTCACTTATCCAAAAGCAACTTAAATACTGTCTGTCTATCACCAGGCTGTATCTCATAAACCGTGATAGCTAGACAGCTGGAATTTTCACATATTATGTATTCTGTTGCAGCTATAACAACAAATACTAAAAACAGAATATAAAGGTACATTACCCTGCGCAAGTCCGTCTCGCACTTGGCCGATTTTTTAATCTAAGCTAGCCACCGTTTTTTTCTTCTTCTATTAATTATGGCTTCGCACGGCTTGTGCATTTAGCCAGTGTCAAGTTATATTTTGCATCAAATTATGACCAGATTTTTCATAAATCGGGCCTAAAGTGTTTCAAAACAGTCAAAGTCGTCATAGTCCGTCAAGTCAGGGGCTATAGTAAAGCAGTGGCAAGTTTACCATAACCTTAATAGGAGATTTGGAGGCAACGAGAAAACTTCATGTTTGACACTGATTTTTACTTTCACTACACTTGTGCACTTTCACAGAACTAAATTGAATAACATTCCACCAGAATTATACAATTCAACTCGGGTTACAACTAAGTTTCATGAAAATAAAACTGCAGCACGACATGTTGTTAACTCGTTCCCACCAAAACTCCCCTAGCCACCGTTGTCTCTGGTCAAGATAATTCTTTTTACCAAGTCAGGGAAGGCAAAAACTTCGTACACGTCAGGAAAGACAGACGCAGGCAACTGATTCGATGATGACGAATAAGGAATGACGAAGCAAACCGCTTAGTGCCGGACTGCCAACACAGGGTTGCGGGTTCGATTCCCGCCTCAGATATGTATTTATGCTTAGATATTTGTCTGTGGTCTGGTAGTTTCTACATATTTATTATAAGTATATATTTACAAAAGAAAAGTATATAAGTAGTATATGAGTTGTCTAGCATCCATAACACAAGTCTAGTTACTTAGCTTGGGGCTAGATGGCGATGTGTGGAATGTCCTGCAATATTTATTTATTTAGTTTACCAGTAGTTTGTGGTGCGTCTCCCCAAGCGTCCTCTGTTGGCGGCGCGGAGTCTCCCCACGCCGGCTCCGAACTGCCCCAATCTGCTTCTATAACATATAATTATGATATACTATCAGCGGTCCGAGATTTTACCCAAGTTTACCATAACCTTAATAGGAGATTTGGAGGCAACGAGACAACTTCATGTTTGACACTAATTTTTACTTTCACAGAACTAAATTGAATAACATTCCACCAGAATTATACAATTCAACTCGGGTTACAACTAAGTTTCGTGAAAATAAAACTGCAGCACGACATGTTGTTAACTCGTTCCCGCCAAAACTCTCAACCGTTATTTGTATTCCAAGCCTATTACCTTCATACAAAGAGATTTAGTAGGTGGAGTTTCTAGCCTAAAAATCCTATTTTACAATATTTACCAGGGTTAGACCAGCCAGCAGCAGGTGCAGTACTCCGCTGCATATACTCCGTTCTTCTCTCCTCGTACAGCTTCCACACTTGCTCACATTTCACGCTCAGCTCCGACACCTGGTAATAATAAATAAATAAACATTGCAGGACATTCCACACATCGCCATCTAGCCCCAAACTAAAAACTAGACTTGTGTTATGGGTGCTAGACAACTCATATACTAATTCTATTATTTTCTTTTTGTAAATATATACTTATAATACATAGAAACAACCAGACTACAGACAAATATCTAAGCATAAATACATGTCTGAGGTGGGAATCGAACCCGCAACCCTGTGTTTAGCAGTCCGGCATGGTGACCATTGTACCAACTGGCTCGTCAATTATATTTTTTGTTTATTGACCTCTCGTTTTGGAGCTCTACGGTGGGTCTGCAACTATGCAGCCGACAAGGTTGCAGGTTTGAGTCCCGCCTCCAACAAATATTTATCTACAGATATATGTTTCTGTATGTAGACGACCCAGTTGGCACAATGGTCACCATGCCGGCCTGCCAAACACAGGGTTGCGGGTTCGATTCCTGCCTCAGACATGTATTTATGCTTAGATATTTGTCTGTGGTCTGGTTGTTTCTATGTATTATAAGTATATATTTAAAAAAGAAAAGTATATAAGTAGTAAATGAATTGTCTAGCACCCATAACACAAGCCTAGTTGCTTAGCTTGCGGCTAGATGGCGCTGTGTGATATGTTTTACAATATTTATTGATTACTAGCTGCGCCTCGCGATTTCAACCGCGTAAGTCCCGATCCCGTGGGAATATCGGGATGAAAAATAGCCTGTGTTAATCCAGGTCTCTAGCTATCTACATACCGAGTTTTATTGCAATCGGTTCAGTAGTTTTTGCGTGAAGGAGTAACAAACACACAAGGTTGGTAGGATTCTATCCGTTGTCTAGCTACCATAACACAAGCCTAGTTGCTTAGCTTGGCGTTAGATGGCACTGTGTGAAATGTTCTACAATATTTATTGATTACTAGCTTGTGCCCGCGATTTCGTCCGCATAGAAGTCGAAAACGGACGAAGGAATGACGTTGTCCCATACAAACTTTGCCCCCCTTTATTCCCCCCTCCCTATAGGGGGGGGGGGGGGTTGCACCTTGTAAGTACCTAACTTGACATTTTATTTCATTATTTTCTGACATGGTGTGTTTCTCTTTTCATTGCTATTTACTTTAAGTTTTAATTATTAATATTACATACAAAATGTAAAATATAACAGATTGCCGTATACTGCAAATTATGAATAAATATATGAATATGGGGTGGAATTTCGGAAAATCCTTTCTTATCGGATGCCTACGTCACACAAAGAATACACCCTCCAAGTATCAGGTCTCTACGATCAGCGGTTTAGGCTGTGCGTTGATTTGTCAGTCAGTCAGTCAGGACAAAGCATTTTATATGGATAGCGCCATCTATGATCGATATTTACCTTATTGTTCAACTCTGATAACTGTCCTTTATTGTTTTCAAGGTCGGACTTTTTCGATTCAACAATAGCTTTCGCTGCTTCCACCTGGTGGGAATTATGAAAATTGTTAGACACGAGAAATAAATTATCACCTTTCAACCAAAAAAAGAATTTTCCAAATTGGTCCAGCCGATTTCGAGTAATCGGCGAACATACATATAAAAATATATACACGCGACGAATTGAGACCATCGTCCTTTTTTTGAAGTCGGCACGTTGACCGCCAAGCCCAAAAAGCGTGTTTTTCGTTATTTGGGTTTTGCTTTTTTTTTGCCTAAATCGTATTCTAATGCTATTTTAATAACATGGGTATGTAATGAATGAGTGATTTTCCAAGATTTCCTCCTAATTTTCATGTGTGCCTAAAAGATACACGGGGCCCCTGAAAAAGATTTTTATTAAAAACTTTTTCAGGGGCCGCGTGTATCGTTTTGGAAACACATGACAATTAGGGGGACATCTTGGAAAATCCCTCATTATTTTATTACGTATTGTTTCAGATAAAACAAGAAAGAAGAAAAAAATCAACAAAAACAAGAAGAATCAAAAACGGTCAAAAACCCATTATAAAAAATGGGTCTTTGACCGTTTTTTTTTCCATTTGTTTCAGAATAAGTGAAAAAGTGTATAAACATAGAATAAAGGAATAAAATATAGTGTAAAAGACTTTATATAGAGTGTAAAAAAGTTCATAAATAAAAATAAAAGTAATTCATTCAAGATGGATTGGTCCAGCGACGATTCCGTAGCAGATCCGGACTTTTTATGTCCAGAATCTCAATCAGATTTATCAGATTCGCCAGATAATATGTCCGTGTCATCATATTCCTCAGAGTGTCATGTGACTCTAGATCGGTTGAGAGCCAGAAGCCCTTTACTGGACAATGAAGAACTACACATTGTTCCCAGCACATCTGGTGCTACTACACAACATGATGTGGTAACGCAAAAGCTTTCAAATATTGTCTGGCAAAATTGCAAGCTTGACGACCCACCTAATTTTGAGTTTACTGGTGAATTTTCTAGTGGCATGAAAGACATATACCAAGGGATTTTGGCAGACGCTGAACCTCTAGATTATTTTGAATTATTTTTGACACACGACATACTTACAACAATAGTAGATGAAACCAATTTATACGCAACACAAGAGCTTATAAGACGCGATGACATTTCAACTGGTTCTAGACTGCACGCCTGGGTCCCAACAAATAAGGAAGAAATTACGAAATTCTTAGCGCTTATTGGATGGATGGGTCTAGTAAAGCTCCCTGCTATTCGTGATTACTGGCGGAAAGATGAACTATACGGGATTCCTCTAGCTAAGAAAATTATGTCTAGAAACAGATTTGAGCTCCTTCTCAAGTTTTTGCATTTTTCTAATAACGCAGAAGCCCCAAACGATGATCGTTTGTTCAAACTACGTCTTATAATGAATAAATTTATCTACAACTTTCAACAAGCATTTACTCCAGGACAAAGAGTGTGTATTGATGAAAGCCTCATACCCTGGAGAGGTCGCCTTTTGTTCCGTCAATATATACCTAACAAACGCCATAAATACGGGATGAAAGTTTTCAAATTATGTTCTGATAAAGGGTATACCAGGAACATGTTGGTATACAGTGGCAAAATAATAAATCCTACAACTGGCGTCGCTGAAACTGTTGTAATGGAGCTAATAGACGGATTACTAGATGAAGGAAGAGTACTGTATACTGACAATTGGTATACCAGTATACCCCTTGCTTACCAGTTGCAACAAAGAAAGACACATTTAGTAGGCACTCTTCGATTGAACAGAAAACACCTGCCTTCAGATCTCGTTGGTGCTAAATTACGCAAAGGAGAAATCGCGGCTAAAGAAACCAGTGATGGCATCGTGGCATTGAAGTGGAGAGATAAGAGGATTGTATCCGCACTTTCAACTAAACATTCGGGACTAAAAATGATTTCGCAAAGAACTCGTACAAATCGTACGATCGTGAAGCCGCAATGCATCGTAGATTATAACACTGGAAAGTCCAGCATAGATCTTAGTGACCAGATGGCGTCATATAGCTCTGCTTTGAGGCGTTGTACTAAGTGGTACAGAAAACTATTTTTTGAGGTGTTGTGGGGAACCAGCATTGTGAATGCTCATTTCTTACACAGTATAAATAGTCGTAAAAAGAAACTAAAAATAACTGAGTTTAGAGAGGAAGTAATCAGAGGGATGATACACAAATACGCTGCAGTTGGAGAAGGTCCATCAACACCACGCCCAGCGGTGAACAAGCGCCACCGGCATGTGTGGAATGTAAAGGGGAACCCTCCTAAAAAATGTAAAGGACGTTGCGTAGAGTGTTACAAAATTTACGGAAGAAAAGGAAAAACTGTAGACGGAAAACTAAAATTTGCGAAACAAACAAGCAAAATTTGCTCTGTTTGCATGAGTTTACTATGTGAAGAATGTTTCCAAAAATTCATTAATTTTTTTGTCATTTCGGGCAATTTTTTGTTATTTTTTTTGTTGATTTGCATGCTTGTAAAATGATTAAAACTTAAACTAATAAACGTCATTTATAAAAAAATATTGGTGTTTTTTTTCAGTCATATCTTTTGATCAAAAAGTAGTACTAAAAACCCACTCGGACTGAAACATCCGTGGAGGCCAGAGGTATCAGAATCCATAGTAAAATGTATGAAAATGTGTTTCCTGGCAGACACACTGGCCTCCAAATAGAGCACTGCCTGTGTTTCCTTAAGGAAACACGCGGCGTCTGAAGTTGGTACTTTGTGTTTCCGGAAGGATACACATGGCGCTCAACGTGTTAAAAACCAGCCAAGTGCGAGTCGGACTCGCGCATGAAGAGAATAAAAACGATAAACAATATTTTATGTTAGACGAGGCTGTATAGGTTAAAAGTCTTTTGCAGTATAATTAGCAAAATACACATTGCCTAAAAAAATAATGAAAATAACCTAAAATTCTTAAGCATATCCAAAAAAAATATTTACCTTATTCTGTTTTGAGTATTTGTTGTTTTATCGGCAAGATTAATATATAATAATATGTGAAAATTTCAACTGTCTAGCTATCACGGTTCATGAGATACAGCCTGGTGACAGACAGACGGACAGTGGAGTCTTAGTAAAAGGGTCCCGTCTTTACCCTTTGGGTATAGAACCCTTAAATATTAATATTACCCTATCCCGGAGTTGTTTTAGGGTGACTTCCATCATGTTCAGTTTCCCATCTTCACCGCCTACTTCAGAAGCTTTCGCCTGAAATAAATAGTTTTTTTATATAGTACAACAATGTGTTTCAGCGAAGGGGTTTTAATATGGGGGGGGGGTTAAGGGGGTTGTTCTAGACGTCTAGGCGAACAACTACTGTACTTTTGGAAATTCGAACTTTTTTTTTCGATAATTTTTACTTGAAAATCAACTGTTTCATACAAAAACGTCGAACAAAATGTTCGAATTTTCAAAAGTCGTAGAACAGTAGTTGTTCGCCTAGACGTCTAGAACAACCCCCTTTCGTATTAGAAAGAGAGCCCTCGGTACCCTTTTCTCTTAACTAGTCCTTTCTTCTGGACACGGTCGACTGTGCTGAGAAGGTATAGGTGCTGGACATAGCCTACTCCATTCTCACGCAAGAAGGACCCGACTAAAGGTCTAGTTGCGGACAAACAGCCCGTACTTGTACTTGAACGGACTGTTTTCCGCAATTAGACCCTTTTTAATTGGGTCATTTTTTGCGTGAGGATGGAGTAGGCTTGCCCAGCACCTACTACCTTCTCAGCTTAGTCTTGGAGAGAACTTGTCAATACTTCTGGAGCCAACTAAGCCGCGGGTTTCATCACGATGTTTTCCTTCACCGTAAGAGCAATGTCAATCAGCGCATAGTTTTCTTAAGAAAAATACATTTGTGCAAGGCCGGCTGTGATTCGAACCCACGACCTTCAGAAAGTCGAGGTATCGACCATTAAGCCAACACCGCTCTCCAAACAGCCAATATGTACGTACGGTCGGCTGCATAATTGCAGACCCACCGTAGAGCTCCAAAACGGCTGTTATAAGAATGTTTTCAACACAAGCAAGATTCTAAACATCTGCTTTAGATGAAGTTTAAAGTCTTCTAACTCATCAATTAATCAAACAAAAATTATTAGAATGAAAACATAGCAAAAATAGTAATTTTAGAAACCTACCGAGGGCTGCAATTATGCAGCCGACTGCACGTACCTTGGAATCCAATTCAGCTTTTTCTTTGTTCAAAGCAATTTGTTTAGCGTTCAATTCCTTAACTCTTGCTTTTAACTGATGCATTTCAGACATACTTGAGTCTCGTTCAGACCTATAACAAAATTATAATATTAAAACTGGCTTTTGCCCGCTTATAAGCCGAAAGAATGTTTATGTAATAGTGAACCAAACGCAATCCTGTCGGTTCGATTCCTGCCTCAGACAAGTATTTATGCTTAGATATTTGTCTGTGGTCTGGTTGTTTCTATGTATTATAAGTATATATTTACAAAATAAAAGTATATTATAAGTAGTATATCCGTTGTCTAGCACCCATAACACAAGTCTAGTTACTTAGCTTGGGGCTAGATGGCGATCTGTGGAATGTCCTACCATATTTATTATTATTAATCATTTACTCGTAGTATAAACAAAACGCAAGTTGTACAGACGATATGGAATGACTCATTAACCTCTAAATGTATAGGAAAACGTCGATTGCGTGTGGTTAACTACAGACGCTTAGAAAAATGGATTATGTAACATTAGGTTATGTTTGAGAGCCTATTATTTTTTTACGAGACTCGAAGAAATATTTTACAGTTTAAGCAAAATTTGAAGTAGAGTGGACCAAGGAATCACGTGTTTTGTCACTTTGTCTCCCCTTTTTCACCCCCTTTGGGGTAGAATTTCGGAACCTTTCTTATCGGATGCCTACGTCACACAAAGAACACACCCTCCAAGTTTCAGGTCTCTACGATCAGCGGTTTAGGCTGTGCGTTGGTCCGTCAGTCAGTCATTTCAGTCACAGTTTCATCCGGTATCGGCCTATAACTGATGGGACGTTAGGGTATTGTTATTATAATAATCCGGTACCGGCGCTCTCTCCATACAAACGTAGTCCACTGTTTCCTCCCTGGATAATGACACTGCCACAAATATTATTGTGCCATAAGACCTATAACTGCCATGGACTATGCCCCTATGCTTTTTTTTTTTCATTTTCTAATTATCATCAGAATCCACTGAAATATTATTAAAACCTAGTTTTCGAAATTGCACTTTACATATTCGTTTTGACTTTTCGAAAAAATGTTAAAGGATGGCTGTGATATTTAAGGATTTAGTTTTTGTCAAGTATTTTTACTAATAAGATACATGCTGGTATAAAGGGCCACCTGCGACATTAATCAAATACTAAATATTGCGTTAGTGCATTAGATAAATATTTTGCTTTTATAGTCAATCTGAAAAACAGTTCATTTGTTTATTTCGTCACTGAAATCAAGGTTTTTAAAACTTTTAGTGGCCCTTATTACTCGCAGGTACCTCAGTAAAAATACTTTTCATTACTCATACTCCGAAAGTAGGTCTAAAGGTGCCTGAAGAGCGTGTAGAAAGAAAAACTTTTAGCCCTAGTGAAAATCGCTTTCACTGACAGCTGTCATGTCAAATTATGGCTTCGCGCGGCTTGTGCAATGTGCTTGTAGCCAGTATCATTACGCATTAGGAACTTCAAAAACCTAACCTCCTTGCTTTAGGTAATACTAAAGAATAACAATTATGACTACACACGGCTCATGCATACTGCCAGAGGTAGTATGGAGTCTCTCATTAACTCTCGTTATTATGAAGAATTTTATGTATTATTCGTAATGAAAAGCACAGTGTTTACTTCGGGTAAAAGACTCATAAAGTCCCTCGAACTATTAGCGCCCTCGCTACGCTCGGGCACCAAACTCCGTCGCGTGACTCAATGAGTGACTTTCACACCTAGGGTAACAATGTACTATTACAAAAACTAAATCCATAAATATCACAGTCATCTTTTAATAATTTTTCAAAAATCCAAAACAAATTGGTAAAGTGCAATTTTAAAAAGCAGTTTTTAATAATATTTCCATGAATACTTAAAAGCATTCACTGATTTTTGCAAATGGTACATGGTATATGTTCTGGTATATGGCACTATGGTACTAACCTCATCTGGTCTATGGTACACTTATGAGCAGCGACAGAGGTCCTCGTGTCCCTGATGTCAGCGGCGAGGGTCCTAACGCGGACCGAGGCTGCTGACGCTCGGCTCGACAGCGACTGAGCTGTGCCTTTCAAGCTGAGCACCTTGGACTGTTCCTCGGTCCTTAGAAGTTCTAGCTCCCGAGTTCTGGTACAAAAATACAGGTAACTAGCAGCGCTCCGTGGTTTTCACCCGCGTATTTTACGATCCCGTGGGGATATCGGGATAAAATGTAGCCTATAGCCTTCCTCGATAAATGAACTATCCAACACAATTTCTATTCTAATATTAGACAACTTTTGTTCTACGACTTTTGGAAATTCGAAATTTTTTTTTAAACTTTTAGGTTATGTTTACTCGAAAATCAGCTGTTACTCACGGAGAGATCATTAATCTTAAGATTATACTTATTTCTCAAGTTTTATCTACTGTACTAAGTCTGAATGACCTTTATTTTAAAAAACAGCTGATTTTCGAAAATACATCAAAATTTTCAAAAATAGGTTTGGACTTTCAGTCGTAAATAAAGTCGTCCGATAGTTTGTATCCAGCTTTTTTTGCTATTAATTATGGCTTCGTACGACTTGTGCATTTAGCCAGTGTCAAGTTACATTTTGCATAAAATTATGACCCGATTTTTCATAAATCGGGCCTAAAGTGTTTCAAAACAGTCAAAGTCGTCATAGTCCGTCAAGTCAGGGGCTATAGTAAAGCGGTGGCAAGTTTATCATAACCTTAATAGGAGATTTGGAGGCAACGGGAAAACTTCATGTTTGACACTGATTTTTACTTTCACTACACTTGTGCACTTTCACAGAACTAAATTGAATAACATTCCACCAGAATTATACAATTCAACTCGGGTTACAACTAAGTTACATGAAAATAAAACTGCAGCACGACATGTTAACTCGTTCCCGCCAAAACTCCGTATCCAGCTTTATAGATTGTATGTTTTTACCTCTTTTTCTCCCATTCTAGTTGGCATTGTCGTTCCATCTCTTTCCTTGCTGCTTCTCTCTTCTCCTGAAAACGAAGAAAGTTTCAGGTGAACAGTGAATCTCATTTTGAACACGCTTTTATTAGCTTCACCTGTATGTTTGTAACCAACTCCTTTGATGTCGATTTTTTTAAAGACAACCCAGTTGGCACAATGGTCACCATGCCGGACTGCCAAACACAGGGTTGCGGGTTCGATACCCGCCTCATACAAGTATTTATGCTTAGATCTGTCTGTGGTCTGGTTGTTTCTATGTATTATAAGTATATATTTACAAAAGAAAAGTATATAAGTAGTATATGAGTTGTCTAGCACCCACAACACAAGTGTAGTTACTTAGCTTGGGGATAGATGGCGATGTGTGGAAAGTCCTGTAATATTTATTTATTTATTTTATTTTTGGAGTTTGCTTCTTTGAAATCTATTTCACGTAAAGCCCCCGGGATTAAGGGGTGTTCATACGCCAACGAGCTTGGTACACAGCCTACTAAATAGTTACTACCGGCACCGGTCGCCTTCCTTGGTGAACATTGTTGATTGTCACGAATGTGTTTTGATTTTTGTGGCGGACACACATCCTTGTGTGTCAGCACATTCGGTCGTAATCTATAGCGACCGTAGAAATACGTGTCATTATCATATTTTATGAATATCACGTGTATACGTGATAGTTTGTATATCAGATGCGCTACCTGTTACCTTTTCCTATCTAGATATCTGTGTAGTATATATAAGCTACTAGCTGCGTCCCGCGGTTTCACCCGCGTAAGTCCCGATCCCGTGGGCATATTGGGATAAAAAGTATCTTATGTCCGTCTCCTGGCTCTAAGCTACCTCCCTACCAATTTTCACCCAAATCTGTTCTGCCGTTCTTGAGTTATAAGTGGTGTAACTAACACGACTTTCTTTTATATATATATAGATAATCTGTTATACGGAGTCAGGTTATTTCGAGGAGAATAAATCCTACCGTAAAAACGGACGACTAGCTTCATTACTCTGGGCACCCCACAATTTTCTCAAAGTACTGTTATAGTTTTGAAGCTTTAAAATAAGAAATTAAAGCTAGTATAACTTTAAAATGAGGTTTTTAACTTTAGCAAGATCTTTATAACTCTACGGTGGGTCTGCAATAATGTTGCACACTGTACAAAGAAGATTTATTTCATACCTGCTCATCTTTCTGCTTCCTCATAATTTCTTCTTGTTCTCTCTTCTGGGCCTCGAGGCGGATCTTCTCTCTCTTCTCAGCTTCTTCTCTCTCTTTCTTCTCCCTTTCAGCCTTTAGAATAAATATATTATCAATTTTTTGAAAAAAAAAATGTTGCATATATCTTTTTATCGTGTTGACTCAGGACTTTAATTTTTATTCACCCAATAGGGACTATAGACCTCAGTATCTGGTGTGAATTTCAACTTGCTAGGTCCACACGTTCCTAAGAAAATCGGTGGTGACACACGGACAGACAGACAGACAAGAAAGTGATCTTATCAGGGTTCCTTTTTTACCCTAAAAAGACTAAATAGAGACTTTAAAGATTATGAACCACTACCAAAGAGGCCCAAACATTTTCTATAGATGTTTGGCAGTGTTTTTTTTGTGCGGTGCATTTTGAGACCCATACCTATCGATAGAGGGCATTACGGTGAACAAATAATGCCAACACACTAAACCTCTAAAGCGTCTCGG
Organism: Idaea straminata; assembly: GCA_951213275.1. Taxonomy (NCBI): domain Eukaryota; kingdom Metazoa; phylum Arthropoda; class Insecta; order Lepidoptera; family Geometridae; genus Idaea; species Idaea straminata. The sequence goes on from OX577872.1 coordinate 2,757,803, forward strand.
AAACGGGATATTTGTTGAAACATGAAACTCATGTTTCTTTGAATATTCCATTTCTGAGACGCTTTAGAGGTTTAGTGTGAAGGCATTATTTGTTCGTTGTAATGCCCTCTGTCGATAGGTATGGGTTTAAAATGCACCGCGGCATTTTAAGTTACTATATATGTTGTATCTAAAGGCCTTTAAATAACGGTGCAATTAATTAATTAATAACAGTTTCACCCGCCTGACTCTCGATCCCGTGAGAATATCGGGATAAAAAGTAACCTATGTCACTTCCAATGAATCAATGTATCCTCATACAAAGTTTCATCAAAATCTGTCCAGTAGTTTCGAAACCAAACACAACAATCAAATCTTTCTTTATAATATTAGTAGAAGATGTAAGTGCAAAAATAAAACTAAAAACACGCAGAAAAATCTAAGTTTCTATTAACGTGCAGAAACCTTAAAACTTTGTCCAAAAAAAGCGTTAATCAACCCCGTGCTTACAAACCCTGGATTAACTATAAAACCGTGCAAGTTAGACTAAATAATTATGCTATATTATTTCTTCTACCAAACTCTTAATATAAAATTTATTATTACTAAATTTTTTACCTCCCCTTCCTATATTTGCAGAAAGAAAATAAAATAATTAGTAAAATTATGCTTCCCGTGATTTCACTCTCGCAAAAAACTAGGTTTTTATTCATTCTTTTATTTATTATTCATAACATTTTGTAGTAATTTAAAGTTCGAAAACATGAAAATTTTATAAGAAAAAAAAATCCAAAACTTCCCAACTTTTCAACTATGTATACTGATAATTCACCTTTCAAACAAAAAAACTAAATCAAAATCGGTCCATCCGTTAGGGAGCTAAGATGCCACAGACAGACACACACACGCACACACACACACACAGAGACACGTCAAACTTATAACACCCCGTCGTTTTGAGTCGGGGGTTAAAAACAACAAAAGACGATCGTAGCGGAAACAAAAAGACGATCGCAAAAAACAATAGACGATCGAAAATTGACATCTGTCAAATGTCACTCTGGTTTTGGAAAGGGGTGTCGTTTAATACGTTTTCGGGGTGTTGCCTAAGAATCCGTTATCCATTTTTGGATCAGAGTTGACATCTGTCAAATATCACTATTATAAATTAAAAGAGATATAAATTATAAGATCTATACATATAATTTTTTTTGTCCTAAATGCCTGACTGACGGATCAACGCACAGCCTAAACCGCTGATCTTAGAGACCTGAAACTTGGAGGGTCTATTCTTTGAATGACGTAGGCATCCGATAGGAAAGGATTTTCCGTAATTTTACTCCTAAGGGGTTTTCCGTAATTTTACTCCCAAAAAATCGTCACGTTCCGTCCGGCACGAGAAAAATCACGTTACGTATGAAGCGACATTTAGCTGAGCGGGGGGGAAGTTGCGGAAAAAAATGACATTGGCATGTGATTATGATTCTCTTAACACAGTTAAGACGCGTTATTATGATTCTCTTAAGGCGCTCTTCCAGTACCATGTGTAGGTATTCACATTCCCTTAGCCCCCGCTCTCAAAGACGTAGCGTGCTGCGTGCTAACTGTTATATTTGATCGATATGCAAAACATTTTAGCCATCCATTTATCCACAAATATAGTTCCTAGAGGTCAAAACCTATCATTTGATTCATTTTTAGAAACAAACTTCAACTATTTTTGAATAAAACCCGATAAACGATCTAATAATTCTCTGTTTTCTAACATATTTTTTATCGAACGAAGTTGTTCATATCATGTTTTCAACCACAATAAACAAAAATATGGTTATTAAACTACAATATCCATTTATATCCAAATAACAAAAAAAGAGTATTTGATTACTTAGATTTGCTTAAAACAAAGGTCGATTTTGGTAGCTTTATTAGCACCTGCCCTGAACACAGTTAAGACGATTACCTTCTCTTTTATCTGTATATCCTGAAGCTGCGAGCGTCTCCTCTCCAACTCCGCCTGTCCCCTCGCCATGTTCTCTCTCCGTCTCTCTTCGTAGGACTTCGCCGAGCTCGTTGACGTCACTGATTCACGTCTGACGATTTTTGAGAAAGCTTTTAATAACTAGCTGTTGCCCGCGACTTCGTACGCGTGGTAATTTAGTTTAATATACTAGAACCTTCTTCGAGAACCAATCTATCCATTACATAGTATAAAATAAAGTCGCTTCCCGCTGTCTGTCTATCTCTATGTATGTATCTTTGATACAACGCAACGGATTTTGATGCAGTTTTTTTAAATAGACAAAATGATTTTTTGGTGTATAAAATAAACTACCACGCGTACCAAGTCGCGGGCAACAGCTTTTATTATAAAAAAAACGGTAACACTCCGGGAGTGAGGACAAAAGTGAAAACTTATAAAAAATTTAATTTTTTTTTAAATAAAAGATAAAAAAAAACGAAATCAAATATTCAATCAATCACTGAAGGGTTCGGTGAGATTCGAACCAGGGGCTAAACATTTATACGAGTGTTAAGTAGCGCTCAAAACCACCAAGCCACTAAGTCTTATTACCGAGCGACGAAAATATAGTACTGTTTGAAGCCGATAATGACGTAGTTGTCAGAGTTCAGAGATTTTATCTCATCTAAAAATATGCGTACCGCGCTAAAACAAGTTTACACTTTAATTAAATGATTTATTACCTAAATGTAGGCGGTATAAGTTCGATGGGTAACTTTGCCGGTGGAGCTTCGCCTTGTGTTGCCTTCTCACATAGATACATCGCCAGGACAAACTCCTCACATCCTGTGGACAATATGCAGGTGGGTTTAAAAGCAGGTCTTTATTGCAAAGCGACTTCGTCTTCGTATGCCTACGTTATACAGGGCTATGGTAACTATGCTAGCAAGCCGTTGAGGGCTACTTCTGTGGACCTTAACGATCAACTTTTGTTCTACGACTTTTGTCAGAACCTAATACATACCAAAAAAATATTTTTTATCACAGTTGCTCATAAAGTGGATCTTATTCAACGGCTTTTAGGCTCATAATCCAACATATTATGCACGCGTGCGTTTTAGATTTGTTAACTAGTGCTGTAAAGTTATCCCGAAAAGGTAGGTACCAAAGAGTTTTTTAGCTAGCAAAAATGGTTGTCTCTAAAGTCGGTTTACGAACGAAAATTTTACGTGATAATGACTTAGAAAACGATTAAAAATTGAGTTGTTTATTTTTTGTTTTTTCTTTACTTAAATATATTGTTTTTCCGTACCATTGTATTTTGTTCTTAACCTCCGACGCAAAAACAAATAGAAAAACCCTAAAAAATAATGTATGTCACACGAGGATGTATAGGTTAAAAGTCTTTAGCCTGGCCTTTCCGGAGCATAATTAACAAAAAAATATTGCCTTAAAAAATGTAAACATAGAGTTATCACAAATATTTTGTTAATTATTATTTTGTTTTCTTTTCAAGTCTTTTCTTTTATTCGCAACTGTGATAAAAAACGTCGTACGATATACGTGTGGAATTGATATTTGCATCTTGGCTTCTATAACACGCTCGCTGCCGCTCGCGCTTCATAAACCGCCTCTATGCAAAGATCAATTTACCACACTTATATCGTAATGTACTATTAGTGTTTCTAGTACTGTCTGGTCATTTTCTATGTCTGCGACAAAAAGCGGGTGAGTGTATCCCGCCCGCATGCGTAATATATTCGCTTCTGTGACCTATGTAGAGTTGAGTATTATTTGAACTGATTTTTTATTAATTATGGCTTCGCACGGCTTGTGCATTTAGCCAGTGTCAAGTTATATTTTGCATCAAATTATGACCCGATTATTCATAAATCGGACCTAAAGTGTTTCAAAACAGTCAAAGTCGTCATAGTCCGTCAAGTCAGGGGCTATAGTATAGCGGTGGCAAGTTTACCATAACCTTATTTGAACTGATTGGATTTGATTTATTATTTTTGTATGGATTTTTTTTATAATGATTTTCCAAAAGTCGTAGAACAAAAGTTGTTTGTTAAGGTGCACAGAAGTAGCCCTCAACGGCTTGCTAGTATAATTACTAAGTACCTGGTTGACCGAGTTTTTGTTTTGAAAGGTAGGTATTGTTTAGGTATTTTTCAAATGCCTATATCTTGGAAACCAAGCTTTTCTTGGACCTGGACCCTTGATAAATCGAGCCTTCTTTGAGCCGAAAATCATACTAAATTTCATAAAAATCGTTGCGAGCCGTTTTCGAGATCCTAAGTCAAAATCAAAGTCAAAATTCTTTATTCCTTTGGATACTTAATACCTAGGTACAAGATCACATGGACACGTCTTAAAAACTAAGTTAGGATGTGTGCTTTCGGAACGCGCCCACCAATGAGAAGGCACAAGAAAAGTAGGTACAATAGATGTTACAATAGGCATACAAGTTCACATTATGAGCCCTGCAGGGCATTCCAATTTGGATAGGTGAGCCCGTGAATGGTGAAAGTTACCTAGTTTCCCATCTGAGTCCAAGTCAGCGAGTGCCCAGATCTGAGCTAGGGTTTGTTGGGGAAGTCGGGACTGGAGCATTATCGCACGAGCCTGGAAAAATAACAACAAAAAAAGATTATACAAGGGCTAAACGCTCTCAAAACCACCAAGCCTTATTACCGAGCGATGAAAATATAGTACTGTTTGAAGCCGATAATGACGTAGTTGCGTAACGAGTTCAGAGATTTTATCACATCTAAAAATATGCGTACCGCGCCTAAAGAAATTTACACTTCAACAACAATTAAGTTGCAAGATTCCACCCAAAAATACATACATACACTGCAAGTTAAATAAAAGCTATTAAAAAAATTTAAAAAAAAGAAAGGGACTTCTTTTCAAAGGCGTCTCTCGCGACATGTTCATTTTTTTAAAATAGTAATTTAGTAATGGTATATACATACTTGTGCGCCAGAAACCCATCCGGTTTTGTTTCTATCGCTCGCGTTGAACAGTTGACTATATCTGTTGAAAAAAAAAATGGTTGTCTGTAAAGTCGGTTTACGGACGTTAATTTTACGTGATAACGTCATAAGAAAACATTGATGGCGACCATAGCAACTTATTATCAATAACGCTCAAGTTCCTGTAATGTGAGCCGAACGTGAGCGTGACGTCACGCTTTTTTGTGAGTTGTGTAAGTAAATATAAGACGTTATCACATCACAGCTGTTATTTTGCAAATTCTAACATAAACCTTCTTGTATTATGACCGGACTACTACCCTTAACACATATTATCTGAACATATAAAATTCTTTGTCCTGACTGACTGACGGATCAACGCTCAGCCTAAACCGCTGATCGTAGAGACATCGATCGTCTGTACAACTTGCGTTTTGTTTATACTAAACTAGCTTTTGCCCGCAACTTCGTCCGCGTATAAGTCGAAAATAGACCAAGTAATCACGTTGTCCCATACAAACCTTCCCCCCTTTTTCATCCCCTTAGGGGTGGAGTTTCGGAAAATCCTGTCTTATCCGGTGCCTACGTCATGCAAAGAACACACCCTTTAAGTTTCAGGTCTCTACGATCAGCGGTTTAGGCTGTGCGTTGATCCGTCAGTCAGTCAGTCAGTAGTTCAGGACAAAGCATTTTATATGTATAGATGATTGCGTTTGGTTTACTATTTACAGTACTTACTTGAGTTTCTGCGGCTGAGGTATCCCCCACTCTATGGGGGGTGGACTCATCACACCGAGTGGGGCTTCAATGGGACTCGTCACCACAGACCCGGTTGTAGAACCAGCCACAGAACCTACCATTACACAAGAACCTTTTAATAACTTTATTTTTTTAATTCTTTGTCGACCCAGTTGCCACAATTGTCACTATGCCGGACTGCCAAACACAGGGTTGCGGGCTCGATTCCCGCCTCAGACATGTATTTATATTATCTTGGTGACAAAGCCGTTTTCCTGGGAGCGGAAAAGTCACCCACAGGTTGCGGCCGGAAGACCAGCGCTGCAGATGCGCCTGCGTATTTGCAGCATATGCTGAGGCTTTCACCCATTCGGGCAACACACGACTTCTCAAATGCTTTTTATTTTTATTGTCTGTTTTTTGTAATTTCTTTTATTTATAACTATCTCTTACTGTTTCTTATTTGTATCTATACTATACTATGTCGTGTGTTTGTTCGAATAAATTATATTCTATTCTATATTTGTCTGCGGTCTGGTTGTTTCTATATATTATATGTATATATTTACAAAAGAAAAGTATATAAGTAGTATATGAGTTGTCTAGCACCCATAACACAAGTCTAGTTACTTTGGGGCTAGATGGCGATGTGTGGAATGTCCTGCAATATTTATTTTATTTAAATCTTCACCTTTGTAAGCATGATCACAAAAACCGGCAAAGTGCGAGTCGGACTTTTCTGGGGGTTTCGTACCATTATATTCTGTTTTTAGTATTTGTTGTTATAGCGGCAACAGAAATCTGTGAAAATTTCAACTGTCTAGCTATCACGGTTCATGAGATACAGCCTGGTGACAGACAGACGGACAGTGGAGTCTTAGTAATAAGGTCCCGTTTTTACCTGTATTTATGTATGAAACTCTAAAAATTTAGAATTATAAAAGTTCAACACATAATGTCATGTTCAAAACCCTTAAAATTATTTTAAAATAACTAACCTGGTTTTGATAAAACTTCATTTTTAACTGCCATAATGGGTGTCGAAGTTAAAGGTTGCGTCGGAATCGTACCCGCAAGCGATGGCAGGGGCTTCGGCGGGCTGCTGATCAGTGAAGCTACTGGCGTACCTCCGGCTTGCTGCGGGGAGGTCGGTATCAAAGGGGTAGGAGGTAAAATAGGCTGGGTAGTACCTAAAATAGGCTGGGTAGGCGGTAAAATTGGCTGCGGTGGCGGTAAAATTGGCTGGGAAGCAGGTAAAATAGGCTGGGTAGGCGGTAAAATAGGCTGGGTAGGCGGTAACATGGGCTGTGTAATCCCCATAACTTGAGAACTAGGCAAAATCGTCTGGGAAGTCAACGGTTGAGTCGGTAAAACCGACTGGGTAGTTGACATAACTGATTGATTCATTGATAAACTAGTCGTAGAGCCTCCGATGAGCGATTGCGACATGTTTTTATTAATCTGTGGCTGTGTATTAACACCGGATATTAAATCCGGAACGATTGGTACCGGCGGTTTCGCTGGCGGTGCTAAAGGCGGTATGATCGGTTGGGTAGCACCTAAAATAGGCTGGGTAGTACCCATAATTGGCTGAGTAGCGCCCAAAATAGGCTGGGTAGTACCCATAACAGGCTGGGTAGTACCCATAACAGGCTGGGTAGTGCCCATTATAGGTTGATTTAGCCCTGTACCAATTAAATCGCCTATAAGGGATTGATTTGAGGGCTGAGATGAGGAATTTAAGCCTGAAATTAAAGGTTGGGAAGGCATTGAAGGCATAGGGGGTATCGGGGGTTTGGCCGGGGGTGCAAACTGTTGTTTTGGGGCACCTGTAAGTAAAACAAATTAACAATAAATTTATTTATTTATTTTATTTTATACGGAAAGTCAAAGTCAAAGGGTCAAGTTCAAGAAAAAAAATCGTTGTCTGTAAAGTCGGTTTACGGACGATAATTTTACGTGATAACGTCATAAGAACTCTTTTATATCGTTGACATTACCATTTTGCATCCTTCAATACGTTGCTATGGTTACCTTGTTGTTACGGTAACGTGACATGACGTCACACTTTTTTGTGAGTGCCGGTGTTCATCGATTTATAAGACTTTATCACGTCAAAAGACAGAAGAAATAGAAACAATTACGGACAATCACAAATAAAAACATACTAAAAATATATTTGTCTGTGCTGTGCTGTGCCCCGTGGTTTTACCCGCGTAAGTTCCGATCCCATGGGAATATTGGGATAAAAAGTAGCTTAAGTGTTAATCCAGGTCTCTAGCTATCTAGATACCGAGGTTCATCGCAATCGGTCCAGTAGTTTTTGCGTGAAGGAGTATCAAACATACATACACACACAAAAACTTTCACATTTATAATATTAGCAGGATAAGTATATAATTACAAAAGGAAAGTATATAAGTAGTATATGAGTTGTCTAGCACCCATAACACAAGTGTAGTTACTTAGCTTGGGGCTAGATGGCGATGTGTGGAATGTCCTGTAATATTTATTTTATTTTTTATTTATTTTATTACCAGTTGGGCTTAGAGATGCGATTAAAGATGGCGGCAATGCTTTCGGCACTTCAATGCCATGAAGTTTTAAATTGATGATCTGTAAAATAATAAAATTTAGTCATAGCGGGATTTTTTTTAGGGTTCCGTAAGTGTAACTCGACTTTCATTCTGAAGGTCGTGGGTTTGAATCCCGGCCGGCCGTGCACCGATGTATTTTTGTTAAGAAAAAATTATGTGCACTAATTGAAATTGCTCTTACGGTGAAGGAAAACATCGTGATGAAACCCGCGGCTTAGTTGACTCCAGAAGTATTGACTAGTTCTCTCCTCTTGAAATGGTCGACTAGGCTGAGAGGGTAGTAGGTGATGGGCAAGCCTACTCCATCCTCACGCAAAAAGGACCCAATTAAAATGGGTCTAATTGCGGAAAACAGCCCGTTCAAGTACAGTACAAGTGTTAAAACGGGACCCTATTTCTAACACTTCGCTGTCTGTCTGTCTGCCTGTACCTCATAAACCGTGATAGCTAAACAGTGACGACCCAGTTGGCACAATGGTCACCATGCCGGACTGTCAAACACAGGGTTGCGGGTTCGATTCCCGCCTCAGACAAGTATTTATGCTTAGATATTTGTCTGTGGTCTGGTTGTTTCTATGTATTATAAGTATATATTTACAAAAGAAAAGTATATAAGTAGTATATGAGTTGTCTAGCACCCATAACACAAGTGTAGTTACTTAACTTGGGGCTAGATGGCGATGTGTGGAATGTCCTGTAATATTTATTTATATTTATTTATTTAGTTGATATTTTCACAGATTATGTATTTCTATTTTCTTTGCGATAACAAATATTAAAAACAGTGGAGCTGGGAGACCCACAAAAGGGTAGGGAACCCTTCGTGCGCATGTCCGTTTCGCACTTGGCAGGATTTTATATTCCTTATTTTTATCGTTAGTTTTTGCCTGCGACTTCTTCCGCGTAAAAGTCGCAAATGCACCAAGGAATCATGTTGTCCCATACAAACTTTGCCCCCCTTTTTCACCCCCTTACGAGTACAATTTTGATCAATCCCTTCTTAACGGATGCCTACGTCACACAAAGAACACACCCTTTAAGTTTCAGGTCTCTACGATCAGCGGTTTAGGCTGTGCGTTGATCCGTCAGTCAGTCAGGACAACGAAGTTTATATGTATAGATAGAAGATCAGTTGCACTATTTAAGCTGCTGTTGGCTTTAATTAGACTATCGCACGAATTTTCGTCATATAATAAACTAGCTGTTGCCCGCGACTTCGTACGCGTGGTAGTTTTGTTCTATACACTAAAACCTTCCTCTTGAATCACTCTATCTATTTAAAACAAACCGCATCAAAATCCGTTGCGTAGTTTTAAAGATCTAAGCATAGGGACAGACAGCGGGAAGCGACTTTGTTTTATACTATACAGTGATTACTAGCTGCGCCCCGCGGTTTTACCCGCGTAAGTCCTGATCTCGTGAGAATATCAAAATAAAAAGTAGCCTTTATGTTACTCCAGGTTTCTAGCTATCTACATACCGAATTTCATTGCAATCGGTTCAGTAGTTTTAGCGTGAAGGAGTAACAAACATACATACACACACACAAACTTTCACATTATTAACCAAGTATATTTTATACCTTGCAAGCAATAGAGAATTCTTTTAAGTCCAATTTTCCATCTGCATTTGTGTCTGCTAACGACCATATTTGACCCAATATTGGCGGAGGAAGTTGACTCTGAAAAACAATATAAAAATTAATTATTTACGCCCGAATACTGAAAGGCTACTTAATCTTAAGCGGCGTTTAAATTGATATTTAAGCGTAGGCTTCAATAGCAAGCATACACTTAACTTAAATTTAAACGCCACTTAAGATTAAGTAGCCTTTCAGTATTCAAAAGTTAGACTCACACAATTTCCTTTTTATTTATCCCACTTTAAGTAGGGTCGGCTCTTCTTATGTCAAGGCCCCAAGACATTCTGTTAAGAGATAATTCCTTTTGGCCGCATATGAACCAGTTAGAAGAAGAAAAAACGTGTCGCGGGACTCGCTTTTGTACGGACGGGCGGACGGACCGTTTTTATTTCACATTTTTCGTAAACCACTGACGTGAATGGCGAAGCGAACCGCATTTCACCTTTTATTATTAGGTCAACATTGTCAACCTTTCCTAGAGAATACAGGAGAACCCTATAACATAATTTGGAATAGTCTTACTGTAAGCAGCGTCGAACCCGACCACCTTACCGACCGATGACCAAGCAGGAAATCTTCAAACGAGTCAACCCGTGTACAACTAAGCGCTTACTTTAATAGGCGGTGGTGGGGATCGGCAATGCCTACAGCATGTTGACGTCACTAGTCGTTTTAAAAACTCTTAAGACTTATAAGAATATTTATTATAAAATATTCTTACAAGTCTTAAGATACCTTCTCTTGAATCACTCTATCTATTAAAAAAAACCGCATCAAAGTCCGTTGCTTAGTTTTAAAGATCTAAGCATACATAGGGAGAGACATACAGTGGGTAGCGACGTATACAATAATGTTTAATACTAAGTAGTGATAGACAGACCTGCAGCATAAATCGTTTAGCTTGTTCTCCAGTGAGATTTCCACTAATAGGGCCAAGGTTTCGGAAGTGCTCGGAGAACTTGGCATGTTCATGTGGCTGGATCACCCATGGATCTCCAGCCATATTGATGGACACTGTAAAATGAAAAATACAAACTTTGAGTATAGGCGTTGAGATCAAGAATCAATGCAGTGTGGAACCCGCCTGTGCAGCATGTTTATATAACACAGGGTTATCAGCCGCTGAGGAGACCGGGATCCGTGAAGTAGATGGGCGTCGTCCCCACACTGATGGGACACGGATCATGCACGGTGTTATATAAATTGCTTCATACAAACTTTATGTAAGGTTTAAAAACGTGCCCCATCCCGGCCACATACACGGCTCGGTGTAATGTAAATCATCCCTAAGATCTCAAATAATTATCCTAATGGATGTTTCTTAGTTAAAATGAATGTACGCTAATTGACATTACTGTGAAGGAAAACATCTTATTGAAACCCGCGGCTACTAGACGCCAGACATATTGACGAATTTCTCTGGACTCGGTCAACTAAGCTGAAAAGGTAGGTGCTGGATAAGCTTAGTCCATCTTCAAGCAAAAAGACCCATCTAAAGAGGTCAAGTTGCGGAAAAAAGCAAATACAAGTACTTACTTATGTAATTATACTAAGACTAGCAGCGCTCCGCAGTTTCAGCCGCGTAACTCCCGATCCCGTGGGAATATCAGGATAAAAAGTAGCCTATAGCCTTCCTCGATAAATGGACTATCCAACACAAAAATAATTTTTCAATTCGAACCAGTAGTTCCTGAGATTAGCGCGTTCAAACAAACAAACTCTTCAGCTTTATAATATAAGTATAGATTTGTTACAATTACATGGGCTTTAACTCGCAACAGAAGTCAGTCAAAAGCCTAATAGGACTCTATATCTTATCTTATTATGAGGTCCCTGGGCAAAAGTCTCTTCTTCCTTCTTGTACCAATTACGGTCTTCCATGGAGCAGATTTTTCGTTATTAGGCACGGTAATAGCAAAAAAGTTGTTAACGTAAGTACAAATACTATACACCAAAAGGAAAAACTTAGCAAAGCAAGAAAATATTATACTCTAACCAGATTTTTTCACTTTTCTTTCGCCTTGTAAATTGTTTTAATACTTACAAATGTGTTGTTAATTCGAAGTTGAATAACGTACCTAACGTTTGGTTACTTTGTCCGTTTATTTCCTGAAGTCAATTAAATGCACAGGGGCAGAATGTTCCAGCGAAATTATTGATCGAAATCTCGGAATCAAGGGGAGGCACCCACGGAACACTTCCCGGAGGCACAACAGCTGAATACGAACTGTCAAATTTAAATTGACGGCAAAAATAGATTTGACGTTGACAATGAAATGCTAATTTCCCGTATCAATGAATGACTCCATACGTATACGCATTTATCCACTTTTAATATTCTCTGTCTACGATTACGTTGCACGCACTCATGCTTGTACTGTTTTATAACACAACAGTGCTAATGTTGCGTAATGCCCAACATGCGTTAAATAAGTGCAAGCAATAATGACCTTAGAAGTGTAGCTGCACATATGAAAATAATTACTATACGCCCGTCGCCCATCATGCCCATATTATTTTGTATATTTTGCCTCAACATCTTCGTAATCTGGTAGTTTTTTTAGTTTTATGTGCTGGCAGCACTAAAACTAAATGTCAAAAGTGTTTCAGAATTTTCGAATTTTCCCGTCTGAAGTTCAAGCATGCGACATAGGATCTACGGATTTATGCAATTTATTAAAAAAAAAGAGAGGACAAATTATGTATTCTAATGCACTTTTTATGTAATATCCCGCCTGTGATGCAGGTATTGATTTTATTCTCTTTGCTGTCAATTTTGTCAATTTGTACAACAAGAGTATTTACTAGTATTTTAAATCCTCTTTGTATTTACCTCGAATTTTAATAAACATTGTTTTTATCTTGAATGAGCCAGTGTAGTGTAGATATAAAGAGCACAGATAAAGAGTTCGTAAGTTGTGTGAGACGAGACTGAGTAGGCACAGAGTACTTTATTATATTTATAAGGGTAGTATTTACTATCGACAATAGAATGGAAAGTGTGTGCAGAGTGTGTCTAGCCGAGGATCGTAAAACGTATCGCGTCGTGAACACGGCGCTCGAACAGACGTACGATGTAGTATCCAGCGTCAAGGTAAGCCTGAGTAGTATAGTGTAGGTATAGCTAGTAACGACATGGTGTGACCGAGATGGTGGATGGTTGCAGCTGCAGCGAGCTGACTGGCCGACTGCGTTGTGCTGCGTCTGTGTGTCGCAGCTGCGCCGATGTCGCAAGTTTATTGAAACTGCGAGAGAATCTAACGACGCGCTGGGCCGGTGGTACAGCACGTATACAGACGTGAGTACCTATATCATACGTCTACATCGTCTAGACGTCTTTAGGCGCGACACTCATCTATCAACGTTATGGTTTCAGTGGAAGCCTACCGAGCGGCCGCTGTTCTCCTTCACTAAGACCCCCACTGAGTGTATAGACTTTCGAGAGCCACAACTCAAGCAGGAGCAGAGCACAGAAACAGGTCTCATCTACGCTTACTTACTGAACCGAATGCATGTTGCATGCTTAGCTGTCTGTCCATCCATTCGTGATATTTACATTTTAAAGGCAATGAACAAGTTAATAATCATTTACCTATTTTGTACCAACTATTTCTACTCTTCTTCTAAAACTAGTAATGAACACTTGCGTTTAGTGAGAATATTTAACATAACCACATTCGGAACTTATACTATATCTGTTTATGTTTTAGACGATGCAGAACAAGATGACGGAGCTTTTATCACGGAGCAAATAAAGATTGAATTCACTTGTGATGATGTTCGTAGTGATCCCTTACAATTGCCATATGAAGCAAATGATAATAAACAAATATTTAAAGATGAACATAAAAACACACAGATGTCAGGTGATGAAGAAGACAACACACAGATGTCAAGTGATGAACGAGACAACACACGGACGTCAGGTGATGAACGAGACAAGACACAGACATCAGGTGATGAACGAGACAACACACAGGTGTTAGGTGATGAACAAGACAACACACAGATGTTAGGTGATGAACAAGACAACACTCAAATATCAAATACTGAACAAGACAATACACAGATGTCAGATGATGAACAGGACAACACACAGACGTCAGGCGATGAACAAGACAACACACAGATGTCTTGTGATGTAAATAACAAGGCAATGGAATTATCTAGTGTTCAAAGAAAAATTTCAGATGCTAAGAAAATGTCTCATATAACACCTTTTCTGAAATCCAGAATAATTCTGTTATATGAAGACAAAAAATCTATTAATGAGATTGCTCGTTCATTAAACATAGCGGTAAGTTGATCTATTATTTAAACAAAACTTTATCCTCTGATGGCCGTTGGTCCTAGATTGCCCTAGATTGGAGACCGCGTTCCGGAAAGCGCAGCGCGGGACGGCCTCCGACTAGATGGACGGACGACTTAATTAACGTCGCGGGAAGTCGTTGGACGCAGAGAGCATGCGACCAATCGCTCTGGAAGTGTACGTGTTGGCTTCAGCTCCACGCACGCCTTCCAAAGGTCCGGGACTCCATAGCCCCCTTAATATGGGACACATAAATATAAAAATTATATGGAATTATTAGTAATTGTGCCATTACTATAAATAAGAGGTAAATGAATAAAAAATTAATTTATCTTGTTACAGAAAAATACTGTAAGGTTGTGGGTAAGAAGATACAAAGAAACCGGAGATGTTGAAAGAAAACGACCAGGTCGCGTCCCTGTGACGTTTACGGCACAATGTGCGCGGCATAACGATATAGTTGCAAGACACACTGAGGCTCCATTTCTATCCACCAACTTAACGGCTATAGCCCACGACGTGTCACCACAGACAGTGCGGAAACATTTGCATGCAGCCAAATTAGGCTGTTACCGACCTGCATCAAAAATGGCATCACCTTCACACCGTCGAGAAAGAGTTCAATTTGCTGAAAAATATTTAAATTTTAACTGGCAGAATAACATAGTAATTTTTACAGATGAAAAAACATTGAAATCTGACAGAGATGGACGCAAAATTCTATGGCGGAGACGCGGAGAGAGACATTACAATGAAATGTGCGTGTTGCCTGACCGAGCAAGCGAGAGTATAACTTTAGCCTATTGGGGCTGGATGTCTTCAATGGGTCCAGGGGAATTGGTGGAAGTTAATGATCGATTTAACAGTAGTAAGTATTTGGAAATGTTGCGCGATGTGATGCTACCAACAGTGCGGGCTGCCTATCCGGAGGGTCAAATATACCTAATACAAGATAACTGTGCGGTGCATTGTGCTCGAGATGTGCAAGAGTGGCTTGGTAGACAAAACAGTATAACCGTGATTAGATGCCCTTCAAAAAGTCCAGATCTAAACTTATTAGAAAATGTATGGAGCCAAATGATTTTGAAGTGGGATTCATCAAATGTCAGGTCAAAAGAAAACCTCAAAGATCTTATATCTTCTAGCTGGGAGTTAATGAGAGGTAGTGATTTATGCAAGAATTTAGTAGATAGTATGAGAAACCGTCTCCAACAAGTGATAGACTTTGAGGGTAGACCTTTACCGTTGTAGCGGGACGACATCACGGGAAAATAACAAACGCAAAGTCGAACATACTTACTGTACAAAGCATTGACCTACCTCAAACAAATCACGTTATACAACAAGATTTTCACAACGTGACTCGCGACTCGTGAACTTGTGGCGACACTTCACATTGCCACCAACAGATGGTGATCGGAGAGCCACTAAGCCGATCGGAGATCCTAGATCGCGCAAGCGAAGTTTTTCTGAAGATAAGCTCATATACAAGTTCCAACGAAACATCGTGGGGCCGCGAAATACCGGGTATAACACCTGCCCGGTGGAAGATTTTCCCTTTGGAGGTACACATCACCAAGTACCTCCAAAAACTTCAATCACATTGAATTCTGTGCCCTGAGCACTTCATTGAAACAAGCGGACTGCCTGTTGATGAAGAATGTTAACTAATTTTGAATAATAGCTCTCCATATTCTTTGTCAAAAATAAAAAAATATATGTGAAAGAATTACTTTGATACGTCAATTAGTTTCCGATAAAATCAAAACTAATAGGTATTTTTGACTACAATAAAAACTAGTGTATTTGTATAAATACAAGCTTTACTGTAAGAAACTTTCAACGGATTTGGCATACCTAGTAACATTCTTCATTGCCGAGCTCGACCCCTCCCGCCATACACCGCTTCGAACAATTCAAAAAAGAAATCTATAGCAAACCTGGCCAACACTATGCCCAACATGGCCAATAGAGGGTGTCCGCCAACGCATTGTTACTGCCTGTTGGTTATTGTAGAATGGTAACACTGCGACGCGACAAGCTCGCTGACTTGTTTCCGTTTCCTTCTTCGATTATCGGCACTTTTTAATGAGTACCTACCTACTGGGCAGAAAAACCACCCGGCGGTTTCTTCATAAATTTTTAATATGGCGCCATCTGTCTGCCAGTTGATTAATTAATAACTTTTCACGGTTTTCTATAATTATTGAATTTTTGCACACAATAAACTTTGCGTTCGAACTTAGTGCGTGTTTTCCTAATTAACCCTCGAACGCGTACTAAAAATCTAAAATATGGTGGAACAGGGACTGTCGTCCAAACAAGAGCCTATGGTCGTCACCGCTTCACATCGTACCAAAGAAAAAACTTTCCATAAAATTTATAAACAGTTCAAGCTTTTAGTGCAGCAGTTATTAAGGTGAAAGGGTACCGGCGCTCTCTCCATACACACGTAGTCGACTGTTTCCTCCCTGGATAATGACACAAATATTTTTGTGGCATAACTGTAACTGTCATGACTATGCCCCTATGTTTTGTTTTTGAAGTGAAAACTTCTTTAGCGGCGTTGAGCACTTTTTCTGTAATGGGTATAAAATCTTAAACTCGCGTCAGGACACGTGACATCGAAAAAGCGTAAGGCGTCAGGACACGTGACCTGAATGAAAAAGCGTAAGACGTCAGGGTCCTAACAGCTAGTACATTTTTGTCAATGTATGGGAGAAAAATGTCTGTCGTTAGTCAAGAGATGGCGCTTGTTTACTTTTAATTACCATAATAAAAAACAACAAATTTCAAATCTTTAAGATTTATAGAGGATCTAACTCGAAATAATTTATATAAATTTACAGAATACAAAGAAAAAATCAAATCAAAACATTTATTATAGTGCAATTGCAACACCTAATTTTTTTTTTTTTTTTCTGTGTCCAGTCAGCTCTGTGACCGAACTATTGGCCCCGGATTTACGGATTTGCCAGTTTCAAGTTCTGTTGTAGTTCTTGTTTCTTTGTCCAGTCAGCTCTGTGACCGAACTCTTGGTCCTTTATTTCTCTTCGTATTCGTTTTCAAAGCTCGGGTGTTTCTTTGGTATGATGTTTGTGAATAATTTAGGACCAATTTGTTAATATAAAAATTAGGGAAGCATATTATTTACAAGTAGATATTTACCGCGGAATTTGGAAAATGGAAAGGATCAGGAAAGCAGACGGGTAGGTATGAATTATAAAAAAATAAAATAAACAAATAAATAATTATTATATAAGTAAGTACATATGAAACATAAAATATACAACAGTCAAAGTTTAATGTTATTTTCATTAATAAAAGTAGATAGCATTTTATATACAGATAGATCTTTAGACGTCAACAAGCAGGGAATATTTGTTGGGAACTCAACACCTAAGGAAGCTAAATCATCATGGAATTTATTTGCATTGTTAAGTTGGCATTGAAAAAATATGTGATTGATGTCAGCCTCTTCACAACCACAAGCACAAGAGGCATCCTCTGAAATACCAATCCTGGCCAGATGAGCAGGACTGCAAACATGGCCAAGGCGCGCCCTAATCAAGATTGAGGTGGCTGTTTTATCAAGTATGATGGAATAAAACCATGGTTTTTTGCTGGTTTTCGATTGGATATTATGATAGTATTTACCCTTTTTTTTCGCACTGTCTGCCCAAGCTTTATCCCAGGATTCCTGTAGATATAGTTTGGGCTGACTCATTAGGTCATGAGGGTAGTTATTATAATGATCCACATCTCCTACATTTACAGCATCTTTAGCTAATTCGTCTGCTTTGAGATTGCCTTTAATGCCTGTGTGGCCGGGAACCCATGCAAACTCGACCACAAGCCCTCTCGTCACACACTGGTGCAACTTGTCTTTGATTTTATAAACTACTGGGAAGTGATTTTTAGTTTTGAATGGAAATCTTTGGAGAGCTGCCAAGCAGCTTTTCGAGTCGGTGAATATAACGGTGTTTGGTAGTTTCATCAACAGAATATATTCTATAGACTTTAGTACGCCTAGACACTCTCCTGTGAACACAGAGGATTGGGGAGGTAATTTAGTTTTTTGCACTATATTAAATTGTTGGTGATAAACGCCCACACCAACGCATCCATCAATAGAAAGTTTAGATGCATCACAAAAAATAAAATGCCAATTTGCCCATCTGGAGTTTGCAGAGACCTTAAATACTTCTTGAGCACAAATACTCTTTTTATCAACATCCACACTGTCATGCACACCAGGAGACAAAATCAGGGCTTCATAGGAGATGGTAAAAACCGGGAGGCAAGAGGAACGATGAGTAGGTGCCTCTATGGACAAAAACTTTTGCATACTCTTAACTAGACAAGGTAATTGCTTATGAGCCCAATAACTGAGGTGGATCTCTTTTAATAAGTCATTAATTTTTGATATAATTGGGTGGTTGGAAAATTGTAAAGTACGGTATAAAAACCTGTCACAAAGATATTGACGTCTCAGAGTTAATGGTGGGTCAGAGCATTCAACTTGTAAGGCATTAATAGGGCTGGATTTCATTGCTCCAGTGACCACCCTCAAGGCCTTTGACTGGATACCATCCAACCTCCCCAAAGCCGCCTGACTACAAGGCTCCAACAAGAAAGTTCCGTAGTCCAGAACACTTCTAATTAGAGCATTATAGATCAGCTTTAAGGAATATGGATGAGCACCCCACCAAACACCCGAAAGACATCTCAGTAAGTTGATAGTACGCTCACATTTGCCACTGATATATTCAATATGAGGGATCCCAGTTAGTTTTTGATCTAAAATGACACCTAGAAACTTGGCTTGTGCATCTACCGGTAATGGCATACTATTGTATTTAACGGTTATCGGAGGTGGTAGCCTTTTTCTAGTAAAAAGGACCACGGTACACTTAGGTACCGAAAGTTCTAATCCATTGGAATCCATCCAGACCTTTAGATGACATAATGCATTAGTCAAATCTTCACATGCATCATTTATATGTTTGTTAGATGTGTACAAAACTATATCATCAGCATATTGTAAAATATTAGCAGTACCCTGGAGAGACGCCTCTAAATCACTCGTATAAATGTTATACAGTAAAGGACTTAATACTGAGCCTTGTGGTAAACCCTTCCATAAAACTCGAGATGATGATCCTATTTTAATTAATCTTCCCGATAAGATGTTAATGATAAAATTGACAAGTAAAATAGGAACCTGTAAGGCCATTAATTTATTTTTTAAGATGGGTAAAATAACGTTATCGTAGGCTGATTTGATATCTAAAAATGAAGCAGTTAACGAATTATTCCGTGCCATCGCAATTCGTATATCAGTGATGAGTACCCCGATGTTATCAATAGTGCCTTTACCCTTGCGAAACCCATACTGAGAGTTAGAAAGAAGCTTATTATGTTCAATATACCATTCTAATCGATTTTTTACTAAGTGTTCCGCTATTTTTGCTATTACAGAGGACAATGCAATAGGACGGTAAGATGTAATGTCCGAGGGGTCTTTATTCGGTTTCAAAATTGGCAACACTAATTGAGATTTCCACGACTTTGGAACGTTACCTGTCAACATGACATTATTAACCAATTGTAAATAGTATTTTAGGCTATTGTCGCTAAGTTTGGAAAAGAAAATGTATGGAATGTTATCCTCTCCAGGAGCTGAATCCCGAAGATTAGACAATACTCCTTTAAGTTCTTCAAAGGAGAACGGGGCATTGAGACCGGATACGTTTGTGTCAGGTGGTAAATTACGTGGGTGTATAAGTTCCTCTTCAGGGACAAAAGGTGGTGCCAAACGGTCAAGAAATTCTGGACTACGGGATGGTGGAATCGTGGAGAAACTGGAGTCTGACATAGCACATCTGTATCTCTTAAGATTATTCCATACTACACTGGATGGTGTATTAGGAGAAATACTTGAGCAAAAACTTCGCCAGCCTAAGACACGTTTTTCTTTATATAATTTTTTTGTGCTATTCATGACTTCCATTAAATGTTCAAAGTTATTATTAGTCATTTCCTGGTTATATTTCTTCTCTGCCTCTTTCCTAGCCCACCAGGGGGGTGACCGAATGCCTCGAGAATGATTTTTCACTGGAAAAACCGAGTCTGCTGAATCTATTATTAGTTTAACTAAGGAATTAGAACAGGTTTCCTCATTTGAACCATCAATAGATGGTAGATTATTTAAGTTTTTGTCAACATTCTCAGTGAACATGTTCCAATTACTAGTGTCTGAATATTTATACTTTCTAGTGCTTTTAAATGTATTGTTTAATGATTCCTGACTGATTGTAGGTAAACTGATGATAATTGGGTAGTGATCACTGCCATGAGTTGAAGATAGTCTGTGCCAGGATAATTTGGATGCTAAGTTTGGAGTGGAAATAGCCAAATCTATAACACTTTTGCCTTCAGTAGGACTTGTCCGTCGAGTGGCTACACCAGTGTTAAGTATGCAAAGATTTTGCTCGTCCAAAATATCTAAGAGTAGCCTACCATATGAATAAGTTCGGGAACTACCCCAAGCAACATGCTGTGCATTGAAGTCACCAACAATAAGAAACGGTTTAGAAATCACTAATAGAATATTATGTAGTTCTTGAAAAATAGAAGCAGAAGGATCAGGTATATAAATGGATAGTATACATATATTATTTACAATAATAGCTATCAAAGAAAAAGTATCACTGTGGGAAGGAAGAGGAAATGGAGTGTAAGAGATAGAATTGTGAATGAGTAGGGCGTTTCCAGCATACCTATCTTGTCTGTCGACACGGAGACAAGAGTACCCATTCACTTTGAATGTGGAACCTGGTTCAAGCCAGGTCTCACATAAAGCAATAAATGCTGGATTATGTTTATTTATTAAATAAGTTAGCTCATTTCTTTTATTGCGTACACTGTGACAGTTCCACTGTAGAATGCTGTTCATTGGATTTTGATCCATGATTAGCAAAGGAGTTAGTTATAGATTCAATTATTGTGGCAGCGTGGTCCGGTTTTATAAGATTGGATTGACAGAGAGAGTTGATAAGATTAGTTATAATTTGAATAACATTAAGAGGATCACTTTCATTGTTGCTTGATGACTTCAAAGCACAGCCATTAGCGGGTGCAGGCATATCATAATCCCTAATTAGTGCCTGGTGTGCAGCATGATTATATTGATGAGTATAAGAGGGTTTGTAAGAAGATCTGGGTTTTAATGTTACTGTTTTTTTATAGGAAGTAGAAGGACTAAGAACTGTACGGTTAGCATTGGAAATAATATTGTGTTCATATCTAGGGACTGCCTTGGCGTTGAGAACATCTACATAAGACCTATGGACAGGTGGATGTAATTTAGTGGCCTCTAAATACGATATACAGCTATTTGCCATTGTTTGTTTAATAGCTTTTTGTCTAGACAATTCTGGACAAGATTTGCTTGTTGCGAAATGCAGACCAGAGCAAAGGCAACAAGATGCACTTTCCTCTTCAGTTCTGCAATTTAGCCCATCATGATCTTGGCCACATTTATAACAGCGAGGCTTAGACCTGCACTGTGTTTTAGTATGGCCGAACCGGCAGCAGCTGTAACATTGTATTGTTGGGAAGGTGTACAGTTCAACAGGTATAGCATTGTAGCAAATGTAAATTCTCTTTGGTAAAGCTTGTCCATCAAATGTCAACACAACAGACTGAGAAGGCTTCCATGTAGGAGTATTATCAACAATAACTTTGTAATTTAACCGTCTAGCTTTCAGTATCTTACCACAACCTATAGGCAAATTGACATTTTCCAAAATTTCATCTATTGACCAATCCGATGGTATACCTTTCACTATTCCTATACGAGTAACATTAAAAGATGGTATGAAGGCTTTGAATTTATGTTCGGTTAAGAAAGGGTGTTTTAAAAAGTTATTAGCATCACTATGAGTCGAGAAAGAGAGGGACATTCGGTTGCGTCCAACTCTTTTTATGCTACCATTAATAATATTATTAAAATTGTATTTTTTAACAAACCTCCCAAATGCCATGGGATGCAATGTATAGCCATCATTATTATCTACAACTTTTTGAACATGGACTATATAAGGACTGCTGTCTGATGGTTCATACTCTGTGCGGCCAACAAAAATAGGGTGTGGTTGAGGCTGATCGACTGTCATAGGGGCAGATGTGGATGTGGTTGCGACCGGGGAGACAACAACGCCTGCTTGAGCAGGAGCTGCTATCATTGACTGTTCATGATTGTTAGCATTCTTACTTGATTTTTCTTGAATAGTATCACTATCAGAGTTGCAATTGCAAATAAATTCATGCTTAGCTTCCAAATCTTTGGCTTTACAGAATTTTCGTTTGCGTTTGTTACAAGTTTTGCAATTTTTTTTATGCGGTTTAGCGCGTTTAAGCGATTTGGTGGTGGATTCTGAGACAGCCAACATGCCCCGCCTGAAGTACGATGATCCATCAGATTCCATCCCGGATTCATTCGTGGATGAAACCGTGACATTATATGCTACTGCGGGAGGACTATGGCCAGAGCCAGGGTCCTCCACTTTGCCGCCGCCGCCGGGGTCCGGCGGCCTCATCGTATTTACAACTATATATACTAAAAAAAAACTTACCTACTCGTCGATATATACAAACTACACTAAAAATATATACAAAATAAACCTTCCTGACCACTTTTAACTCAATTAATTAATTTTAAAAATTTTAGCTTTGAAGATCCCGCCTTTTCGCTCCGAATGCTTCCCGCCTTTTTTTCCACCTAATATTACCGACCACAGATGTTGATATTTTTATTTTCCATTTCACGCATATTTTTGTATTTTTCAAAAAGATATAAAAATAACTTGTACTATCACTTTATATTGCATATCGTCGAAAAACACGTTAAATAAATAATCAACATATATTCAATTTAAACGATTATAAAAGAAAAATGTAAAATTATAAAATTAGTCTCTATGAGTAAACCTTTTATTAGAGTTGGTCAACAGGAACGTTTTTGGTAGCCATTGTCATTCATATAATAATGTACTCTGTGTGTCATTCTTTGTGTTTTTCGGACCCTAGATGCGTTACTTTCGATTGATTTTTGAATTTATACGACGACCTGCTTACGTTTCATGGACTTTGGTGATCTATTCTTTTATAATCAACTTCGGCTATCCCTTGGACTTGACAACGACGTTATATCAGTGGACCCCGGCAACTAAACTCGGACTTCGATATTGTGCTTATTTTGGATTTGCAATGTCTGAAAAAAAGTGCTGTGTTCCGAACTGTGGTAAGTCTTCATTTCGGTTATAATTAAATACTCCCCACTTGTATGAGAGTTAAAGTATGCATATTTGTTCATGACTATCTAATATAACCTCAATACCTATTAAGTAAATAAATAACGACCACCCCACGATGTCAGCCGCGTAATCCCGCGTACGTCGCGTTTCTCGAGAACATCGGAAAAATAGCCAATTGTTATTTCCCAAGATTTGTTGTAACATCAAACCAAGATTCATAAAAATCTGGTCTGGAATGATTTAACTGAATTCTATCTTGTGTGTGCCCATAGCCAATTCCGATAACAATAAACACTTGATTTACTAATGTAAAACTATATTATAATCTTTTAGGTTTAAAAACCGAAACACTACATAGATTTCCTAATCCTGCTAAGTATCCTGAACGTTTCCGAACATGGCTAAATAA
This sequence comes from Idaea straminata, assembly GCA_951213275.1. Taxonomy (NCBI): domain Eukaryota; kingdom Metazoa; phylum Arthropoda; class Insecta; order Lepidoptera; family Geometridae; genus Idaea; species Idaea straminata. The sequence goes on from OX577872.1 coordinate 2,781,738, forward strand.
CATCGGAGGGGAAGTTTTGGACTTGGAATATGACACAGTGTACAACAGACGCCGTGTTTGTCATCTACATTTTGAGCCTCAACATCACACTAGAAGTAAATTTTTGAGTGTTGATGCTGTACCTCGACTGTGCTTACCAGGTAAAATGCTTGTTCATCCATATAAAATACAAATTATTTAAGTATTCTATTTTTCATATTCAAATATATTTACCATGCTAGATAATAAAGTACATGCTGTTGAGTATGCCATGTCCTTCTGAATCTTGTAAATAGATAAATAAATGTTTATTACGGAACTATAATGTTTCTATGTTCCAATCATTATGAATTATATTATTATAACATATATAACACTGAATAAACCAGTGCCGGTAAACTGAAGTGCCAGATCAGCGAGACCAGTCTATTTATATAAAGTTATATCTACATAGACTACATACTAAAAACAATAAAATAATTACATATATTCAGGATCTGCCATAACGAGACCACCTCTTATGGATATGACAAATATTCAAGGAAACAGCAACATTCTGACTGCAAATTTCCCACCTCAAGAACCACCAACTGAGATATCAGCTTCTTATCGCAAAGAAAGTAAGTTATTTTTTCAATAAATAAATATCACACTAGTATTATAAAAATGTGAATAGGTAGTTGCTTATGTTCTTCTCCAAGGTCCAATTATTTATTTATATACCAAAATTCATCAAAATTGGCTGTCAATTTAACAAACAAGAGTACCTTTTTCATTTATAATAAATAAATATTACGCAACATTTACACATCGCCATTTAGCCCCAAGCTAAGCAACTAAATGCTTGTGTTATGGGTGCTAGACAACGGATATATATATATATAATACATAGAAACGACCAGACCACAAACAAATATCGAAGCATAAATACTTGTCTAAGGCAGGAATCAAACCCGCGGCCCTGTGTTCGGGAGTCCGGCATGGTAACCATTGTGCCAATCGGGTCGTCAAATTATACTAGAGACTTGTTACTTCCCAGGTTTTATGAACAATAGGGATGCATCCTCATACCAAGTTTCATCAAAATCGGTCTAGTAGTTTAGAGTCTATTCATTTCAAATTAAAGGAATAAATATTTTCTATTTATAATACTATTGATTTCCTTTATATGTTTTCAGAAATTTCAAAAAAAGTACTGAATGTGCAACTTACTAAAGACATAAAAAAACTGAAAGAGAAGAATAACTCGTATCGGAGGAGATTGAAGAAGGCAGTTAAACTTGGTACAAATACTGCATTTCAAAGTGCATTGCGTGTCAATTTCAAGGCGTTTGTGGTGCGAGTACCGAACAGCTATCTGCCTCGCGTTATGGACGAAAGCTTCTGGCCGAAGGACGTGGTGTTCCGTCGCTTCCGCGGACAAATTCCACAAGAACAGACAAAGACGAAAGTGTAGTGTCATGGAAGTGCTACTAACATAGTTCTAAGATATCTCATTAACACATTCAATTATAATTATAAAATATGTATGTTAGTCTATAAGGTATGTATCTATGGGCCTTTGTAGCCTGAAATAAATGATTTATTATTATTATTATTATTTGTTTTTATGAATTTTTCATCTCGGCTCAAACACCGGTTTAATTCTGTCTGACCACGGGCCTAAGCCAAGTCATCAGACAATTGACGCTGTTGAGTTTGATTTATAGAGTTAGGATGCAATTCCCTCTCTGACTCTGTCTGTAAAAATTTTCGTACGATTCTACAAGTGTTTAAAATAACTGCTTTTTGTAAATTAATGAATATGTAATCCGGTAAACTTAACTTTTTTATTGACTTATGTAGTTGTATAGGAATAACTCCTGTTGTAGAAAGAACTATTGGGACTATGGATACAGCTTTGAGGTGCCACATACGCATGATTTCTTCTTTCAATTCGACATATTTTGTTAATTTTTCTGTAATTGTACTTTGTAGGTTATGGGTGTTAGGGATGGCTATGTCAATGATAACGGCAGTTTTCTTAATTTTATCAATAAGTAACAAATCTGGTCTATTAAAATGTATAGTTCTATCTGTCAATATTCCCCTATCAAAATATAGTTTGTAGTTAGTATTTTCAAGTATGGTATCTGGTGTGTATTTGTAGTATGGGACTTTGGGTGCTAAGGGTATGAGGTTATATTTTAGTGCCAGGTTTTGGTGAATTATGCTAGCTACTTGGTCGTGTCTATGTTTGTAGTCTGTTTGAACAATTGCCCTACAGGCTCCGGTAATATGTTGGATGGTTTCGGATGCACTATTACAACGTCTACATAAATCTGTGGGAAGGTTAGGTATTTTAATGATGTATTTCTGATAGTTCCTGGTCTCTATTATTTGGTCCTGTATAGCTAGCATAAATCCTTCGGTCTCAGGGAAGAGTTCACCTCGAGTGAGCCAGGCGTTCGACGCATCTTTGTCGACATGAGTTTGGCACAAATCTTGGCGATGTCTTCCATGTAGAGACTTCCGGGTCCATTCTTCTATTTTTGTCAGTCTGTCTGTCTGTTCTTCGTTTTTTTGTACATTGTTGTCACTCAGATTGAGAGGCGTAAGTTTGTTATCATTTTGAACTATTGCCGAATGAAGATTTGATGTCTCTGTTTTTTTATGGAAATATGCTCTTAAGTTACTAATTTGTTTATTGTGTAAATTTTGAATATCTATTATTCCTCTACCCCCTTCGATTCTAGGTAACGTCTGTCTCTGTACACACGCTCTTGGGTGATGCTTTCTGTTTTTTGTCATTGTTGTATTTATATTGCGTTGTAGTTGTTTGAGTTCGGTTTTGTTCCACTTTATTATTCCAAAAGAGTATGTTAAAATAGGTATTGCATAGGTATTAATGGCTTTAACTGTATTTTTCGCATGTAGTTCGGTTTTTAATATACTATTTAATCTATGTTTGAATTTAGTACGGAGATTGGCTTTTACATCCTTATCTAAAATTTGACTATTCTGCCTGTAACCTAAATATTTGTACGTTTCATGTTCTTCTAACGGGTCTATTGTTTCCCCAGAGTCTAATTGATATGACATCGAATAGTTTTGCCCTGCCTTAACTGCATTAATTTTGCATTTATCAATGCCAAAATTCATCCTAATGTCTTGGGAAAATTTATCCGTAATTTTTAACAACATTTGTAAATCATTATTACTAGATCCAAATAGTTTTATATCATCCATGTAAAGCAAATGAGTAAAATTAAACTTATTATCTGTACTATTAACATTTAAATTATTTATAGGTTGAGTCGTTTTGTAATTTATTGGGTATCCTTTATTAGAAGCATTTAATAGATTTGACAAAGGGTTCAAGGCAAGGCAAAACCATAATGGGCTTAGGGTGTCACCTTGGAAGATGCCACGTTTTATCTTGATTTCGTCTGTTTCTATATTTTCTGTTTGTGTACGTAATATAAGTTTGGTAGTCCACGTGTTCATTAGGTATTGTAAAAACGTTATTAATTGAGGGTGAATTTTATAAATTTCAAGTAGGTATTTGAATCAACCAAGAGTGCGGGACAGAATCATACGCTTTTTTGTAGTCTATGTAAGCTGTATACAGATCTTTTTTGTATTGCTGAATTTGTTTTAGTATAACTGTATCTATTGTAAGTTGTTCTTTACATCCCTGACTATTTTTTCTAGCTCCTTTCTGTTGTTCATTTAGAATATGATTGGTTTCTGTATGTTTGTATATTAACTGTGCAAGGCACGCTGTGATGATCTTATATATTGTTTGAAGGCAGGTTATTGGTCTATATTTTGCAGGGTTCGTTGTGTCATTGTAATCTTTGGGTATCATGAATGTAGTGCCAATTGTAATGTAAGTTGGAATTAACTCAGGGTTTTGTATGAAATTATTAATGTGTTTATATAGGTAAGGTTGTAAAAAAGTAAATTTCTTGTACCAGTAGTTTTGAATATGATCGGGTCCCGGTGCTTTCCAGTTATGTAGGTTTTTAAGGACGTTATTGAAAATGTCCACAGGTATGCGTTCATAATTCATCGGTTCAGTAGTTTCATGTTTATTTCTCTCTTCTTCAATCCACTGCGCTTCATTATTGTGATCAACTGAATTCTCCCATATGTTAGACCAGAATTCTTTTAGCTCATTAGATGGTGGCAATGGTGGATTTGTTCTGTTTTCTGAAGTATTATCATTATGATTCGAAGTTTGCTGACTTATGGTTCTATAGAAGGATTTTTCATTGTTTTGGAATTGTTTATTCTGTGTTTTCCGAAGGGTACAAGCTACATAACGCTTAAGACGGCTACTGTAAACAGCAAGTTTTTGCTTTAGAGTGTCTAAAAATTGTAGAAGTTGAGTATTTGGATCTTCATGCACTGTATGTAATCTAAACTGTTGTAAAATATTATCTACGCGACTTTGCATGGCTCTACTTCTATTGCCGTTAATAAAATGTGTCAATAAACCAATATTTTTGCGTAACTTACTTATTCTACGTTCTAATCTTTTTTGCCAGTTGGGTTTGTGACGTTTGTATTGTTCTCTGTTATTTACTAAAATAGGAATACTTAGCTTAGCACCGTTAAGTTTAGCTGCTGTCCATGCTGCAGAATAAATAATAGCTTGTAACATTTCAAATGATGTATCCATATCTATATAATTTTTAAATACATTTTTATCTAAATAACCTACTATTTTCGCTAATCGTTTAGAAGTTTTTTGTCTCGGTATGAATGGTCTTTTTATCGGATCAGTTGTTTTAAAATATTCTAATGCATTTTGGAAAGTGGTTTCAATTTCAATATTATTTTCGTCTTGTTCTTGTTCAATGTCTAGGTTGTTTTCTTGGTTGTCTGTATCCGTAAATATTGTTGAATCTATCCTATTGAAATCATTTGTTTCATCTTCGTTGTTGTGTAAACTAATCTCATTGACGTTACTCAAACTAGGTTCGTTGGTCGTTCTTAATTCATCAGCTACTTCTTGTTTTATTCGATCTAGTTCAGCAGTATTGAATATCTTATTATTTATTATTATTCTTCTTTGGTCAGCTACTCTTTGCTCTGTAATATGTGCTAAATGTGGGAATTTATTGATAAAATGTTGGTGTAGTAATTTTCGATAAGATGTCCTATTTGTATCTAGTAGTGTTATTTTATAATATGCTCTAATAATTTCTTCATTAAGCTCACGACTCCAGCGCATTCTTTGACCAGGTTGTTGTTGTTGTGAATTTGTATGAGATATTGCTATTGTGTTTGGTTGACTACGGCTACTAGAACTGGGGTTATTGACAGATATACTATTTAGATATGTTGTTGCGTCGTTACGTATGTCATTGACTTCCTGTACTGTTAACAATTTTCTTCTAATTATTGCTCTGCGTTGATCACCTATACGCTGTCTGCTAACTTGTACTTCAGGGAATTGCTCTAAAAATTTGATGTGTAGTTCCGGTAAATAAGAAGTGGTGTCGTTTTCTATTGATGTTAGAATATAATATGTGCGGAGGATGAACTTATTCATTTCTTTACTCCATTTTATGCGCACACGTTTAGCCTCGCCGGGTGCAGCATCATCGACAGCAAGTGTCGCCTGCACAACGTCTTCGGCATTAGATGTCGAAATAGAAATAGTAGATAAAGACGAAGGATTAGCAATAGGGTTCAAGTATGAGGGAGGAGAGGAAGGAAGTGAAGGAAAAAGGGAGGAAGGTGAAGAGGAAAGAGGAAATTGTGTTCGGCTGTCATCTTGTTCGGGTGACCCGGCAGGGGCCCGCCTGCTCAACCCACTGCCACTGACGGTCCGTATACTGAGGCACTCAGCGTCAGCTCCAAGTGCGCCCCGGCGATCGCCCCCGGGAAGCGACCCTATACGTAATTTCTTTCTCGCTCTAGTCTCCATTGTGATTGGGTTACCAGAGCCACGTTAGCCATCCAGTAGAATAACATTATGTTGCCCGCCCCCCACGATGATCTGGTGTTCGATCAGGGCGTGTGGTTGGATTTTAGGGGGCTTATTATTATTATTATTATTACAAAAATTTAAGACATTGGCTGCCATTTTTACGGTTATGCAGTTCCGTGAAATAAGCAAACCGAAGATGGGAAGAAGATTTACCAATGATGAAAAAACTATGGCTCTCAGTGTCTATAAAATGGGACCAAAGGCATATAGATGGTTAAGTAAAATATTTGTTTTGCCATCTCCAGTCACACTTAGTAGAATGGTCTCCAGAGCCTATTTGAAACCAGGCATAAATGAAAATATTTTCGAACAATTAAAAAAAAGAATTGTGAAGATGAAGGACGATGATAAGTTATGCTCAGTCCTTTTCGATGAAATGGCTATAACCCCTCATTTTGAGTACAATCAAAGGAAAGATAAAATATCAGGATTCGTAGACAAAGATGGTAATTCACAAAAAAAATTGCTGACCATGTCCTGGTATTTATGATTAGAGGGCTTATAAGGAATTATAAGCAGCCCATTTACTATTCATTTTGTTCAGGCAGTACGACTAAAGAAAGTTTGGCGGCTAATTTTGAATGAAAATAAATGAAATAAAATGATAATAAATAATCTCCGTTTTTCAGAGAAAGAAAAGAAAAAAAAAATTATGGATGAAAGTTGATTTTTCGGAGAGATAAACTTTTTAATGTAAAATAATTGTAATAGTTTTAAAGTGTTAAATTTTTAATGTAATATAAATTGTCATGTTTGTGTACGATAGCGCAATAAATGAATATTGTATTCTACCACATAAATGATAGTACTTTTATACTGATAAAGCAATTGGTGCAAAATTATTCCCTAACCATTCCAAAATATCAAACATGCTCAACGTTAATCAAGTTTTCACTTCTGCCGGCACTCCCGGAGTGCAACCCGTTTTTTTTATTTTTATAATTTCCATAGAAATTAAAATTTAAAAAACTAAAAAAAAAATGAAACAGGAGCATGATCATGGCAGTTATAAGTTTTATGCAACAAAAATGTTTGCTCAAGTGTCATTATCCAGGGAGAAAACAGTCGACTACGTTTGTATAGAGAGAGCACCCAGTACCCTTTCCTCTTAAGAATTGGCCATACTTCCTCATTACATTTTTTTCGGGGATAGTTGTATGAAAAAGACATAAGCATGCAAAAATGAGCTATTTCCTTTGATTTGCTATAATATGTTTGTTTCTAAGAATTGATGATTGTTAAGGTGATTATTTTTTTGCAAAATTAACAGCTACGATTCCTGACTAGGCCTAGGGTCAAAAATCGAATGATGCAGTTTTGAGGTTTTAGTTTTTGTCAAAATCGGGTACGCAACTCCTTTCAGCATTTTTATCTTGTAGTTTAGGATATAGTCCTGAAGGTGCCTGAAGGCCCATGTAAAATCATTCACCCGTTATATATAAATACTTATTATATTTTTATGTTTTTGATTTGCATAAAAAAAAACTTGAGGTGTCAAGGGACACCCGGAGGGTTTTGGCGGGAACGAGTTAACAACATGTCGTGCTGCAGTTTTATTTTCATAAAACTTAGATGTAACCCGAGTTGAATTGTATAATTCTGGTGGAATGTTATTCAATTTAGTTCTGTGAAAGTGCACAAGTGTAGTGAAAGTAAAAATCAGTGTCAAACATGCAGTTTTCTCGTTGCCTCCAAATCTCCTATTAAGGTTATGGTAAACTTGCCACCGCTTTACTATAGCCCCTGACTTGACGGACTATGACGACTTTGACTGTATTGAAACACTTTAGGCCCGATTTATGAAAAATCGGGTCATAATTTGATGCAAAATATAACTTGACACTGGCTAAATGCACACGTGCGAAGCCATAATAAAAGAAAAAAAAAAGGAACACCCGGATGGAACGAAGTTTCTTTCGATTAATTTAGTGAAGGAATTGTAATAAAATCAAAAAGTGTCGTTACAACTTTTGGTCTTAATTTTTTTTTAAAATTTTGTTCTTAATTATAGTTTACATACAAGTACCAAATGTCGTCTTATTCAAAAAAACCATATTTCAAATTGGACCAACTGCGAATTGGACGAAACGCGCCTAAAGGAAAATAATAGTTAGCAGCTTCTATACAGTGTTTGTGATCGTATGGATAGACTGTTGAATCCGGCGTTACTTTTCGGAACTCCATAATATCTATGGAAGTTTTAATATTTAGTTCCGAGCCTAGTGCCAAAATACAATGTGCACTGCCCTCCCGCCCACTTGAAGAGGCATGTAATGAGGACAAACAAAAATTTGTATTAGTGACACCATTCATAAACCACAAAAATCAATGTGGTACTCTAGGCTCGGGACTAAAAACTAAATATTAATACTTCCATTAAAGTATTATAGTCCATAGTTACAGTATAGTGATAGTTTACAGTGAAGTAAATAAATAAAATAAAGTTTGAAAACATGAGCAATCTATGAGCAATAGCATACTAGCACCCATACACCATCGTGTATAGAAGCCGCGCGCGCATTCGAAGCAAAGCAACCGCTTGCCTACTTCTCAAAGCCGTAGAAGCCTTTTGTATGCATAATACCCAAGATGCGATACGTGCGCTGCAAATCTGAACGATTTTTATTTCTGCATATCAAACTTTAACTGGAATACCAGTAGTAGTTCAAGGCTACTATATTCTGTGTTATGGTAAGATTAGCATAATTAATAATGGTTTCAAAAATTTCACTAACCATACCATAATGCTCACTAACGGGAGCTTTTAGTAGCTGCAGCGTAAACTGCGTCGAGCGGTTTTTTAGTTTTATGTGATAGCAACACTAAAACGAAATGTCAAAAATGTTTCAGAATGTTCGTACTCCGTCCGAAGTTCAAAGCATGTGACTAGGGATGTGACATCTCTGTTTTACTATTTGCAATTTATTTAAATTAGAAGGAGATGACAAATTATGTATTGTGTATTTTAATGCACTTTTTCTTTTTATATCCCGTACACCTGTAATGTTGATTTTATTCTCTTTGCTGTCAATTTTGTCAAATAAAACAACAACAAGCATGCAACGAGAGAGAATTTATTAATTTACGCCAAATCCATCGTTTTTATCTTGAATGAGCCAGTGTAGTGGAGATATAATAAGTACCTAAAGAGTTAGTGAGTTGTGTGGGACGAGATCGACATCGAGAAGATAATGGAAGGTGTGTGCCGAGTGTGTCTAGCTGAGGATCGTGAGATGTATCGCATCGCGAACACGGCGCTCGAACAGACGTACGATGTAGTAACCAACATTAGGGTAAGCCTGAGTAGTATAGTGTAGGTATAGCTAGTGTCGACATGGTGTGACCGAAATGGTGGATGGTTGCAGTTGCAGGGTGCTGACTGGCCGACTGCGTTGTGCTGCGTCTGTGTGTCGCAGCTGCGCCGATGTCGCAGGTTTATTGAAACTGCGAGAGAATCCAACGACGCGCTGGACCGATGGTACAGCACGTACACAGACGTGAGTACCTATATCATACGTCCGCATCGTGTAGACGTCTCTGGACGCGACACTCATCTATCAACCTTATGGTTTCAGTGGAAGCGTATGGAACGACCGCTGTTCTCCTTCACTACGACCCCCACTGAGTGTATAGACTATCAAGAGCCACAACTCAAGCAGGAGCAGAGCACACAAACAGGTCTCATCTCGTCTCTGGTGATTTACTGAACTGATTGCATGAGTGTAGGTAGCTGCACGAAAAATTCACGAGAATCGATCAAGCTATTTCAGAAAAGTTTTGTTAAAAACACTGTGACACGTGAATTTTATATCATACTAGTTGCGCCCCGCGGTTTCACCTGCGTAATCATTTTCTGCACAACTTTCTTCATTTTTTATTTCATAAGATCCTTCTCCTAATAAAAACAAACAGACCAAAAAAAGAATTGGCCAAATTGGTCCAGGCGTTGTTGAGTTATGCGCTTACCAACACATTTTGCGATTCATTTTTATATTATAGTTGTGACACGAGAATTTTATATAATATAAATATATTTATGTTTCAGATGATGAAAGTAAAAATGTTGCACAAACTTTCATCAGGTTTGAAATAAAGCATGAAGTCAATTGTAAAGATGTTCAAAGTGATCCGTTACAAATGTTATTTGAAGCAAATGATAATACACAAACTTTTGATGATGAACAAGACTACACACAGATATCATATGATCAAAATAACGAAGCAAAGATATTACCTAGTGTTCAAAGAACCATTTCAGATGTTTTAGATGATGTAAAAAGTGAAACCGATCCTGTTAAATCGAATGTTGAAACTAAATGCACAATGTTACATCAGGATCTTGCTTCGAAAAGTCTCAAATCTGGGAAACTAATCAAGGTCGATCCAGATAAAATAAGTGAGTAGTTTCTGTACATATTGGAATATGAAATATGTAACTGTATAGATTTTTTGTAGTGTAGCCGGATGCATAATTGCAGCCCTCGGTAGAGTTCTAAAATTACTATTATTGGAATGTTTTCATTCTAATAATTTTTGTTTGATAAATTGTTGAGTTAGAACTTTAAACTTCAACTAAAGCAGGTGCCTAGAATCTTGCTTGTGTTGAAAATATTCTTATAACAACCGTTTTGGAGCTATACGGTGGGTCTGCAATTATGCAGCCGACTGTACATCAACAAACTTTAATCACTATGCTCTAGTAAAGGAATATAAGAAAGGAACATAGTTCAGAAAATGACATGTCCTAGATTAGAATTACCCATAGTTCAAAAGTTGCCCATGATGTTGATGGAGAGAGGTTTTAAGGTTGATCGCCGAGGATACCTCAAACAAAAACTTGAGAGGTGTCAAGGGACACCCGGATGGAATGAAGTCTCTTTCGATTAATTAGTGAAGGAATTGTAATAAAATCAAAAAGTGTTGTTACAACTTTTGGTCTTAATTTTTTCCGTCTAGCCCCCTTTCGCAACTTATTTGTTTATAGCCTGATGGCTAATTGCAGATCAAACTCAGAAGAAAAATACACGTCAAGCGAACGCTCGGCCGAGCTACATTTTAGGCGGAGTGTTAGCGGAAAGGGTACCTGGGGCTCTCTCCATACAAACGTAGTCGACTGTTTTCTCCCTAGATAATGTCATGGCAGTTATAGGATTTATGGCATAAAAATATTTGTGCTAGTGTCATTATCCGGGGAGGAAACCGTCGACTGCGTTAGTATTGAGAGAGCGCCGGTACCCTTTCACCTTAAGTGAAGGCCCTGATAGTTCTAGTGAACTCGACCCTCAGTCTGTCCATGCATAATTGTTTCTTAATCAAAATTCTAACTTTTTATTGTAATTTTTAACATGCCAGTCTGCAATTTAAAGAACGATAGTAAGGCGACAATTGTGGCACTGTACATGGAAGGTCGCAATATAACACAAATAGCTAAAGCGACTGGTTATACCGTAAGTTATCCTAATTCTAACTAACCATCTGATTATCCTAATTCTAACCATCTGATTATCCTAATTCTAACTAACCATCTGATTATCCTAATTCTAACTAACCATCTGATTATCCTAATTCTAACTAACCATCTGATTATCCTAATTCTAACTAACCATCTGATTATCCCAATTCTAACTAACCATCTGATTATCCTAATTCTAACTAACCATCTGATTAACCTAATTCTAACTAACCATCTGATTATAATAATTCTAACTAACCATCTGATTATCCTAATTCTAACTAACTATCTGATTATTCTAATTCTAACTAACCATCTGATTATCCCAATTCTAACTAACCATCTGATTATCCGAATTCTAACTAACCATCTGATTATCCTAATTCTAACTAACCATCTGATTATCCCAATTCTAACTATCCATCTGATTATCCTAGTTCTAACTAACCATCTGATTATCCCAATTCTAACTAACCATCTGATTATCCCAATTCTAACTAACCATCTGATTATCCTAATTCTAACTAACCATCTGATTATCCCAATTCTAACTAATATTATAAATTCGAAAGTTTGTTTATTCATTTACTGACTGGACCGATTTGGATGCAAATTTAGGAGATGGCCTTTCGATCCCGAAATTCCCACGGGATCGGGACTTTAGCGGGTGAAACCGCGGGGCGCAGCTAGCGTAATATAAAATAGTAAATCTTTCGACTAGTCCAATTTGAGGGGAATAGTTTAGTTTTTTTTTCTATTAATTATAGCTTCGCACGGCTTGTGCATTTGGCCAGTGTCAAGTTATATTTTGCATCAAATTATGACCCGATTTTTCATAAATCGGGCCTAAAGTGTTTCAAAACATTCAAAGTCGTCATAGTCCGTCAAGTCAGGGGCTAAAGTAAAGCAGTGGCAAGTTTACCATAACCTTATTAGGAGATTTGGAGGCAACGAGAAAATTTCATGTTTGTCACTGATTTTTACTTTTACTACACTTGTGCACTTTCACAGAACTAAATTGAATAACATTCCACCAGAACTATACAATTCAACTCGGGTTACAACTAAGTTTCATGAAAATAAAACTGCAGCACGACATGTTAACTCATTCCCGCCAAAACTCCTAGTTTAGTTTTATTAATATTTTTAGAGGAAAACGGTGAGACGTTGGGTAAGGAGGTATAGAGAAGAAGGTAGTATAGCAAGTCGTGCGCGATCTGGAAGACGACCACATATCGGACATTCTCAGCGACGTTTTATGCTGAACGAGTACATGCAGAATGGTTACATAAAGCCCAAAGATTTTGTTGAAGTGTTCAATACATCACAATCAACCGTTGTTCGCACACTGCGCATTGAAGGTTTTCAACGGAGGCAATTTCTGTTGCAACGATATAGCGAAGAACGATTGCTATTTGCACGAAACTATATAGACTTTAACTGGGAAACGACAGTTTTTTGCGATGAAAAGACTTTTACACTAAGTCAGAGAGGAGGGCTGAAATCATGTGTAAAGACTAGTAATAATAATGTAAAGAAAACAAAAACAGGTAGGACACTCTACAATATAGCATTAATACGAATATTTGTGTGCGAGGTGAATATGTCTTAATATTTACAATATACGTTTATAAGTACACTACCAGCGTAACGTTTATCATCCTGTGCAGCACTATACCCTTTCCAATCGTTTATTTAAATTTTGACATCTCTAATACTTAGTCAAATAGTGATACCCAGACCCGTCACCGATTCGATTTATTTTATCGATCGATTTTATTCATGAAGAAGTTTTAATCGATTTTTCGTAATTTTATGATAATTAACAACACTGGACGCGGCGGCGACACGTGCCGCCATTCTGTTGTCAGTGTTAATCCACATGCTAGTGCGGCATGGTGGCCCAGTTGACGTGGTGACCCAGTAGGCACAATGGTCACCATGCCGGACTGCCAAACACAGGGTTGCGGGTTCGATTCCCGCCGCAGACATGTATTTATGCTTAGATATTTGTCTGTGGTCTGGTTGTTTCTTTGTATCATAAGTATATATTTACAAAAGAAAAGTATATAAGTAGTTATCCGGTGTCTAGCATATTAATGCAAAATAATAAAGTTTTTTGGGTTTTTACTTGATTTGATATAAAATATAATCACAATAAATTTATTGTATGTTTTATTAATATAATCCATAATCGATTTATTTCAAAACCGTTTTTAGTCTGTGGTCATTAATTACGAATGACACATCTCTTGAATTATTCCGATCTGTCACCCTGCTTTGTCCCCATGGGGTGACAGAACGGACAAAAAAGTTTGATCTGTCCCCCTGTTACCGATGAGGGGACAGTTCGAACTTTATTCAGCTCCTTAATGTTTTATCTGTCCCCCTATCGGTATTAGGGGGACAGATCAAACTTTTTTATTCCTGTTTGTCCGCCATAGAATTAAATAGTTATATATGTATATATTCTTAAAATCATACAGAAGAATATTATTTATTTTTGGTTACGTTCTTAAAAATAATGCAACCTTTTATTAATTAAAAGATAAAATGGTTTCGGTTTATAATCGCCTTTATTTATTTATGTTATAAAATCAGTCTCGAATAATTTTATTATCAATCTCATAAATCACGAAAGGTACGTATTATTACACAATCAGTCTTATTAAGATATAAATATTTATAATTAAACTTACTAACATCACGAACATTTCTTTATCAATCAACATAAAATCTTGCTATAAATATAAATAACAACAGATATTGTACATATTACAATTAGTCTTCTGATTTGACTTCTTACCTAGTTACTACAAATGAAACCTGCATCCTTTTGTAGAATAACCAACAGCATATTTATGTTGGGCTTCTTTTTTCCGACTGCGTTATTTAACGCATGGTGCCAGCCCTCTAGAAAGTTTGTAGTGCGATGACGTTCACCAAAAACACACCAGGTTTTTCTGAACTCAGCATCACGCGGTTTGATCCATTGTTTGATCATATACAGACGAAATTTCTTACTTTGTTCATCATTCGGACTTTCTGATGCGATATAAGCCCATCCATTTAAAATTTCACTATCAGGTATCAGTGGCAGGACGGCACTCAATGCCACTTGCCTTTTCAAAAGTTTTGATTTAGTTAGCTTAAGAGCGGCTCCCTTCTTCCATACAGTTTGGTTGTAGTGAAAGAAACAACCTATAACGGTGACTTCTGGAAAAATCTTTTTTATTGCCTTCATTGCTGCAATTTCATAATCAGATTTATAAGTTTTAGGTTTCCAATCTGGAATTTGTGATTTGATCAGGTTAAATGAAATTTCGTAACTTTTTTGATCCTTGTGACTCATTAAAGCGTAAACTACGGGCACAATATTAGTAGTCACATTTTGTCTGCCGAAATCTGCATAAAAATTATAGAGTCATATCACAACAGATCCAAAACCAATTGTCTCCAACGTTGAATAGTCGCACAAAAACAAATATTCTAAAAGATGAATACATAAGTACTTGTCAAATGCAGTTTGTAGCTGGTGAAATTACTGTTGGTCATTTATTGGAGAAATTGAGATAGACATGTTTTTATATATTTTATGTTGTATGTTTATATTTTAGTTGACAGTTATACAGTTAAAAATTAAAGTTTTATAATTCGTTAGACAATCGATATCGTTTATTTAAGTTTTCAAATTATTTACATTATTAATTTTTAGTTTATTAGTCCAGGTTTCATTTAATTTTATAGTAACTAGGTAAGAAGTCAAATCAGAAGACTGATTGTAATATGTACAATATTTACTGTGATTTATATTTAAAGCAAGATTTTATGTTGATTGATAAAGATATTTTCGTAATGTTAGTAAGTTTTAATATGAATATTTGTATCTTAATAAGACTGATTGTGTAAAATGTACCTTTCGTGATTTATGAGAC
The DNA here is from genome assembly GCA_951213275.1 of Idaea straminata. Taxonomy (NCBI): domain Eukaryota; kingdom Metazoa; phylum Arthropoda; class Insecta; order Lepidoptera; family Geometridae; genus Idaea; species Idaea straminata. The sequence goes on from OX577872.1 coordinate 2,797,087, forward strand.
TGATAATTATTAGAGACTGAATTTATAACTTATATAAATAAAGGTGATTATAAATCGAAACCATTTTGTCTTTTAATTAATAAAAGGTTGCATTATTTTTAAGAACTTAACCAAAAATAAATAATATTCTTAAGAATATATACATATATAACTATTTAATTCTATGGCGGACAAACAGGAATCAAAAAGTTTGATCTGTCCCCCTAATACCGATAGGGGGACAGATAAAACATTAAGGAGCTGAAAAAAGTTCAAACTGTCCCCTCATCGGTAACAGGGGGACAGATCAAACTTTGTCCGTTCTGTCACCCCATGGGGACAAAGCAGGGTGACAGATCGGAATAATTCCATCTCTTAAGTGGGCGGAGCCCGTCCATGAAGTACAGTATTACCTGTAGTACATTGTATCAAAAATTATTACGAAACTTTATGTGCGTGATCTGTCAAAAGTTAAATAAACGATTGGAAACACTATATATTAAAACACACACCACACAGACGCACCACATACTGTGTAACTACACATTACCATAAGACGAATCAATTAACCAGTAAATTACAACCTCATGCTAACATGTTGAAAATTATAATCACACTGAGGACTAACAATTCATTTATTTCAGAGTTTTAAATCCATAGTATTGTTAGTATGACTTATGAACAAGTAGTTAGTAAAAAAAACATAAGATATTTAAGGCCAGGTGCTAATAAAGCTACCAAAATCGAACTTTGTTTAAAGCAACTCTAAGTAATCAAGTACTCTTTTTTTGTTATTTGGATATAAATGGATATTGTAGTTTAATAACCATATTTTTGTTTATTGTGGTTGAAAACATGATATGAACAACTTCGTTCGATAAAAAAAATGTTAGAAAACAGAGAATTATTAGATCGTTTATCGGGTTTTATTCAAAAATAGTTAACGTTTGTCTCTAAAAATGAATCAAATGATAGGTTTTGACCTGTAGGAACTATATTTGTGGATAATAATGCTAAAATGTTTTGCATATCGATCAAATATAACAGTTAGCACGCAGCGCGCTACGTATTTAAGAGCGGGGGCTAAGGTAATGTGAATACCTACACACGGTACTGGAAGAGAGCCTTAATTAATTGGCCCGATATTTATGATTAAATAGTACGACTCTAGCCCGCTTGTGTACTACAGTCCAATGTCGTACTGTCGGGCAATCCAAGCGCTGCACTATTGGGCTGAGGAGAAGGTTGGCATTGCATTGACGCGGCGCATCAGTGAGGCTACTCTTTTCCGCATTATTGTGTGGAAATCATCCACTCTTGCCTCCGCCCTTAGTCTTGACTAATAATTCAAGTATTTATATATGTGTGAAGACTTTGAAGACCGTCGTAAGTTTGACGTTCTTCTAATAGTCTTTACATACACACGGTATTGGACTTACGATTCGTAAGTCCGATACTGGTTTATAGTATCACTAGCTGCGGCCCGCGGTTTCACCCGCGTAAGTATCGATCCCGTGGGAATATCGGGATAAAAAGTACCCTATATGTTAATCCAGGTCTCCAGCTATCTACATACCGAGTTTCATCCCAATCGGTCCAGTGGTTTTAGCGTGAAGGAGTAACAAACACACACACACACACACGCACACACAAACTTTCACATTTATAATATTAGTAGGACTAGCAGCGCTCCGCAGTTTCACCCGCGTAACTCCCGATCCCGTGGGAATATCAGGATAAAAAGTAGCCTATACCCTTCCTCGATAAATGGACTATCCAACACAAAAATAATTTTTCAATTCGATAAGATTAGCGCGTTCAAAGAAACAAACTCTTCTGCTTTATAATATATCTATCTATACTTATATTATAAAGCTGAAGAGTTTGTTTGTTTGAACGCGCTAATCTCAGGAACTACTGGTTCGAATTAAAAAAATATTTTTGTGTTGGATAGTCCATTTATCGAGGAAGGCTATAGGCTACTTTTTATCCCGAAATTCCCACGGGATCAGGAGTTACGGGGGTGAAACCGCGGAGCGCTGCTAGTAAGTAATAAGTATAGATTGTAGAGGACTGCAAGTTTACTTATGATGCATATTGTACCTATTTCAACTTTTCACACAAATATTAATTTTATTAATAAAACTTGGTATGTAGAAGTAGCTGAGGCTCTGGAAAATAACACATAGGCTACTTTTTATTATATGCATTTAGTGGATAATATATTATATTATTTCAGGAAAGATAATAGTGAATGTATGGGGATGGATGAGCGCACAAGGGCCGGGTGAGTTGGTGTTTATGAATACTCGCCCTAATAGCGAACAGTATCTTGAAATATTACGTGATACAATGTTACCTACCGTCCGAACTGTATTCCCAGAAGGTGAATTATCACAAATTAACTTTGTACACGACAACAACTGGTACACATGTCGGTCCCGAGGTGTTCAACAATGGCTCAGCGAGCAGTCAAACATTAAAGTTATACAATGGCCGCCGTGTTCCCCAGATCTGAATCCGATTGAAAGAATATGGGACATAATAGTGCAGAGATGGGAAGGTAGAGCCGAGAGGTCTTCCGAGCAGGTCAAGGCACATTGTTTGCAGACGTGGGAAAGCTTACGTGGGACAGATCTGTGTGAGAATATTGTGGCTTCTATACGGCAACGTCTTCAAGCCTGCATTGATAATAAAGGTGGCCATCTAATTTCATCGATTAAAATATAAGCATTATAATTTAAGTGTTTTACAATCAATTAAACTTTATAGAATTGGTTATATTGGGATATTTTATTTCTATTTCTATATTTTTCAAAGTACATACTGAAATCAAGTCAAGCACATATTTCGGAGGGGTTTTGTGTCAAAATTACAAGTGCTACATCAATCTACCTACTTAGTAGTTAAACGGCTGATTCTACTGTACAAATCTAAAAGTGAGCACTTTACTGCATTTCACGGAGTTATTCTGTTCACCACTCCGAAGATCTTCACTTAATTATGGGACCAACATAAAGACCTTGAGACCATACATTTCAAATAGGTACCTAACAAAAGAACCATCGAAATCGGATGTTTTAAGGCGGAAATATCTAGAAGTCCTCTCCAATAAAAAATGTTCTACTACAAAGATCTTTAAGGGCAGGTGCTAATAAAGCTATCAAAATCGACCTTTGTTTTAAGCAACTCTAAGTAATCAAATACTCTTTTTTTGTTATTTGGATATAAATGGATATTGTAGTTTAGTAACCATATTTTTGTTTATTGTGGTTGAAAACATGATATGAACAACTTCGTTCGATGAAAAAAATGTTAGAAAACAGAGAATTATTAGATCGTTTATCGGGTTTTATTCAAAAATAGTTAACGTTTGTTTCTAAAAATGAATTAAATGATTGGTTTTGACCTCTAGGAACTATATTTGTGGATAATAAATAATGCTAAAATGTTTTGCATATCGATCAAATATAACAGTTAGTACGCAGCACGCTACGTTTTCGAGGGCGGGGGCTAAGGTAATGTATGGGCCTACACACGGTACTGGAAGAGCGCCTTAAGATTGTAAATCTTGTACCTATCTTTCGTCTAAACCTATACTAATATTAAGAGCGCCTTAAGATTGTAAATCTTGTACCTATCTTTCGTCTAAACCTATACTAATATTATAAAGAGGAAAGCCTTGATTGTTTGTTTGTCGGTTATTAATATGACCTATAAAGAATTACCAGCGAACAGGCTGTCAGATGAACGCAACAGACGAGACGCTTCGCTCGCTCGATCACTAATGAGAAAAAATATTGATGCAATTGTAAGTAACTGATCGTTCACTGCTCGAGCGTCGATGACAATGATCGTTGCACATACACATGCTATTGTGTGCGTAATGCCCAAGTTGCGTAAAATACGTGCAAGCAATCATGACCTTATAGGTGTAATTGCACATTATCATACTTTAATACCCGGACTACCAGACAAGTATACCCCGTGCGGCAAATGATGACCTCTGATGGAAAGTAGAAGGGGTATAGTTTAAGTTTAAGGTATAAGGTAAATAATTTAAGAATATCACTGAAAATACTTAAGGCCCTCTTCCAGTACCGTGTGTAGGTATTTTAACATTACCTCAGCCTCCGCGCACAAAGACGTAGCGTGAAAGTGAGCCGCGCGCAACGACTCGCGTACGCGATCAAGCTACGCCACAGTGTAGGTGTAAACAGTGGGCACGCCACAGTGTAGGTAGGTGTCAACAGTAGGTTTTCGTTATCTAATTGGGCTCGATACATAAAATAATAAAAATTTTGTAATAAAATTTTGTATGTAAAGAAGTAATAAACAAACACACTAGACACACACAAACTTTCGTATTTATAATAAATAAGTATATTATTATACCTTGCTGATAAACTTGTTATTGTAAAAAGTCCCTATTGAATTCTAATGACATTTGTAGGTACAAAAGGTAGTGTCACTTCTGAAGTGACGATGGCTTGATCACTTCACGGTAGCGCTCCGTGAAGTGATCAAGTCAGCGTCACTTCAGACTCGCGCATGCTCCCGCCATTATAAAATGGAACACGGTTAATGTTCTATCTGACATGTCTATAGTTAATAAGTCAATGGTTCGTATTTAATTTTCAATCGATAATATCTAGTTATTTACCTGTGGTACGTTATTGCTTCCGCTGTAAGTAATTTTTTGTAACGTTTCCATATATTTTTTATTCAAAATGAGAAGGCCCTTATCTTCTACGAACTAGCAAGCGACTATGTCGTCTGGTCTTATTTCAGCGCAGATGGACGGAATGAGGCAATGTCCGGCGCTGACCTCTCTTGTAATTTATCTCAATGGTTTACGGACGATAATTTTACGTGATAACGTCATAAGAAAACGATGAAAAAATTGAGTTTTTTTCCTATTTTTTTTCTTTTTATATATTTTTTTCATTTATAGTTTGCTTAGACTGACTGGAGCACTCGCTCACTCAATCGCGTCTAATCACCATAACACAAGCCTAGCTGCTTAGACTGGAGCAACAATACAATGTACAAACTTGTTACTAACCTTACCTCTTTATAATATTAGTATATATTATTTGCGGGCACATAAGTTTGTAAATTATTATTTGCGGGAAAAAGTTTGTCATCCCTGCAAATGCAAGCTTTCGCGTGGGGTTCGCTCGAACGCAGCGTGCCGGCAAAAGTGGCATAGGTCTTACCTCGATGACGCCCGGAGGCCCACTGCGAGGAACTGACGCCTGCTAACTGTTATATTCGATCGATTTGCAAAACATTTTGTACTTTTTAGCATTATTATCCATAAATATAGTTCCTAGAGGTCAAAACCTATCATTTGATTCAATTTTTAGAAACATACGTTAACTATGTTTGAATAAAAACCGATAAACGATCTAAAAATTCTCTGTTTTCTAACATTTTTTTATCGAACAAAGTTGTTCATATCATGTTTTCAACCAAAATAAACAAAAATATGGTTTTTAAACTACAATATCTACTTATATCAAAATAACAAAAAAAGAATATTTGATTACTTAAAGTTGCTTAACACAAAGGTCGATTTGCGAACACATGGTCTTAAGAGGATTGCGCCAGAGCGGCGCGCGTTGCTAAGTGAGAATCTCGAGAACAGCTGAACCGATTTCGCTAATTCTTTTTTTGTTGTGTAGGTTATTGTCAGGAAAAGTCTTTTGCCTGCTCTTTTAGGAATATTAAAAAAATGTTGCCTAAAAAAATTTTACACATGAAAATAATTTAAAATTCTTAAAAACATACTCAGATTTAAAAAAAAATCTGTTTTTAGTATTTGTTGTTATACAGCAACAGAAATACATAACATATCTGTGAAAATTCCAACTCTCTAGCTATCATGGGACATGAGCCTGGTGACAGACAGACGGACGGACAGCGAAGTCTTTTAACGGGATCCCGTTTTTATCTTTTGGATACGGAATCCAAACTTATAACTATCAAAGTTTTGTTATATAATATAAATATATTATTTTAATAAAAAGTATCAAGATGTCCCAGTCGCGCTAAAAACTAGCGAATCTACAATTATATTTACGTAGCACGTGGCGACGAGAGCGACATAGGTCCTGCCTCGGCAAGGCGTCTGCCGGCAGGGCTGGCGCGATTTCGCGTCGTTTATATACTAGAACTAAATACTTCATTGTGAGATAAGCAAAATATAAGTTATTAAAAAAAATACACCATGTTTTAGATCGTAATGTCGTCATTTGCTAGGTCTAAAAAAAAAACAAAAATCCCTCAGATTTCATCCCAAAACTCACACGTTTAATATCTTGAAATATGGATAAAAATTACAGTATTGAGTATACTTTTCTTGAATGAAAACTTCCAGCAATCGTGATTTTTTCTAAGCCAATCACGAGTAAATGTTTTATTATTCTAAAAGTTATATTGTTATAAGTTTATTATAAACGGTTTACCTACTATCTCGCATCTACCTAGACCGTCAAACGCTAATTTAGAAAAAAGCTTGAGTAAAAACTGTTCTAACGAGAAAACTATATGAATATTTGTAAATGTTTTTGAGCAATTCACTAGATTATGAAATCAATAATCTGAAGTCAATGTCTTAACCACAAATTAAACAAATTTTTGTTTTATTGCCCGTCGGAAATCTTTGTTTTTGACTTCAGCGTGGTTCTAACGGATTACCGACTAATAACGGATGACTCAAAGGTTTGCTACCTATAGACCTATAGGTAGCTAAGTACTTACACAATCGATCGATAAGAATTTTGATTACAAACTACTATCTTATCATTTTTACCACATTTCTTCGAATAGGTAAGTATTATCTTAAGTAACATTCAAAGACGAAACAAAACAATTATAAACTAAATTAATTGACTCCTGATTGCATTCTCTAAGTGTTACTTGAACAATGAAACTGTTATTATTATGCGTTTTATTCGGTGCAGTTAGTTGCAGACCGAATTGTTATGGCAGCTATCAGTGGGTAAACGATTTGTGTAGAGACGTATGGCGGTATGATCAGGTGACAGCGGCCCCGAGTAATGTGGTCACGGTGCCTGTCAACTGTCCACCCGGACAGGAGTACGTAAATGGACAGTGTCGGGATGTTTGGTTCAGGAATATGTTTAATATGTGAGTATATTTATCTATCTATACAGGATTATTAGTTACTATATTAGCAAGCCGTTGAAGGCTACTTCTGTGCACCAAAACAAACAACTTTCGTTTTACGGCTTTTGGAAATTTTAACATTTTTTAAGCTATTGCTTTTATCGCGGGCTTTGAGCGAGGCGACCGTATCAAAAAATTCCGTAACGAAAATAAAACTTAACACCCCACTCCACCTACCATGTAGCTCGACCGAGCGTTCGCTTAACGTGTATGTATATGGTACGACTGTACGAAGCTCGCACGATGCAATAGCTTTACCACGGCAGTCCCCAAGTACCACACTTTTTTATTTAATTTTGTTTAAATTAATGGTCTCTGTAATCTGGCTCTTGAAAGCGGTAGAATCTTTACTTTTGCTGATGATACGGCTATTATATTTCACGGACGAACGTGGAGAGAAGCAAAAGATAACGCTGAATTAGGTCTACAGAAGGTACAAGACTGGCTCAGTCAAAACCTACTTACATTGAATGTTTCTAAAACTAAAGTCATGCCTTTCGCTATAACCAAGAAAACGTTACCTAATGAACAAAGTCTTAGGATCAAATTACACTCATGTCAAAGAAATGACGAACTTTGTGACTGCAATGTACTAGATAGATGCCAAGAAATAAAATACCTGGGAGTCATACTCGACGAAAAAATGACGTGGGTGCCCCATATTAACCAACTAGCGGGTAGATTGAGAAAACTCATATTCATATTTAAAAAATTAAGGTTCATAGCGGATTCGGTGCTTCTCAAGACTGTGTACTATGCATTGGCTGAATCCTTACTTACATACTGCATAACATCCTGGGGCGGAGCTTGTAAAACGCATCTAATACGTCTCGAGATAGCACAAAGGGCATTACTAAAAGTAATGTCTTTCAAGCCCTTTAAGCATCCCACATCTAAACTATATACGGAATGTGATGTTTTAACGGTTCGACAGCTTTTTGTAAGAAATGTCGTAATGAATCATCATTGTAACCTAAGGTTCAATGACGTCTATACCTCAAATAGAAGAAGAAACAATGTCACCAAAATTCCACTATGCAATACTTTCTTTATGCATAGATTTAGCTATTTTCAAGGTCCTAATTTGTATAACATGGTAAACGAAAAACTGAATATCTACCCTAGGAACCAATTTTTGACTAAAATTATGCTTGAAATATGGCTGAAAAGTCTAACCTATGACGACACAGAAGAATTGTTTATAAGAATGCAATAAAATATACCATTACAACAACTAAAATAAAATATTACCTAATCTTAATCTATTTATAGTTTATGTAATTAATACTACACTTATTTAAATATATATATAAGTATATGTAATTTACCTTTTAGCTATTTATACAACTATTATCTATTTATATTATGTACACATAATCTTTTATAAATGTATATTACATAAATATACCTACTTACATACATCTTTTCTCATCCAATATTTACAAATCAAGACCATTCCACTATTTTTATTGTTATTGTTTTCTTCAAACATGTGTAAAATTGTCTAAGTCCATAATATTAGTGGTCTAACTCAACGTAAACAGTTGGTACCGCTCGATCGGTGCAAACCTGATGTGTTCTTTTTTTTTGTGTGATAACTGGCGGTACTTGTAAAAATATTTCACTACGAAATGTCTATTTATGTTATTATGTGTTTAAAATACTATCTTTAATGTAGATGTTGGTTTTATGTTAGTGATGCAGTGTTTATGGTATTTACTTACCTAACTTTCATAACAAAATAGAAAGATATTTAGCGTCATAGAGGAAGAAACTATCGACTGAGATACAGGCTCGGCCTAGTTCAGTTGGTAGTTCTAACTACCTACTTAAACAGATGTTATAATAATCAGGTAAATAACTTCTATCATTTTATTTTTAAGCTCTTTACTACTGTTTACCTAGGTATAAGTTTTTGTATGAACCATAAGCAAATAAAGATTTATTATTATTTATTTATTTAATTGACGGCTTGCTTATATAGTTACACCAATACCGCTGTATTTTTATTTTTTTATTGGAAATAAAAAAATAATTATCAAAATCGGACTACTCTGTAAAAAGTTATGCGTGGTCATAAATTGGATTTAAAAGTACAAAACTTTGCAGTTTTTTGTTACCTACACATTTTCGTAACGAGTAAATTTTTTTCTGGGCTAGGTCCCCACCCACTAACCCGCGTTAAGGAAAAAATACACATCGACTTCAGAACCTCCTCGTTTTTTAGTCGGTTAATTATATATATTATTTCCAGATGGAAGGAGCAAGCGTCGAATGAAGCGCAGGATTCACCGGAAGACGACATGTTCGGTAGAAGTATAATCACCGTCCCCAACCAATGTCCGATCGGTTACCGACCGGACGCACTCGGAAATTGTCGTCCCATTGCTGATATGTAAACACTAGCTTTTTCCCGCGACTTCGTCCGCGTAGAATTAGTAGATTGGACTCAGGCATCACATTTTTCTGTACTTACAAACTATGCCCCCCTTTTTCACCCCCTTAGGGCAAATTTTCGGAAAATCCTTTTTTATCAGATTCCTACGTCATACAAAGAAAACACCCTCCAAGTTTCAGGTCTCTACGATCAGCGGTTGGCTGTGCGTTGATCCGTCAGTCAGTCAGAACAAAGAATTTTATAAGTTTAGACTACAAATCTTTACAGTTTCCCATATCGCACCTCCGCTCAAATAGTGTCATAACTCAAAAACAATATAATCTATTTCATATTTTCAGGAAACCTAGTACCTACCTACTTACACCATTTGGGACAACTTGATTCCTTGGTCCAATCTACTTTAAATTTTGCATAAACATTCTTTAAGAAAATTGACGGAAGACCTGCTCCGTTTTTCATGATCCGACTTTAAGTAAAAAAAAAAAACAAAAAGAAAATCCTATTAGGACCATTTTCGACTAGTACGCGGACGAAGTCGTGAACAAAAACTAGCGGAAAAATTATTACTATGTAAACATTAATTAGACAACGAAATAAAATTCAAAATTAAAATGAACGATGTCTGTGTTAAACCAATGTCTATTACCACGGCTACACACAATACAATTCAATACCTACATACAATTCAGAATGAAAGTCGAGGATGAACGCACCAGACGAGACGCTTCGCTCGCTCGATTAATAATGAGAAAAAATGTTTATGCAATTGTAAGTAACTGATCGTTTGCTGCTCGAGCGACGATGACAACGGTCGTTGCACGCACACATGCTCGTAGTGATACATCAAGTGCTATTGTGTGCGTAATGCCTAAGATGCGTAAAATATGTGCAAGCAATCATGATGTGTAATTGCACATATCATACTTTAATACCCGGACTACCAGACAAGTATACCCCGTGCGGCAAATGATGACCTCTGATGGAAAGTAGAAGGGGTATAGTATAAGGTAAATAATTTAGGAATATCACTGAAAATTCTTAACAAAAGTCCGTATAATATGCTTTTAAACATTCCTTTCATTCCAAACAAAACCTTAAAAAGCTGCAGTGTAAAATTCTAGTAGTTTTTTAGTTACATGTGCTGGCAGCACCAAAACTAAATGTCAAAAATGTTTCATAGTGTCCGCAGTTTCCGTCCCTATTTCAAAGCATGCGACTTGGGATGACATCCTTGTTCTACTCTTTGCAAATAAGGAAAATTAAAAAGAGATGTAAAATTATGTATTTTAATGCATTTTTTTACAAATATGCGATAACACGGCGATGTCTGTAATGTTGAGTTTATTCTCTTTGCTGTCAATTATAGATAACAACAAGAGTTTTATTTAATTTAGCAAAAATCCCATTTAAAACGTAGTGATTATATTCTTATGATCCCATAGTTTTTATCTCGAATGAGCCAGTGTAGTTAGGATAATATTATAATAAGTATGGAGATCGTGAGTTGTGTGAGACGAAATTGAGTAATACATATCGACATCTAGAAGAGAATGGAAGGTGTGTGCCGAGTGTGTCTAGCTGAGGATCGTAAGACGTATCGCGTCGTGAACACGGCACTCGAACAAACGTACGATGTAGTAACCAGCGTCAAGGTAAGCCTGAGTAGTATAGTGTAGGTATAGCTAGTGAAGAGATTGTGTGACAGAGATGGTGGATGGTTGCAGCTGCAGCGAGCTGACCGGCCGACTGCGTTGTGCTGCGTCTGTGTGTCGCAGCTGCGCCGATGTCGCAGGTTTATTGAAACTGCGAGAGAATCCAACGACGAGCTGGACCGGTGGTACAGCACGTACACAGACGTGAGTAACTATATCATACGTCCGCATCGTCTAGACGTCTCTGGACGCGACACTCATCTATCAACGTTATGGTTTCAGTGGAAGCTTATGGAACGACCGCTGTTCTCCTTCACTAAGACCCCTACTGAGTGTATCGACTTTCGTGAGCCACAACTCAAGCAGGAACAGAGCACAGAAACAGGTCTCATCTCCTCTCTATTAATTTACTGAACTGACTACATGACTACAGCTGCAGGAAAAATTCATGAGAATCGGTCAAGCTGTTTTCGGAGGAGTTTTGTTACAAATATATGACACGAGAATTTTATAATAGAAATATATTTATGTTTCAGATGATGAAAGTCAAAATGCTGCAGAAACATTCATTACGATCGAAATAAAGCATGAAGTCACTTGTAATGATGTTCAAACTGATCCCATACAAGTGTCATTTGATACAAATGATAATACACAAACATCTGATGATGAACAAGATAGCACACAGATATGTAATAAAAATAACAAGGCAATAAAAAGATTATCTAGTGGTAAAAAAACTGTTTTAAATGAAGTGAAAAGTGAAACCGATCCTGGTAAATCGAATGTCAAAACTAATTGCACAATGTTACATCAGGATGTTGCTTCGAAAAGTCTCAAATCTCGGAAACGAATCAAGGTTGATCAAGATTTAAGTTGTGAGTAGTTTTTTTTACTAGACTGTTTTACCTCAACAAACTATAGCCACTATGCTCTAGGTTCAGGTCAGGTTCAGGTTGGGACCTCCAATTTCCGCATTTAGGCATCAGTCTGTCCATTGCGCATGATCTTCGACTGCTACTCCAGCTAGCACAGCTCTGGCCAGAAGCGTAGAATCCTCCTGGGGTCCTTGCATACTTCTCGTATTGTTGTTGGGCTGTCAAGTATGTCGGGCCCGTATGTAGCCAGGCTCTCGCACACACTATGCTCTAGTTAAGGAAAGCATTGTTCTGAAACCGACATACCCTAAACCAGAAGTCACCACAGTTCTATGGCATTCATTCATTGATAATGTTGAACAAGAAATACTACCCGGGAATCACGTCACTTGATATTTAAAGATACAAGAGCTTCTATTGGACTATTTATGTTGATAGTTTGTTTAATTTTGAAAACTTCTAATAAATTGATGGAACACCTGCATTCACAAAAATGTAACGTTATCGCGTTTCATAGCAACGTCATGTTATTGACAAGGTAACCATAGCAACAATGAAGTATGCAAAATGGTAAAGACAACGAAAAAAAAAAAGAGTTCTTACAACGTTATCACGTAAATCGATTTTACAGGCAACCATTTTGTGAAAATACATCAAATAATTTATTGTGTAGTCTAATATTTGTCGCTGGTATCTTCTAAGCATAGAAAAATATAATCATGAAATAATTGAATGTGTCCTGAAAAGATGCCCTAAGTATTATAAGTTACTAGCAGTCCCGGCGAAGTTGTTTTGCCAGATAAAAAAGTAAAGAAAAATTAATGAAATAAAAATCCTTCAGGACCACTATTTTGAAATTGCTTAATGTTGAATTCCTATCCATGTTGAATTTTTAATAGAATAGTGTTTGATTCTCAGACCTAACGAATATACTTACACAAAAAATTTCATTTAAATCGGTTCAGTCGTTTAAGTGGAGTTTGGCAACTAACACCGCGACACGAGAATTTTTATATACAAGGGGAGTGGATCATTGGTATGAAAATAATATCGATTATTTTCACATATTTTTCAACATGATGCCCTAGTTCTAGATAAATGAAACTTTCAGGGTTTATACTTCATGAAAGCTAGTAGTTTTTAAGATTAGTTGCAGAAAAAATTATTCTGTAAAATATTTTTTTAGGACCATACAAAAGATAAAGTAAACAAAAAATTACTTCAATGGTTTTATTTTGAGCTTTACTATAAAATCTAAGACTCTGATTGGTGAAGGGGTACACAAGTTCAACTATTGAACTGGTTTCACAAAAAAGGCAGAATCGCAGACCTGATAATTGTTGTAATTGCGAAGTTCAGGCTGAAATCTGATTATGACTAAAATTTCACTAAAATCCAAATAACTTTTGAACCACTAATTATTGCAAAACATACAGGAGGATTACATTGATAGGTACTGAGATCCTCCTCCCCCCAGCAACCAATGATCTACCCCCCCTTGTTACACTGTGTATATAGGTTTGAAATTATTATACCTTCACATTAAAACTACAGTTTAGGAAAATAAAGTTTCTTTGAAATAAATGAATCAGAAAAATAATAAGAATATTTCAATAGGTGTACTCATAGTGGAATATTCGTGTTATTTACCCCACATTATTGTTACTTAATCAAAATTCAAATTTTTATTGTAATTTTTAACATTCTAGCCTGCACAGCCAATATAAAGAACAATGGAAGAGCGACAATTGTGGAATTGCATAAAGAAGGTCTCAATATATCACAAATAGCTGACGAGACTGGTTTTTCTGTAAGTTTTATACCGCTCCCCCTAATACCAAAACGATTATAGTGAACTATAGTCTACACTACACACTATCCCTTTAGATTATATAGGGATAGTGTTTAGACTATGGTTCACACTATCCCTATAGATTATATAGGGATAGTGTTTAGACTATAGTTCACGACTGAATCTGCGTCTAAATCTAAGGTTTAAATCTACATCTCTCCTTAAACCTCGTTTTGTACGGATAGTGTTTAGACTATAGTTCAAGAGCAAGTGGAATAAGGGGGTCTGAATCTATAATTATAAGATTTATTTATTTATTAGGTACTCCGACAGAAACACACTAATACTAAGGGGGCGTTCATAAATTACGTGAGGTGTTTTTTTAATTTTCTCTCCCTCCCGGGAGGGAGGGAGAGAAAATTAAAAAAAACAGAGGGGGACCTCTGGTGAGATGTCGTGAGATTTTATTCAACCCCCTCCCCCATCCCCCAATCTCACGTGAGATTTTTCAAAATGTGGGTTTCTTACGTAAACACGTTGGATTATTATTGTAAAAAGAAAAAAAAAATGCTTCGTGCTTTTATTTACGACTAGTTAAGACTAGTAATCAATATTGCTGAGAGTTATAAGTGTAATAAAAATTTAATAATAAAATACTTAAATTGTGACTACTGTAATTAAAAAATGAATATCTACTCTAATTCAGTCCATGGAGAATCATGCGCGGTCTCAAGAGAGACTATTGGAACCAACATGTCCATATGATTTTCAGTAAAATCATCTGCTCCTTCAACTTCGTTCTGATCTAGCCACTCTAAGCCGGAAAAAACAATCAATTTGACTCGAACCCTCCCCCCCCCCCCTTAATCATCTCACGTATTTATGGACGCCCCCTAAGAATAAAGAAAAACATTACTGAAATTATATTCAAGTGTGTTTACCAATAATAGGTAAACTCTCTCTTCATACAAACGTAGTCGACTGTTTTCTCTCTGGATAATGACACTAGAGCAAATATTTTTAATGCATAAAACCAATAACTGCCATGACCATGCTCCTATAACTCCCTCCTGTATCACGGGGCTATGGAGCCCCGGACCTTTGGAAGGCGTGCGTGGAGCCGAAGCCAACACGTAGAGGCCCTTTACAATAACAAGTATAATAGCAAGCAATGGGGTGGATTCTAAACCGGCGATTATCCCTGTCTACACTATAAAGTGCAACCAAGGACAACCTCCGGTTTGGATGAAAACTATTGATAATCTACAGGACAAAACTACTGGAGCTATTGTGATGGGATGGTAGTGGACTAGATACTGGGGAACTATGGATACTATGGCACCTGCCGTAACAATGTTCAATAAACACGTAAAAATGGCAGGCGGAGACTCGCCAACTCTCAGACTGGGCCACCCTAATAAGCCGAGCAAATTACAGCAAGGGGGCAACAGGAAAGTGAGTGGCTGAAGGATGGAGAGGCCTCACTGGATTTTAAGTCATCGCTGGTAGTCCAAGCGAGCGGGCCAACTCATCACTGACGTTCAGCATCCATCCTTCGAGCATTTCTGCTATTGCGACTCCACTCTGGACAGCCGGTGAAGGCAAGCCAGAGGCGGGGGACCGCTTCCTCATCAGGTTTCACTCCGACCAACCAACTAAGGCAAGCCAGAGGTGAGGAACGGTGACTTCCCCCTGGAGAACTCGGGACCGCGGGGTCGTTACTCCCCGTCACCTCGCCTCAAGGTGCCCTGCGGGCCTCCTATAACTTATTATTATATTTTGTTTTGATATTTAAGACTCCTACTTTTATAAATTTGAATATTAAGAAAAAACAGACATAGGCATGGTCATGGCAGTATTAGGTGGTATGCTACAAACATATTTACTCTAGTTAAAAGTCATATTTTTGCAGACCAAGTAGGCAATTATTTTGCAAGGACATTCAAGAACAACCTGTTTATTTACTTATATTTATTTGCCTATTTTTAGTTTTTTCTATTTATTTATTGATAGTATTTAGTTTAAATCTTTATGACTAGTTCAATTTAAGGTGAAAGGGTACCGGCGCTCTCTCCATACAAACGTAGTCGACTGTTTACTCCCTGGATAATGACACTAGCACAAATATTTTTGTAACAAAAAAACCTATAACTGCCATGACTAGGTATGCCCCTGTGTTTTGTGCTTTTATCATAAAAATTAAGATTTAAAAACAAAAATAAAATACATAGGGGCATGGTCATGTCAGTTATAAGTTTTATGCTACAAAAATATTTGCTCTAGTGTCATTATCCAGGGAGAAAACAGTCGACTACGTTTGTATGGAGAGAGCATTTGGTACCCTTTCCTCTTAAAGTTTTATTTATATTTTCAGAGAGAAACGGTGAGACGTTGGGTAAAGAGGTACAATGAAGAAGGTAGTTTAGAAACTCGTATGCGATCTGGAAGACCACCACGTCTTGACCATTCTCAGCGTCGTTTTATGCTGACCGAGTACAAGCAGAATGGTTACGTGAAGCCCAAAGACTTTGTTGAAGTGTTCGATACATCAATATCAACTGTTCGTCGTGCACTGAACAGTGAGGGCTTGCACCGGAGACAGTTTCTGTTGCAACGGCATAGCGATGAACGATTGCAATTCGCACGAAACTATTTAGACTTTAAATGGGAAACGACAGTTTTCTGCGATGAAAAGACTTTTACACTAAGTCAGCAAGGAGGGCTGAGATCATGTCTAAAGATTACTAATGTTAATAAACAGAAAACAGAATCAGGTAGGACATTTAATATTCTAAAACGTTATTTCCCTTGTTTAAGGTGAAAGGGTACCGGCGCTCTCTCCATACAAACGTAGTCGACTGTTTTCTCCCTGGATAATGACTCTAGCACACATATTTTTGTGCCATAAAACCTATAACCGTCATGACTACACCCCTATGGTTTGGTTTTTTTCATTAGCTAATTATCATAGAAATTAAGATTTAAAAAACAAAACATAGGGGCATGGTCATGGCAGTTATAAGTTTTATGCAACAAAAATATTTGCTCTAGTGTCATTATCCAGGAAGAAAACAGTCGACTACGTTTGTATGGAGAAAGCATTCGGTACCCTTCCCTATACGAATATTTCTATGTGAGGGGATTGTGCCTTATATACCTGCGTCAACTTTTCACACAAAGATTAATGAACCGATTGCGATGTTTGGTACTTAAGTAGAAGTAGCTGAGGCTTTGGAAAATAACACTTATGCTACTTTCTATTCCATTACTTACTATCTATTCCATGATGCATTTAGTTGGTTACTACCAACTAAATGCATTATGGAATATAAAGAATACCTAAGTAGGAATTATATTATTTCAGGAAAGATAATAGTGAATGTATGGGGATGGATGAGCGCACAAGGGCCGGGTGAGTTGGTGTTTTTGAATACTCGCCCTAATAGCGAACAGTATCTCGAAATATTACGTGATACAATGTTACCTACCGTCCGAACTGTATTCCCAGAAGGTGAATTATCACAAATAAACTTTGTACACGACAACAACTGGTACACAAGTCGGTCCCGAGGTGTTCAACAATGGCTCAGCGAGCAGTCAAACATTAAAGTTATACAATGGCCGCCGTGTTCCCCAGATCTGAATCCGATTGAAAGAATATGGGACATAATAGTGCAGAGATGGGAAGGTCGAGCCGAGAGGTCTCCCGAGCAGGTCAAGGCACATTGTTTGCAGATGTGGGATAGCTTACGTGGGACAGATGTGTGTGAGAATATTGTGGGCTCTATACGGCAACGTCTTCAAACCTGCATTGATAATAAAGGTGGCCATATTCGATATTAATCACTAAATTAATTAATTAAAAAATAAGCATTACAATTTAAGTGTTTTACAATCAAATAAACTTTATAGAATTGGTTATATTGGAATGTTTTATTTCAATTTATATATTTATCAAATCCTTACAAAAACTGCAAACAGAAAACCCCGCGACCACTGACTTTGAGGAGTTTTGTGTGAGAAGGTAGTTCCAAGTGCTCCATCAATTTACATACGTAAATAGTTAATGTGCCGATTCCACTAGTTAGAAGAAAATTCAATAAAAAATGACCAATTAACTGCCTTTGGAGTTAATCTACTCACCACTCCGAGGCTGTCATTAGACCTTCATCAAATTATGAAGTGCTTCGTCAATCTACCTACTGCCGATTCCCCTAGTTAAAAGAAAATTCAATAAAAAATTACCAATTTACTGCCTTTGGAGTTACTCTACACACCACTCTGAGAGTGTCATTAGACCTTCATCTAAGTATGAGACCAACTAGAAGTTATTATACCTTTCAAATAACCAAACAACTATCGAAATCCGAATATCGGATGTTGTAAGGCGGAGATATCTATAATCTCACTTTTGAGGTAACTAATAAAATCCTTTTTTAGCTACATACCTCAAAATGTTTTTTTTTTATAAAATTGTAAACCCTGTATCTTTGCTATCTTACCTTTGCTACCTACTTTCCAAGTTTCAACCAACTTGAAAAACAGACCTTTATTTATAGTACCAACAAACAGACTGACAGAGGAAAACACCAGACTTGAAAAGCAGGAACGCTTGGCGCGCTTGGTCAAAAAAGAGAAAAAATTAAATCTTTATATACCTTTAATAAGTTGTAATTGTAAGTAACTGATCCAAAGAGTAAAGTAATTTGCTGCTCGAGCGTAGTGATTCATGAAAGTGCTATTGTTGCGTAATGCCCAAGATGCGTAAAATATGTGCAAGCATTTATGACCTTAGGTGTACTATCCTTTTAACTGCACATATTATTATGACGTTAATTGTGCTTATCAAACCTTAATACCCTAGACTACCAGACGAGTAGTGTAGGGTAAGATTAGCTCAAATGTTTCAAGAAATATCACCATAATGGAAATATCTAACGCCATATTTTCCGCTCATGGGTATCCGTGATTAAATTCTCTATGGGGTAGCCCTAATAGCTGCAGATTTTTTTTTTCTTTTATTATGGCTTCGCACGTGTGCATTTAGCCAGTGTCAAGTTATATTTTGCATCAAATTATGACCCGATTTTTCATAAATCGGGCCTAGTGTTTCAATACAGTCAAAGTCGTCATAGTCCGTCAAGTCAGGAGCTATAGTAAAGCGGTGGCAAGTTTACCATAACTGTTGTATAAGTCAATGTCAACTGTCAGAGAAAAGTTGACAGCCCGCCTTTATGGAGCGTGGGTGGTTGCCGGTGGTGAGGAAATGTAGGAGTGAGGTTTTGGAGGATTAAAAGTATTATCTAACTAGAAGAGAGTTTAATTCAAGCAGGACTACCAATTACCTACCTGTACATGGTGTCAGAAGTGTTTGGAAACGATAATTTACGATAATGGCACTGGAAAACGGCGAAATAAATACAAGCGTGAGGGCGCCGGGCGAGTTCAGTTTTGATGGAGCTGACTGGGAGAAGTGGCTGCAGAGATTTAAGCGGTATATGAAACTGAGTGGTCAGGACGCCTGCGATGACAAGACCAGAATCGACATCTTGATATATACTTTGGGCGAGAGAGCGGAGCAGCTCGTAAAACAATTAAAAGTTGACGAATGCAAGTCGTATGATATCGTCATAGGAGCCTTTCAAAACTATTTCGTGCCTAAAAAGAATGTAATATTTGAACGGTACAAATTCAATACGAGGGTGCAGAAAGAGGGAGAAGGAATCAAAGAATTTATGAAAGCCTTGCATATCATAGCAGATGGATGCGACTATGGAGCATTGAGGGATGAATTATTACGAGACAGGTTGATAGTGGGGATGAAGGACAGTGGCACAAGTGAAAAGCTGCAATTAATGCCAAAATTGACTATGGATGAGGCATTTAAACTAGCCATGCAAGCCGAGGAACAAAGAGAGATGTGGAAAAAAGAGAGTGAGGAAGCGGTTCTGATCAATAAAATGAAGACAGATATAAGGAAGTGTTGGTGGTGTGGTCGCTGGGAGAAGCACGGGAAGGACAAGTGTCCCGCTGCAAAAGAAGTCTGCCACAAGTGCAAGAGAAGGGGCCACTTTGCAAGATGCTGCAGGGAGAAAAAAGTTAACAATCTATCCAGCAATGATGACTTTCAGATTAAGTTACATGTCGATGCAGAAAATAATAAGTCGGAGGTAAAGTTTTTAATTGATACAGGCGCTGATATTGTTGCTATACCGGAAAGAATGTTAGGAGAAAAATTTAGTTTGTATTCCTGCAAAGAGATTATAAGAGGACCAGATGGGGTTCCTTTAGATGTTTTAGGATATATTTGGATTGGGTTAAGTTATAAAGGAAATACATATAGAGGTAAAGCCTTCGTGATAAGAAATTTACAATCACCTATATTAGGTAGACCAGCTATTGTCAAAATGAATATATTAAGATTGTGTAACATAAGTAATTCCAATAATAGTGAGCATGTAGATGTAGAAAGAGAGTTTCCAGGTATATTTAATAGTTTAGGTGAATTTCGGGATACATACAGTATTAAATTGATCTCAAATCCAGTTCCTTACGTACAATCTACACCGAGAGTAGTCGCATTGCCACTTTTGGATAAAGTTAAGACTGAGTTAAATAAATTGGTTAACTTAGGTGTTATTGTACCTATAGAGGAGCCAACTATGTTTGTGTCTCCTATTGTGGTAGTTCCAAAGGGTGATGGAGTCAGAATTTGTGGTGATTATACACAGGTTAATAAAAATATTGTTAGACCAATTTTCCCTATTCATAAGGTTGAAAATACTTTAGGTAGGTTAAGGGGAGCAAAAATATTCTCTAAAATTGATGCCACATCTGGATTTTTTCAAATAAAGCTTTGTGAAGAGTCTCGCAAGCTAACAACTATACTTACACCATTTGGGAGGTTCATGTACAATAGATTACCAATGGGTTTGAATTGTGCACCAGAATACTTTTCTATGAAGTTTTCAAATTTATTTAGTGACCTAGAAGGGGTTGTGATCCATGTCGATGATATATTAATTTATAGTAAGGATAGAATCAGTCACATTCAGTTATTGAGAGAGGTTTTAGCTAGGTTGACTAAAGAGGGTTTAACTATAAATAAAGAAAAATGTGAGTTTATGGTAGAAGAAATTAAATATTTAGGGCATATCATTAGTAGTAAGGGAATAGCATTAGATCCTAGCAGAATAGAAAGCATACAAAAATTTAAGGTACCGGTAAACAAAAAAGAATTGATGCAATTTTTGGGGTTGGTTAATTATGTGGGCCGTTTCATTCCTGATAAGTCTATTATCTTAGAGCCACTGTTTGGGTTATTGAAACAAGGAGTTTCTTTTAATTGGGACATTAACCAACAGCAAGCATTTCGTAAAGTGAAGGAATTGATATCTAAGGCTCCAACTTTGTGTCATTATGATCCGAGTAAAAAAATTATAATATCAGCAGATAGCAGTTCGTATGGGTTAGGAGCAGTATTATTACAAGAGTATGAGACAGGACACAGAAGGGCAGTATCATATGCCAGCAGGACATTAAATTCAACTGAGAAAAATTATGCTCAAATAGAAAAAGAATGTTTAGCATTGGCCTGGGCAGTAAATAGATTTAGAGATTTTATTATTGGAATAGAAATTTTGTTAGAAACTGATCATAAACCTCTTTTACAAATATTACAAACAAAACCTATTGATGATTTGACTCCTAGATTGTTAAGATTCAGATTGCAATTAATGAGGTACAACTATAAAGTAATTTACGTTCCAGGAAAGCAACTAGTTGTGGCCGATGCGCTCTCCAGGGCGCCGCTTACTTGTACAAATGTAGAAGAGGACCATATCATTCATTCTATTTCAAGTATTTGTATGATAGATAACAAATTAATAGCTATAAAAGAAGAGCAAAGTAAGTGCAAAATATGCAAATTAATTAAAGAATATACTTTGTCAGGATGGCCAGAGGCAAGTAAGTTGCCTTTAGAGTTAAAACAATACTTTCCATTTAGATTTAATTTCTCAATACAAGAAAATTTTTTACTATTTAATAATAGATTAGTAATACCAGGTCCTCTCCAGAAAAGGATTTTAGAGGATATTCATGCAGGTCATTTAGGGATAACCAAATGTAGAGAAAGGGCTAAGCAATCAGTATGGTGGTTAGGATTATCATCACAGATTAAAGTTGTAGTGGAAAATTGTCCACAGTGCACTGAGGAGAGATTAAATTCTAAAGAACCTCTCATTGTAGAAAAAGTACCAGATAGAGTATGGCAAAAGTTAGGTATTGATTTGTTTAAACATAAAACTTCATGGTACATGGTAATTATTGATTATTTTTCTAGATATTTAGAGGTATTTGAACTCAGGGATTTAACGGAAAATTCAATTATTAAGTATTGTAAAGAGACATTTGCTAGATACGGAATACCAGAAGTAGTAAGAACTGATAATGGTACTCAATTTAAAGGCAAATTCACTGAATTTGCACATTCTTATAATTTCAGACATATTACTAGTAGCCCTTATTATGCACAGAGTAATGGTTTAGCTGAGGCAGGGGTAAAAATTTCCAAGAATCTGCTTAGTAAGAATACAGATATAAATTTAGCTTTGTTGATATATAGAAACACTCCAGGAGAGACAGGTTATAGTCCTAGCGAGTTAATGTTTAATAGGAGAATGAGAGAGGTATTACCTACCTATCCTGGAAACTTAAATGTAAATGTTAATTACGATTATTTTAAGGAAAAAAGAAATGAAGAAAGGGAGAAAATGGCAAACAACTATAATAAGAAACATAAGGTTGTTAATTTAAGTGAATTGAATGTAGGGGATAATGTTTGGGTTATAGATTTAAGAAAATACGGGACTATTGTAAGAAAGGCGAAGGAGCCTAGGAGCTATTTTGTTTCAATTAATGGTAATACCTATAGGAGAAATCGGTGGCACTTGGCTCCTGCACCTTTCAAAGAAGGAGAATGTAAAAACTTTGAGATCCCCTTTGAGAGTGTTTCTGAGGGTCAAACTGAGATTGTAAGTTCTACGGAGAGTCTTGCGGATTGTCAACCTCAGGAGGTAGGAAGCTCGGAGGATTGTCTGGAGACTGTATCTGTGCCTCCGGAGATTACTTCCGAGGGTAGGGTTAGGCCAACTAGAATAAAATCCAAACCTATCAAGCTAAATGATTATGTTTTAGATTATGTGAGCATGTGAAACAACTAGGCTTGTGCTTATAGTTTTTATAGTTTTTGTCATAGTCATAACTAGGTACTAGTTTTTAATTACTTATCCGACTTCATTGTATGTATATTTTAAAAGCTTAATAGGGGGGATGTTGTATAAGTCAATGTCAACTGTCAGAGAAAAGTTGACAGCCCGCCTTTATGGAGCGTGGGTGGTTGCCGGTGGTGAGGAAATGTAGGAGTGAGGTTTTGGAGGATTAAAAGTATTATCTAACTAGAAGAGAGTTTAATTCAAGCAGGACTACCAATTACCTACCTGTACAATAACCATAATAGGAGATTTGAAGGCAACGTGAAAACTGCATGTTTGACACTGATTTTCACTTTCACTACACTTGTGCACTTTTACAGAACTAAATTGAATAACATTCCACCAGAATTATACAATTCAACTCGGGTTACATCTAAGTTTCATGAAAATAAAACTGCAGCACGACATGTTGTTAACTCGTTCCCGCCAAAACTCCAAGCTGCAGATTAAAATTGTAGTAGTTTTTTAGAACTTTAATTTTATGTACTGGCATCACGAAAACGAAATGTCAAAAATGTTTCAGAATGTTTGTATTTTCCGTCCGTAATTCAAAGCATGCGATTGGAAAGACATCTTTGTTACTCGCGAACGTTTCACTCACTCTTAAAAAGAGATGCCAAATTATAATGCACTTTTTAAATAAATACGATATCTCTATCCTGTCATGTGCGAATGTTGATTTGTTTCTCTTTGCATTAGAAAAACAAAAAGAAATTATTTTTGTTTTATCAATTAGTATCAAAAATCTATCACATATCCATCGTTATTATCTTGAATGCGCCAGTTTAAGATAAATTATGTAAAAGGTTCATGAGTTGTGTGAGACAAGACGAAGTCTGGTTTTCTATCGAGATAGAAGAGAATGGAAGGTGTGTGCCGAGTGTGTCTAACTGAGGATCGTAAGACGTATCGTGTCGTGAACACGGCACTCGAACAGACGTACGATGTAGTAACCAGCGTCAAGGTAAGCCTGAGTAGTATAGTGTAGGTATAGCTAGTAACGACATGGTGTGACCGAGATGGTGGATGGTTGCAGCTGCAGCGAGCTGACTGGCCGACTGCGTTGTGCTGCGTCTGTGTGTCGCAGCTGCGCCGATGTCGCAAGTTTATTGAAACTGCGAGAGAATCCAACGACGCGCTGGACCGGTGGTACAGCACGTACACAGACGTGAGTACCTATATCATACGTTCGCATTGTCTAGACGTCTCTGGCTGCGACACTCATCTATCAACGTAATGGTTTCAGTGGAAGCCTACCGAGCGGCCGCTGTTCTCCTTCAATAAAACCCTTACCAAGTGTGTCGACATCTGGGGACCGCAACTCAAGCAGGAGCAGAGCACAGAAACAGGTCTCATCTCCTCTCTACACATCTATTGACTGACTGCATGACTCCAGCTGCACATTGCACTGTAGGCTTGGTTCCGTCCATCTCTTGCATTGTATTTTATATAATGAACTAGCAGCGCTCCGCGGTTTAACCCACGTCAGTCTCGATCCCGTGGGAATATCGGAATAAAAGTAGCCTATGTTATTCCCAATGAATCAATGTATCCTCATACCAAGTTTCATCAAAATCGGTGCAGTAGTTTCGAAGCCTATTCGTTGCAATTAAATAAGAAAATCTTTTCTCATATTATAGTACATTTGCAGTGTTTGACCACTATCTAACATTATGGTAAGTGATGATGCGGTCTAAAATGTAGCATGCTTTCCTAGAAGATACCTATATGTTCATGACTCAAAGACCCCCATATAAATGGGGGGTCTTCGAGAGCAGCGAGTGAAGCTGTAAGGAACAAGGCAGTGGAACCATCCTCTTTTTGCGGCTTTACATTCCTACATATCACAGACAATCTGCTTGGCGATATGACCTAGGCCGGTGGGTAGAAACAAACCGCGGCCGAAGCCCCCGCCGAATATTGCTCCTTTAGCACCATCCACTGGTCTCATGTCAGGCTAAAAAACACTGATTCCAGCAATATGGACTCCCAATTTCACAGTTTAAGGCAACAAACAAGTTAACAATCAATTGCCTGTTGCATACTATCTGTTAATTTCAAGCAACTTTCTAATGCTTCAAGTTTGGAAAAGTATCCTATTTATTCTGAGTTTTGGGAATGTGACAGCAACATTATTTACCCAAAGGCCTGCGGCCAATAGTGGTCTTGCCGCATCTTGAAAACGAAATATTTGTATATTATGGTAATTTTCTCCAACAATTAAACAACTACTTCTATTTTCATGCAAAAATATTTAGTTCAGACTTTCAAACATAATTGTTTCAGACAGTGCAGATCAAGATGATATTGGAACTTTCGTCACGGTGCAAATAAAGCATGAAGTCACTTGTGATGATGTTCAAAGTGATCCCATACAAGTGTCAGAAGCAAATGATACACAAACATCTGGTAATGAACAAGACAACACACAGATGTCAGGTAATTAATAAGACAACACACAGATGTCAGGTAATGAACAAGACAACACACAGATGTCAGGTAATTAATAAGACAACACACAGATGTCAGGTAATGAACAAGACAACACACAGATGTCAGGTAATGAACAAGACAACACACAGATGTCAGGTAATGAACAAAACAACACACAGATGTCAGGTAATTAATAAGACAACACACAGATGTCAGGTAATTAATAAGACAACACACAGATGTCAGGTAATAAATAAGACAACACACAGATGTCAGGTAATTAATAAGACAACACACAGATGTCAGGTAATAAATAAGACAACACACAGATGTCAGGTAATGAACAGGACAGCACACAGGTGTACAGTGAGGATATGAAATACAATCACATTCTATAATTATATACAAATACTAAGCTTAGCCAAGGATTCAGTCCGTGTACATTTAGAATTTTCCAAATTCCTTTCTTAATAGATAGCAGGACGCCTCCGTTTTAACAGCCAGTCAATGCCAAATTTTAGCCCAATCAGAACTTTAGTATTAGCCAGTCAGAACTTAGACTTAATTGATATATTTATATGTTTCAGACAATACAGGTCAAGGTGATGCAGGACCTTTTATTTCAGTCCAAATAAAGAATGAAGTCACTTGTAATGATATTCAAAGTGATCCCATACAAGTATCATTTGAAGAAATTAATGATACACAAACAAGTGATGGTAAACAAGACAATGCACAGATATCAGGTAATTAACGAGACAACACACACAAGTCAGGCAATAAACAAGACAGCACACAAATGTCTGGTGTATAATCTATACTAATATTATAAAGCTGAAGAGTTTGTTTGTTTGAACGCGCTAATCTCAGGAACTACTGGTTCGAATTGAAAAATTATTTTTGTGTTGGATAGTCCATTTATCGAGGAAGGCTATAGGCTACTTTTATTTTGATATTCCCACAGGATCGTGACTTACGCAGGTGAAACCGCGGGGCGCAGCTAGTGAGAATATAAAACACAATATTACATTCTGAAATTATGTATTTTACTAGCTGTCCCGGCAAACGTTGTTATGCCATATACAAAAAAATTAAAGGAAAATAAAATAAAAAATAGATGATGTTCGATTCTGAGACTTAATTAATATACACAAAAAAATTCATACAAATCGGTTCAGCCGTTTAGGTGGAGATTGGTAACTAACACCGCGACACGAGAATTTTATATATAAAGGGATAATGTTTTAGATGATGCAGGAGCTTTCGTCACTGTCCAAATAAAGCATGAAGTCACTTGTGATGATGTTCAAAGTGATCCCATACAATTATCACATGAAGCAAATGATAATACACAAACATCAGGTAATGAACAAGACAACACACAGATGTCAGGTAATGAACAAGACAACACACAGATGTCAGGTTATAGAACAAGACAACACACAGATGTCAGGTTATAGAACAAGACAACACACAGATGTCAGGTAATGAACAAGACAACACACATATGTCAGGTAATGAACAAGACTACACAAAGATGTCAGGTAATGAACCAGACAACACACAGATGTTAGGTAATAAATAAGACAACACAAAGATGTCAGGTAATGAACAAGACAACACACAGATGTCAGGTAATGAACAAGATAACACACATATGTCAGGTTATAGAACAAGACAAAATTCATCATTCAGACAGAGTCAAAAACCTACAGCTATACATATAAATTGCTTTGTCCTGAATTGCTTTGACTGAGGGATCAACGCACAGCCTAAACCACTGATCGTAGAGACCTGAAACTTGAAGATTCTTTGTATGACGTAGGCATCCGATAAGAAAGGATTTTTCGAAATTCTACTCCTTAGGGGGTGAAAAAGGGGGGCAAAGTTTGTATGAGACAACGTGATTCCTTGGTCTACTTCAAATGCATAAATTTTTCGACTTCTACGCGGACGAAGTCGCGGGCAAAAGCTAGTTATTATTACATGTACCTAAACGTTCCTCTAAATTAAATATTTTTATTAGGTGTTTGAGATAATAGGATAATTCAAACGCTCAAAAAATATTTCCTCTTTATAATATTAGTGTAAATAGGTCAGTGTTTGACCACTCTCTAACACCATAGTAATGATGCGGTCTAAGATGTAGCAAGCTTTCCTATAAGATACCTATACGCTCATGGCTCAAAGAAAAGTGTAGATGTAGAAATATTATTTTATATATTATATTATTATATTATTTTTTTTTATTTTTTTTTTTATTAACATGTGTTCTCTTACAGATGATCCTGCACTCAAGCAACGAAGACCGACCATCATGACACACCAATCTGTAGACAAGGATACAACCTCGAGCCCTCAAATACAACAACACAAGTTCTCATGCTCTCAATGCACGTATACAACCAATCAATCTGCAAATTTCAAACGACATTCAATGACGCATAAGCTGATTGCATGCCAGAAATGTGATTACAATACCACTTCTAAGAGTGAAATAAAGAATCATATTAAGACACATAATGTTATACAACGAAACAAGTTCTCATGCTCTCAATGCACTTACACAACTAATCTAAGTTCAAATTTAATACGACATTCAATGACGCATAAGCTGATTGCGTGCCACAAGTGCGAATATAGGACTACCCTTAAAAATGATTTAAAAAAGCATTTAAAAACACATGCCTCGACTCGAGTACAACGAAATATGTTCTCATGTTCTCAATGCATTTATACCACTTTAAAAAAATCTGAAATGAAACGACATATGATGAAGCATACTGGTGAAAAGCCGTTTATGTGCGATAAGTGTGGGTACAAGTGTATTCGTAAGAGTTATTTAAAAAGGCATTTAATGACACATACTGGTGAAAAACCATTTGCCTGTGATAAGTGTGATTACAGATGTTTATATGAGAGCGAATTAAAATCGCATTCAATGAATCATACTGGCGTTAAGCCATTTGCATGTGATAAGTGTGATTATAGAAGTATTTCGAAAGGTAATATGAAAACGCATTTGATGACGCATACTGGTGAAAAGCCGTTTGCATGCGATAAGTGTGATTACAGAAGTTGTCATAAAAGTCTCATTCTAAGGCATTTAAAGATACATACTGGTGAAAAGCCGTTTGCTTGTGACCAGTGCAGTTATAGATGTAGGGTTAAATATCATTTTAAAAGACATTTAATGATACATACTGGTGAAAAGCCGTTTGCATGCGATAAGTGTCATTATAAATGTATTCGAAGGAGTGAGTTGAAGCGGCATTTAATGACACATACTGGTGAAAAGCCGATATCGTGTGATAAGTGTGATTATAAATGTGTTTCTAGAAGTAACTTAGATAAGCATTTAAGGAAGCATGTTTAATAAATATTGCTGGAGATTTCACAGCACCATCTAGTCTCAATTAGGCTTCTATTTAATGGTATAATAACGTTTAAGTACTTAATAAATATGTGTCTGGTTGTATGGAACAAATCGCTTTCAGCGATGAGGGTGCCCAGTTTATGTAACTTATACTGACAGCTATTATTTTGTGAATATCTCGTTCTATGTTCCTTGTGTTGTCGAATAAATTAGTTATCTATTTATGTGGCGTTTGATTTTCGCAAAAAATAAAATCTAAAACTCGCAAGTTGGCTTGTGGTAGCCAAAGGTTAAAAACCTCTATTGATTATGGCTTCGCCCGGCTTGTGCATTTAGCCAGTTTCAAGTTATATTTTGCATCAAATTATGACCCGATTTTTCAAACAGTCAAAGTCGTCATAGTCCGTCAAGTCAGGGGCTATAGTAAAGCGGTAGCAAGTTTACCATAACCTTAATAGGAGATTTGGAGGCAACGAGAAAACTTCATGTTTGACACTGATTTTTACTTTCACGGAACTGAATTGAATAACATTCCACCAGAATTATACAATTCAACTCGAGTTACAACTAAGTTTCATGAAAATAAAACTGCAGCACGACATGTTGTTAACTCGTTCCCGCCAAAACTCCTTAAAAACCTCTATATGGTAGGTATATTTTTTATTTTCACAGGCTGGCAACACTTAAACTAAATGTCAAAAATGTTTCGAAATTTTCATACGTTCCGTCCGTAGTTTAGCATGAGACGGTATCTCTGTTTTACTATAGAGATATTCATTGAAGGTAGAAAGAGATGTAAAATTAGTGTTCCCTCCTGTCATTGCTGTCAAACAAGTGGTATTTTCCACTATTTATTTACTCTTGTACTTCTGATTTTTCTGCGATTTTTCCATAGAAATCACACAAAATTTAACAAAAGCAATGACGAAAGTCGCCGACAATATCAACCCTAATATCTACGAGAAAGAATCGGCAAGAGAAACGACTGCAACAGACTTCGACGAAGATATTGCCGATGAATTTGACGAACGCGAAATATTTGATTTAATTAGGTAAGCAAGCTTAGAATCAAATATACTTTAACATCTAGACATACGGCAGTGTCCAACCAAGTTCAAAAGGAACAGGCGACGCAGCAGTGTGTAATTTACACTTACCATATATCAAAAACTTAACCTAATTCAAAGGAAAACATCGTGATGAAACCTGAGGCTTAGTTGTCTCCAGAGGTATTGAATAGTTCTTTCCTCCAAACACAGTCAACTAAGCTGAGAGGGTAATATAGGTGCTGGATATAATCTATTCCATCTTCACTCATGACGTCCCAGTAAAAAGTGTCGTTACAACTTTTGGTCTTAATTTTAGATTTAAATAAAATCACAATTTGCTATAATTGTCAGCTAATATTTAGTATTATTTCTAGAAACATCAATGATCCAGAACACCCCCTGACACTGGAGGAGCTGAGGGTTGTCGAGGAGAAAAACATTATTGTCAATAATAAAAACAATGAAGTTATTGTTAATTTCACACCGACAATACCGCATTGTAGTATGGCAACACTGATTGGTAAGTTTGCGATCACCAAAGAAAATAGGGATTCATTTTTATACACGGTGTAACAAGGGGGTTGTATCATCGGTTGCTGGGGGTGTGGGACCTCAGTACCTATCGATTTAACCCCCCTGTATGTTCTGCAATAATTAGTGGTTCAAAAGTTATTTGGACTATAGTGAAATTTTAGTCTAAATCAGATTTCACCCCGAACTTCGCAATTACAGCCAAACTATCAGGTCTGTGATTCTGTCTTTTTTTGTGAATTAAGTTCAATAATGGACCTTTTGTACCCCTACACCAATCAGAGTCTAAGATTTATAAAACTCAAAATAACAGCATTAAAGTAATATTTTTTTTCAAAATCTAATGTTTACATTATCTTTGTATGGTTCTAAACAAATATTTTACTGATTATTTTTTTCTGCAACCTATTTTAAAAACTACTGGCTTTCATGAAGAATAAACCCTGAAAGTTTCATTCGGCTAGAACGAGGGCATCATGTTGAAAAATGTAATTTATAGTCCAAAAAGTGGAAATAATCGATTTTCATTTTCAATACAATTACGCATGTTGCTCTCTCGTTCCCGCCAAAACTCCTGCAAAATTTATATGTTTAACTAGCAGCGCTCCGCGGTTTCACCCGCGTAACTCCCGATCCCGTGGAAATATCAGGATAAAAAGTAGCCTATAGCCTTCCTCGATAAATGGACTATCCAACACAAAATTTTCAATTCGAACCAGTAGTTCCTGAGATTAGCGCGTTCAAACAAACAAACAAACTCTTCAGCTTTATAATATAAGTAGTACCTGGATGACCGAGCTTTGCTCGGTATTTTTTATTTTTTTTTACTTACCTAATCTAACCTCAAAGCAAACACTCATTGACTTTGTGTTAGTTAACAACGCCATCTGCTGGAATAACTTTATTGCTCACAAAAATAGTATTAGTAGTTCGCCAATAGATGTCAGAAGAGTCATATTTTTCAGATAAAAAAAAGTAAGTTTCGATAAAACACGAATAAAATGACATTTTCTAAAAATGTTTCCTAGCTAGATCGATTTATCGCCCCCGAAACCCCCTATATACCAAATTTCATGAAAATCGTTGGAGCCGATTCCGAGATTCCAGTTATATATATATACAAGAATTGCTCATTTAAAGATATAAGATAGATTTTTAAATTCACTAACTTTTATTTTTCTTTATTCATATATCCAGGGTTATCAATCAGGGTGCTACTCCTCCGAGCTCTTCCTTCACGGTTCAAGGTCTCCGTTCGTGTCTCAGAAGGTATGGTCTCTTTCTTTAGTCCTCTTTGGTTGGGTCCTTGTTGCGTGAGGATAGAGTCGACCATATCCAGCACCTCATCCTTTCAACTTAGTCGACTGTGTCCAGAGTAATAAATAAAATATAAATAGATATTGCAGGACATTCCACACATCGCCATCTAGCCCCAAGCTAAGTAACTACACTTGTGTTATGGGTGCTAGACAACTCATATACTACTTATATACTTTTCTTTTGTAAATATATACTTATAATACATAGAAACAACCAGACCACAGACACATATCTAAGCATAAATACTAGTCTGAGGCGGGAATAGAACCCGCAACCCTGTGTTTGGCAGTCCGGCATGGTGACCATTGTGCCAACTGGGTCGTCTTTTGTCTGCTGGTTGTTTCTATGTATTATAAGTATATATTTACAAAAGAAAAGTATATAAGTAGTATATGAGTTGTCTAGCACCCACAACACAAGTGTAGTTACTTAGCTTGGGGCTAGATGGCGATGTGTGGAATGTCCTGCAATGTGAATTAGCGCACATACATTTTTCGTAAGGAATATCCATTGGTACACGGCCGGATTCGAAGCCACGACCTTTGGAATGAAAATCGAGGTATCTACCACTAGGGTTGAAGTGTTGATGAGACTCGGATGATCACTGTGTAGTATATTCTCCCCACTATACGGTGAGCAGTGCTCCACGGTTTCACCCGCGTAACTCCCGATCCCGTAGGAATATCGGGATAAAAAGTACCCTATATTACTGTCAATGAATAATTGTATCCTTATACCAAGTTTCATTTAAATCGGTCTAGTAGTTTCGGAGCCTATGCAAACAAACAATCTTTCCTCTTTATTATAATACTAGCGACCCGCCCCGGCTTTGCACGGCCATATTATGCATGTAATATATATGTAAACCTTCCTCTTGAATCACTTTATCTATAAAAAAAACTGCATCAAAATTGTTGATTGTAACGAATGTGTTTTGCTTTTCTCAAAAGTGCTGAGATGGAATTGTAGGTGAGATCTTTACCGATATTTTGGGGTAATTTGAGACGAAAATTCCTTGTCATTTCAAAGCTAGACTAGTTTTAATTCTTAATTTTAGGATAGCTTCAAAACTATAGAGAATTTTTGGCTCTAAGTCACACCAAAATGTAAAGATCTCATCTACAATTCCATCTCAGCACTTTTGAGAAAAACAATCAACAATGTTCACCAAGGAAGGCGACCGGTGCCGGTAGTAACTATTTAGTAGGCTGTGTACCAAGGACGTTGGCGTATGGACCCACCTTAAGGCCTCTAACTTGACCTAACGACTGCTACTAGAGGTAGCAACCGTGACCAACGGCTTAACGTGCCTTCCGAAGCACGGAGGGGCTCACGAAAACAAATCGCCACACTACTAATTGGCTACCCATCGAAGTAATGACCGCGCCAGGCGTCGCTTAACCCGCACGACCGTAAACGATCAGCGAGCGTCGCTTAGCTGTGAGCCTCCTCAATATTTTTGTTGATAACTATCTCTCTCAGGTACCCACGTTTCGGAGCACGCTGTGAACAAACAGCTCGCGGACAAGGAACGCGTTGCAGCTGCACTGGAGAACAACAACTTAGTACAAATAATCAATCAATGTGTAGCTGATATATAAATATACACTGACGACCCAGTTGGCACAATGGTCACCATGCCGGACTGCCAAACACAGGGTTTAGGGTTCGATTCCCAAGACAAATATTTATGCTTAGAAAGTATGTGGTCTGGTTGTTTCTATGTATTATAAGTATATATTTACAAAAGTATATAAGTAGTATATGAGTTGTCTAGCACCCATAACACAAGTGTAGTTACTTAGCTTGGGGCTAGATGGCGATGTGTGGAATGTCCTGCAATATTTATTTATCTATTGTACTCTGCAATTAAACCTTTTTTGCTTGAGAATGGATTAGACTATATTACACCTACATTACCCTCTCAGCTTAGTCGACCGTGTCCAGAGGAAAGAAATACAATCTTTATTTAACCAAAAAGAACTAGAGATAATTTTGACCTTAAATATATGTTTTTATTTTTTGTAGGTATAGATGATAAGGGCTTACCTATTGTACATATTTATAAATAACAAAAAAATATATGTAAATAAAACGTTTTTTGAATGGTAAAATTGTATTATTATTGTTATAAATTATAATTTTTGTGTGCATTACTCCGGCAGGAAAAGTTAAGATGAATTAAATTCAATGAATAATTAGATAGATAAAAGATTTTTATGTCAAAATGACACACGACGAACAAACACAAGGTAGAAAGAATACTAAAAAATACTTACTTAAACTTAACTTAAAATAACGCGATTAATTATTTGTTATTTTTTAAAGTGCATGGCCTGCACTGGGCTATCTGGAAAAATTTAAGGAATAATGCGTCTTCAAAAAATGCAACTGAGACTCGAAATCGCATCCCTTGAATACCGTTAAAGTGCGCTTACCAATTACGCCACTCAGTCAAGTCTCGCTTAAAAACAAAAGCTTATAAAAACAGTGAATGCTTGATGTTCTGTTACTAGTAAATGCAATAATCGGTACCCAGTTTAATAGTACATTGCGATACAAGTGTGGTAAATTGATCATTGCATAGAGGCAGTTTGTGACGCGCGAGCGGAACGCGAGTGCGTTTATAGAGTTGAGATGAAATGATCAATTCCACACGTGTATCGTAAGATTTTTTTATCACAGTTACGAATAAAAGAAGAGACTTGAAAAGAAAATGATAATTAACAAAATATTTTTAATTTTTTATAAATAATAAGCAATATTTTTTTGTTAATTATACCTACTCCCGAAAGGCCAGGCAAAAGACTTTTAACCTATACAGCCTCGTCTGACATACAA
The DNA here is from genome assembly GCA_951213275.1 of Idaea straminata. Lineage (NCBI taxonomy): Eukaryota > Metazoa > Arthropoda > Insecta > Lepidoptera > Geometridae > Idaea > Idaea straminata. The sequence goes on from OX577872.1 coordinate 2,831,805, forward strand.
TATTTTTTAGGGTTTTTTTTCTATTTGTCGGGGGTTAAAAACAGAATATAATGGTACGGAAAAAACTATATTTAAGTAAAGAAAAACCAACACTAAATTTTTGATAATTTTTTAAGACGTTATCACGTAAAATTATCGTTCGTAAACCGACTTTATAGACAACCTTTATTGCTGGAGTAAAACCTCTTTTTTTGGTACCTACTTTATTTTATCCATCAAAACAGTATAACCCAGATAAATTAAGAATGTTTCATCTACCTAACATGTAATTAGCAGTAAGATACCAATTTAACTTATCAGGATAACTTATTATTACACACTAGTGGCGTCGAGGTAATGCATAACGCACGCGTGTGTAATACGTTGGATTATGAGCCTAAAAGCGGTTGAATAAGATCCACTTATGAGCAACTGTGATAAAAAAAATTAATAAAGCGTTCGTTTTAGAGATGCTATTTCATTTCCTGCTGGAGTATCGGACACTTTTTACTTAGAGTTAGCTGCTTTCGTTTCATTCTTCAGGTCTTCGTAGGAAGTTTGATTCTAAAAGAAAAGAAATAAATTAAATTAGGCTTAGGTACTAGTTTACTTATTAAAAAAAGTTTCGGAGTTTTGGCGGGAACGAGTTAACAACATGTCGTGCTGCAGTTTTATTTTCATGAAACTTAGTTGTAACCCGAGTTGAATTGTATAATTCTGGTGGAATGTTATTCAATTTAGTTCTGTGAAAGTGCAAAAGTGTAGTGAAAGTAAAAATCAGTGTCAAACATGAAGTTTGCTCGTTGCCTCCAAATCTCCTAATAAGGTTATGGTAAACTTGCCACCGCTTTACTATAGCCCCTGACGGACTATGACGACTTTGACTGTTTTGAAACACTTTAGGCCCGATTTATGAAAAATCGGGTCATAATTTGATGCAAAATATAATTTGACTCTGGCTAAATGCACAAGCCGTGCGAAGCCATAATTAATAGAAAAAAAATCGACACAGGAAAACCAATGGAATACGCTTATAGGTAGGTCAGGGGGACTAAAATGACTACTTCGACGAATCGTATCAGAATCGTAATTACCTATCTCTACTATTTGAATTTTACCTATTTTATGTGTTATTTAAATCGCATCGAATTGAGAACCTCCTTTTTTAAGTAGGTTAAGCAACCACAAAATAAAAACGATTTTTTTCAAAGATGGATTTTTCAGAATTTGTAGAACATTAGTTATTCGGCTTAAACAACCGGGCTGTTTTTTGCAATTAGACGTCTTTAGTTGGGTCCTTTTTGCGTGAGGATGGAGTAGGCTTGCCCGTACGCACGTACTACCCTCTCAGCTTAGTAGACGTGTACAGAGGAAAGAATTTGTCAATACTAGAGCCAACTAAGCCGCGGGTTTCATCACGATGTTTTCCTTTATCATAAGAGCGATGTCAAATTAGCGCACATCTTTTCTTAAGAAAAATTCCCTTTCGGCCGCGTTTGTAACTGTATTTTGTAACCAGTTACAAAAGAAGAAAATTACTAATAAACTAATAAAGAAGAAAGAACTCAATTACTTTTGGAAATTATTTAGTAAAAACTAACATAGCTGTAAGACTTTACTAACAAATGGATTGTGCTATCTGATTAATAAAATGAAAATTTAAAGAAATTAACTATTTTTACTTAACCAATTACAAAGTGGTAGGTACACATTGAAATGGACGACCTACGGAATGAAAGTCAAGGTATCTACCACTAAGCCAACACCACTCTGCAGCTAGGGTATGTGGGGCTCGTTCTGGTATGAAGGTGGAAAACGAGGCACACTTCCTGACTTAGTTTTTAAGACGTTTCTATGTGATATTTGTACAAAATATACATAAGCATCCAAATATATAAAGAAATTTGACTTTGAGCAGAGGTTTACCCACAAAAATGACATCGGTTTCTCACGATACTGCGGGAACGTTGGCGAGTTTACCGCGTTAACCTTTTAGACCTGCAGGTACATACCTCCCACAAAGAGCGGTGTTGCCTTAGTGGTAGATACCTCGACTTTCATTCTGAAGGTCGTGGTTTCGAATCCCGGCCGGCCGTGCAACATGGATTTTTCTTAAGAAAAAATGTGCGCTAATTGACATTGCTCTTACGGTGAAGGAAAACATCGTGATGAAACCCGCGGCTTAGTTGGCTCCAGACGTATTGACAAGTTCTCTCGTCTGGACATGGTCGTCTAAGCTGAGAGGGTAGTAGGTGCTGGGCAAGCCTACTCTCACGCAAAAAGGACCCAATTAAAAAGGGTCCAATGGCGGAAAACAGCCTGTATACAAGTGCAAGTACCTCCCACAAATCATCCTCCCAAGTTTTGAAGAGTTTCTTGAAAGCGCTCGGCTCGGAGCCCTGCTTCACGACGACAATCAGAGCCGTGTCTGCTGTACGATCCATCCCATCATCTTCTATGTAATGCTGTTACACAATTAAATAAAATTAAAAAATTAAAAATTATTTATTTTAACAAAGAACTGTGTTTATAACAAACAAATAAGAATCGTTCTCAGCTCCGAAAGTTGTAAACTGCGTTGCAGTGAGAGCGTCCTCCTCCAGAATTAGGTATGCGGATAATTATATTTAGGTACATAGGTATATATGAATTAAACAAAACAAACAGTAGGGAAAACAATAGAAAAACATTGTAGTGTGGTAATTTTAGATGATATAAACTAGCAGCGCTCCGCGGTTTCACCCCCGTGACTCCTGATCCCGTGGGAATTTCGGGATAAAAAGTAGCCTATAGCCTTCCTCGATAAATGGACTATCCAACATAAAAATATTTTTTCAATTCGAACCAGTAGTTCCTGAGGTTAGCGCGTTCAAACAAACAAACAAACTCTGCAGCTTTATAATCCTACTAATATTATAAATGTGAAAGTTTGTGTGTGTGTGTGTGTGTGTTTGTTACTCCTTCACGCAAAAACTACTGGACCGATTGCGATGAAACTCGGTAAGTAAATAGATAGAGATCTGGATTAACACATAGGCTACTTTTTATCCCGAAATTCCCACGGATTCCTCGATAAATGAACTATCCAACACAAAAATATTTTTTCAATTCGAACCAGTAGTTCCTGAGATTAGCGCGTTCAAAAAAACAAACGAACAAACTCTTCAGCTTCATCTAATACCAACCGGAACGAAAAAAAAAAAATTAACTTGACACTGGCTAAATGCACAAACCGTGCGAAGCCATAATTAATAGAAAAAAAAGTATTGCTGCTCTTTCACTCCACTTCAAATATTGGTACCTACAGTCTGCCTGTCCGGAATGTTACCTCAACAATAAGTTCCCGAGATGTCTTGGCACGTTCAGGGATGTTCGTGCCCTGCCAGAGGTACAGCTCCTCGCCTGCGTCCAGGATGTATACTCCATCATCAGACAGATCCTGCAAAATTTCAACAAATTAAAATTGAGCAATTTGTTGCACTCTTGAAGTAAAAAACATGCTGTTTTTTTTGCTACTAATTATGGCTTCGCATGGCTTGTGCATTTAGCCAGTGTCAAGTTATATTTTGCATCAAATTACGATCCGATTTTTCATAAATCGGGCCTGAAGTGTTTCAAACAGTCAAAGTCGTCATAGTCCGTCAAGTCAGGGGCTATAGTAAAGCGGTGGCAAGTTTACCATAACCTTAATAGGAGATTTGGAGACAACGAGAAAATTTCATGTTTGACACTGATTTTTACTTTCACTACACTTGTACACTTTCGCAGAACTAAATTGAATAACATTCCACCAGAATTATACAATTCAACTCGGGTTACAAAAAAGTTTCAGGAAAATAAAACTGCAGCACGACATGTTGTTAACTCGTTCCCGCCAAAACCCGCACATGCTGTTTATATAGATGTTGAAGTATAGTACTGCGGTCCGAATATAGATGACAGCGCTGACAGTGGTAACGATCAAATCTTCCGCACAAATATTTTTGTGGCATAAAACCTATAACTGCCATGACTATGCCCCTATGTTTTGGTTATTTTAATTTTCTTATTATCATAGAAATTAAGATTTAAAAAACAAAAAAAAAACAAAAATAGGGGCATGGTCATGGCAGTTATAAGTTTTATGCAACAAAAAAATTTGCTCTGGTGTCATTATCCAGGGCGGAAACAGTCGATTACGTTTGTATAGAGAGAGCGCCGGTACTCTTTCCTCTCGAGGGTGCCTACCTGCTGTGTGAACTGCGTGTCCAGGTCCTCGAAGGCGATCTTCCCTGTCACCTTGACAGTGACAGCTGTCAGCGTGACGGGCGTGTTGACGCGCCGGTTGACGGCCAGCTTCCAGCCCGAGGGGTCCTCCTTCTCATCGGCTGCACCTCCTGGATAGAGAATGATAGCATGGCAATATTTGAGCATATCTATACTTATATTATAAAGCTGAAGAATTTATTTGTTTGAACGCGCTAATCTCAGGAACTACTGGTTCGAATTGAAAAATTATTTTTGTGTTGGATAGTCCATTTATCGAGGAAGGCTATAGGCTACTTTTTATTTCGATATTCCCACGGAATCGGGAGTTACGGGGGAACCACGGAGCGCAGCTAGTAATAATATAAAATAGATTTGTGATAAAATTCTTCGTTTTTTAGATTACAATAAATTTGATAGTGGGTATTTCGTGCAATAGATGTGAAACAAGTTAAATAAAAGGTATTTTAAAAAGGATATGAGCATTTAAAGTCACGTGTTTTTCATTTTCTTCATCAGCATCTGAAGCCATTACACATATGGGAACTTCAAGCACCTAACCTCCTTGCTAACAAGTCATTTTTTGTTCGAAGTTTTGCAATTTGCCACTATTCTTTATCTATATTAAAATCAAAATACAAAGCCTTTGATGGTTAGGCGATGGTAAAATATTTATCTAATTTAAACTAAATTCTAAAATGACGACCCAGTTGGCACAATGGTCACCATGCGAACTGCCAAACACAGGGTTGCGGGTTCGATTCCCGCTCCAGACAAGTATTTTCTTAGATATTTGTCTTTGGTCTGGTAACAAAAGAAAAGTATATAAGTAGTATATGAGTTGTCTAGCACCCATAACACAAGTGTAGTTACTTAGCTTGGGGCTAGATGGCGATGTGTGAAATGTCCTGCAATATTTATTTTTTATTTAAAATAAAAATGATTATATAAGCCGCGGGTCATGATGCATCATGATGTTGTAATATTGACCTTTGTGAGCGTGATCACATGAAAAAAAACCCCATGAGTTTCTTGTGCCTTCTTCTCATTGGTGGGCGCGTACCGAAGGCATACATCCTAACTTAGTTTTAAGACGTTTTTATGTGATTGATGTACAAATGTACATCCAAAGGAATAATTTTTTTTGTCTTTGACTTTCCTTCACCGTAAGAGCAATGTCGGAGTTTTGGCGGGAACGAGTTAACAACATGTCGTGCTGCAGTTTTATTTTCATGAAACTTAGTTGTAACCCGAGTTGAATTGTATAATTCTGGTGGAATGTTATTCAATTTAGTTCTGTGAAAGTGCACAAGTGTAGTGAAAGTAAAAATCAGTATCAAACATGGAGTTTTCTTGTTGCCTCCAAATCTCCTATTAAGGTTATGGTAAACTTGCCATTGCTTTACTATAGCCCCTGACTTGACGGACTATAACGACTTTGACTTTTTTGAAACACTTTAGACCCGATTTATGAAAAATCGGGTCATAATTTGATGCAAAATATAACTTGACATTGACTAAATGCACAAGCCGTGCGGTTAGGCGATGGTAAAATATTTAGCTTATTTTAACGAGATGTAGCTAATTCTTACCCAAAGCATCCCAGAACTCGTCCGGTTCACTCCCTTGCTCCACCACCTCAGCTTCTCTATCTTCTAGAAGTACCTTCACGAAGCTAAGTGCCGCAGCTTGCTCCTTCTCATTTGATTCCTGAACAAACAGAAGTTAAGTTATTGCCAGACGGTCGGCGACAAAAAAAATATATTGCAGGACATTCCACACCTCGCCATCGACGACCCAGCACAATGGTCACCATGCCGGACTGCCACACATAGGGTTGCGGGTTCGATTCCCGCCTCAGACATGTATTTATGCTTAGATATTTGTCTGTGGTCTAGTTGTTTATATTATATTATAAGTATATATTTGCAAAGTATATAAGTAGTATATGAGTTGTCTAGCACCTATAACACAAGTCTAGTTACTTAGTTTGGGGCTAGATGGCGATGTGTGGAATGTCCTGCAATATTTATTTATCCCCAAGCTAAGTTACTAGACTTGTGTTATGGGTGCTAGACAACGGATATACTGCCTAAATACTTTTCTTTTGTAAAGATAAACTTATATTATAATACATAGAAACAACCAGACCACAGACAAACATCTAAGCATAAATACTTGTCTGTGGTGGGTATCGAACCCACAACCCTGTGTATGGCATGGAGACCATTGTGCAAACTGGGTCGTCAAATCTGCAGAGGTGACATTGGTTGGCAACGCCGTTGGATGCTTTGGCTACACGGTTGAGACAAGCTTATTTATTTATTCAATAAATTCAGTACACAAGGAAAATACGAAAAAAGATTACATTATAAAGTTATTACTAAGGTAAGTCTAACCCTGTGAAGAGTTTTCTGCTCACAGACCTCTAGGGAAAGGAAATAATATAGCGGAAGCTTGCATTTTATTGGTGAAAGCCGCCTGTCCAGTGTACTTGAAAAAAAATCAGCCAAGTGCGAGTCGGACTTACGCAGGACGGGTTCCGTACCATGTTGTAAGGGAGCCCCAAAAAATTGTAAACATAGACTTATCACAAATAAATAAATAAATATTGCAGGACATTCCACACATCGCCATCTAGCCCCAAGCTAAGTAACTAGACTTGTGTTATGGGTGCTAGACAACGGATAAACTACTTATATACTTTTCTTTTGTAAATATATACTTATAATACATAGAAACAACCAGACCACAGACAAATATCTAAGCATAAATACTTGTCTGAGGCGGGAATCGAACCCGCAACCCTGTATTTGGCAGTCCGGCATTGTGACCATTGTGCCAACTGGGTCGTCGTTTTATTTTATTATTTACTATTTTCTTTTCTTTCAAGTCTTTTCTTTTATTCGCAACTGTGATAAAAAACGTCGTACGATACACGTGTGTTGATCATTCCATTCTCGGCTCTATAGACGCACTCGCGCGTCATAAACCGCTCGATGAAATGATCAATTTACCATCTTGTATCGCAATATACTATTCTGTTTTTCGATTTTGTTGTTATAGGGTGTTCAGGGCTAAAATGCTAAAAGGAGTTGCGTGCCCGATTTTGACAAACGGAAAACTGCATTATTAAAAGAAAAAAAGAGTAGCCTCACTGATGCACCGCGTCCAAGGCAGTTCCAACCTTCTCCTCAGCCCAATAGTGCAGCGCTTGGATTGCCCGACAGTGCGACACTGGACTGCAGTACACAAGCGGTCTAGAGTCGCACTATTTAATCATAAATATCGGCCCAATTAATTAAGTATCTTGTATGTCTATTTTTTACTAACTTCTAGTTTATAAGTCATACTAACAACACTATGGATGTAAAAGTCTGAAATAAATGAATTGAATTGAATTATTGAATTTCAAAAAAATTTATTACCCTATCCAGGAATCAAACCTGTTGATTTTGCAAAAAAAACTAATCTATACATATAAAATGCTTTGTTTTGAATGACTGACGTATCAACGCACAGCCTAAACCGCTAATCGTAGAGACCTGAAACTTGGAGGCTGTGTTCTTTGAATGACGCAGGCATCCGATAAGAAAGGATTTTCCGAAATTCTACCCCTACGGGGGTAAAAAAGGGGGGGGCAAAGTTTGTTTGGGACAACGTGATTCCTTGGCCCAATCTACTTCAAATTTTGCAAATATATTCTTTAACAGAATTCTTGGAAGATGTGTTTCGTATTTTATTGAAATTCATCTCTAACGGGGCTAAAAAGGGGTAGAACGTTATTTTGTGGTGATTTTTGACTTCTACGCGGACGAAGTCGCGGGCAAAAGCTAGTCATCCTATATTTTTATACCAATCGACAGCTTGGCTTTTAAAATTAACATTTCTCGCTAAAAATATTTTTTTAACTACCTTAATCTATACATATAAAATTCTTTGTCCTGAATCACTGACTGACGGATCAACGTACAGCCTAAACCGCTGATCGTAGAGACCTGGAACTTGGAGGGTGTGTTTTTTGTGTGACGTAGGCATCGGTTAAGAAAGGATTTTCCGAAATTCTACCCCTAAGAGGATGAAAAAGGGGGGTAAAGTGTGTATGGGACAACGTGATTCCTTAGTCCAATCTTCTTTAAGTTTTCGTCTTCTTCGCGGACGAAGTCGCGGGCAAAAGCTAGTAATTATATAAAAAGAGCTTCAAAGGGAGAAAAGACTAGCAGCTCAGTATGAAATGAAAGGATTGAAATCAACATATTAATAATTTTGAGACTTTCGTTTGTGTTCAAAAAGTTTTTGTAGTAAGTATTTTATTGTAGTGTAGGTCCTGCAAACACCTTAATTTTCGTTTAGCCACGACCCCCCGAGTAAGGCTTTGAGACCCACCTGGGGGTCGTGAACCACATGTTGAAAAACACTGATCTAAAAGCCTATAGCGACTGCGTCCCTGATTCTTTCTTTAGCTTACCTTTCCATTCCATACATAGACAGCGCCATCTGTCTCAAGTATGAAAACATCGTCGTCCTCCAATATCGAGGCTACCTCTGGTACTTGCACCGCTCTCATGTCCACGTCTGTTGTTGTACCTTCCACCTGGAGAAGATGAAGGGGTCAAAATAAGGTAGTAAAATATCTCATGGCAAAAGATCTGGGGGTTTAAAATAGCTCTTTATTCGGAAAATGTCAAACTCTTTAAAACGGAGGATTTGTAAAATAAATAAATATTGCAAGACATTCCACACATCGCCATCTAGCTCCAAGTTAAGTAACTAGACTTGTGCTATGGGTGCTAGACAACGGATATACTACTTACCTATATACTTTTCTTTTGTAAATATATACTTATAATACATATAAACAACCAGACCACAGACAAATATCTAAGCATAAATACTTGTCTAAGGCGGGAATCGAACCCGCAACACCAGGTTTGACAGTCCGGCATGGTGACCATCGTGCCAACTGGGTCGTCAAAACCACGTAAAACGGCAGATGTAGTGAAGTAATAAATTGAACATCGTTATTTTTTTAAATAGGTAGGCTTACTGAAATGCTACATAACTGAAGTGGCGATTAAATTGACATTTAAGTGTATGCTTCAATAGAATAGGAGCGTCTTAAATGTTTAGAGGACCCCTAAATATTTGAGAGCCATTTGAGTATTCGGGCTCTTAAACCCTAGATAGATAGATAGATAAACTCTTTATTGTACCACATCAAACCTTAAGGCGCTCTTCCAGTACCGTGTGGTATTTACATTACCTTAGCCCCCGCTCTCAAAGACGTAGCGTGCTGCGTGCTAACTGTTATATTTGATCGATATGCAAAACATTTTAGCATTATTATCCACAAGTTCCTATAGGTCAAAACCTATCATTTGATTCATTTTTAGAAACAAACGTTAACTATTTTTGAATAAAACCCGATAAACGATCTAATAATTCTCTGTTTTCTAACATTTTTTTATCGAACGAAGTTGTTTATATCATGTTTTCAAACAGAATAAACAAAAATATGGTTATTAAACTACAATATCCATTTATATCCAAATAACAAAAAAAGAGTATTTGATCACTTAGAGTTGCTTAAAACAAAGGTCGATTTTGGTAGCTTTATTAGCACCTGCCCTTAATTCCTAACATAAACTGCTGTTACAAAAACAATATTAAACGTAACAATACGGCACAATGGGCGGCCTTATCGCTAAAAGCGATCTCTTCCAGGCAACCTTTGGATGGAAACCCTCCGTTATGGAAACTTCGCCTTTGTTTAAAATTTTTAGCCACTATCTACGATTCGCATCAGAATTGTTATTGTGTGATTTAAAAAAAAGGTTTCTTTTGAAGCAAGAATTTCCGGTATACCTACGCTAGAGAATAATTTATTAGTTTTAGTAAAAAAATATAAAAGGTTTTTTTATTTAGTAAAATTATGCACTTACTCTAAAAAGTCGTGTCTTGTTATCATCATAATTTCCATTAGAGTTCTCTGGCTTATAGTCATTGTCCTTGCTTCCGAATAATATTGCCAAATTACCTGAAAATATAAAACAAGAGAACTTCATAAAATTAAACAGTAAATAAACACTTGCTTAAGAAACCATTAATTGATACATTTTATTCGTTTACATTCACGACATAAGCGAATAATTGAGATGATAACTATCCTATCGAGTAAGTTAGACCAAAATACGGGTACATGTGAACATTTGATTGAAATCGGTTTAGTAGTTTTGGCGTTTATTGGCAACATACATCGTGACACAAGATTTTTAATTTATTATAGCCTAGTTGTGTTATATGTAGTCATTTTGTATGTGATAACATTTAATTGGTTCTTAGCCACTCTTTTAGTTTTTTAAGCAGAATATTTATAATTGTTTGTTTTGAGGTTAACGAAATCTTTATTTACTCAAAAAGAACAGAGTTCACTTATATTGAGCTTAAATCTATGTTCCTTATATTTAAGTACTTAAATTATGAAATCCAGTTAGTCTGGCGGACTTAGTGAATAGGTACATTGTTAGCGCCATTATGGCATAGCATATACATATGTTTTTAGTTTAATTATAAACATTCTTAAGGTCTTACAATCTTTGACATCATTCGGTAATTCATTATATAAATATACACCTTCACACATAATACTTCTACTACCATACTTTGTTCTAGCAGTTCTTACTTTAATTTTATTTGTATTTCTTAAATTATGTTTGAAACATCTTTTTGTAAACTTTATTTGTAAACTTTATTTGTGATTGTAATTCTGCAGATGTTTTCCAAATAAAATAAATAAAATTGTTCAAAATTATAAAGTTTTTCGCTTCGTCATTCCTTATTTCCGCACCGTGAGACTCGGGCAATTGATTTTGAAGACAAACTCAGGCCGAGTTCAATTCAGGCCATCAATTCTGTTAAAGAATGTTTATGCAAAATTTGAAGTAGATTGGACCAAGGAATCACGTTGTCCCAAATAAACTTTGCCCCCCTTGAAAATTCTTTCTTATCGGATGCATACGTCATACAAAGAACACCCTCCGAGTTTGTCTTCAAAATCAATTGCCCGAGTCAAATTAACTATATGACAGTTATGGCTGTTATTATTATACCAATTTTTTTGTACAATAACTATTCACAATACCTAAATATTTCTGACTAGCTGCGCCCCGCGGTTTCACCCGCATAAGTCCCAATCCCGCGGGAATGTCGGGACTAAAAGTATCCTATGTCCTTCTCCATACTCTTACCGCCCACTATGCCGATATTCATCCAAATTGGTCGTTTGACTGACTGACTTTGACTTCGCCGGGTTAAAAGTATCTAGTAGTTTGTTATTTACCTTTGAAAATCTTCAAAAAATGCTTGCATTCCTGCCCTTGTGGTATCCTTACGACTGTCAAATTGCTCTCAATTTCATCTTCAATTTCATTGACATACTTGGTTGCATCTGCTATGTCGTCTTTTGATGCGTTTTTACCCTGTAAATTAAGTTTTAACTCTTTAAGTTTTTCGACATCAGTTTCTTAGAGGTAAATGCAGTGTGCGACACAACTCAATCCCTATTTGTACCTCTAGGACATTACCATTTTTTTTTATGGTCTTAAAATAATCTTTAATTTAAAATCCGAGGAATTTAAATTACTAAAAATTTAAAGAAGGCGGTGGCCCTGCTTAAATTAGTTTTAAGTATATCATAATCATCATAATATCAGCCACAGGACATCCACTGCTGAACATAGGCCTCCCCCAAAGACTTCCAGAGCGATCGGTCGCATGCTCTCTGCGTCTTATTTTTAAGTCTACAGCCCTGCTTTATTCCAAATGACAGAATTTAACTATCTCTTATGCAATTTGTATGTATAGAATGAATATAATGGGACCAAAGATGGAGCCTTGAGAAATACCAATTGCAAGGGAAGATTTTGTGGTGCTTAGCCTCCTTATGCACACACCGCCATCTAGCCCCAAGCTAAGTAACTAGACTTGTGTTATGGTTGCTACACTACTTATATACTTTTCTTTTGTAAATATACTTATAATACATAGAAACAACCAGACCACAGACAAATATCTAAGCAAAAATACATGTCGGAGGCGGGAATCGGAACCGCAACCCTGTGTTTGTCAGTCCGGCATGGCGACCATTGTGCCAACTTGGTCATCACACAGGGTACGGCCGGAAGACCAGCGCTGCAGATGTGCGTGCGTATCTGCAGCACATGCTGAGGCTTTACCCATTCCACCAACACATGAATTCTCAGATACTTATTATTTATTGTCTTTTGTATTTACTATTCTCTGTAACTATGTCCTATTGTTTCTTATTTGTGTTTAAACTATGTCGTGTGTTGGTTTGAATAAACTATATTCTATTCTATTGTTATTTAGACAATAAAACTTACAATCCATGCGTAAACGACCCACGCGTCGTTCCCATCGCTGTTTGTGTATTGATACTTCACAATATAAACCTCGGAGTTGTATAGAATACTGCTTGAAGTCACAGTTTCAGTCGCATCCTCTTCGCCAGGGAATCTACACAAAAACACTTTATGATATAACTGAATCCTTCTAATATTATAAACGTGAAAGTTTGTGTGTATGTGTCAAACATTAGAAAATTAAGATTTTAAGATTTAAAAAACAAAAAAAAGTAGCGTTTTTTATGAAAAGGATTATTTTATGCTTCAAGAAACTTTTATTTTTGAAGCTATACTTCTTTATGAGAAAATTATGAGAGAAATTTTAAGATGCGCTCGCATCTGTAATACAATAGTCACACGTTGAAGCTGCATAACACTAAAGTAACAGGTTGAAACTGCTCGCAAAATAAATATTAGAATATTTTGATTTGGATGTTTACTTCACATAGGTTTATTAATAGGATTGTTAAGTTTCCCGTTATATTATTTAAATTTTAGTCAATTCATTAGTTTTATTATAATATACAAGCTAATATTTCAAATTCTACGCTGACGAAGTCGCGGGCAAACCGCGACTTCGTCAGCGTAGAATTTGAAAATGGTACTCAAAATAGGTCTGGACCAAGGAATCACGTTGTTCCATACAAACTTTGCCCCCATTTTTCACCCCCTTAGGGGTAGAATTTCGGAAAATCCTTTCTTATCGGATGCTTGCGTCATAAAAAGAACACACCTTCAAAGTTTCAGGTTTCTACGATCAGCGGTTTAGGCTGTTCGTTGATCCGTCAGTCAGTCAGTCAGTAGTTCAGGACAAAGCATTTTATATGTATAGATTTTACTAGATACTAGATACATGAGCTTGATATGGCAGCTCAATATATTGTTTTGTATTTAGTGTAAATGAAGTTACCTATGTAACTCATTATTGTATGTCCGGGATGGACAAACTGTTGATGCCTACCTACTATAATATGTCATCTTATGTACACAGATTTTCAATAAATATTCTTGATACTTGAATATCAGACGGACAGACGGACGTATAACTTCTAGAAGTATAACATCTCACGCGCGTACATAAGTACACGGAAACATTTTTGTTTTGTACATTTCACTGGTTTGGGTAAATGATAAATATTCCCTGCACTGTCGCCTACGCTGGTACGGTCACGTCTTGCGAAAACCGGCTAGTTACGTGGGGAACAAAAGCCTTACCATGGCACCTCCGCCAGGTCGTGGCAGACTGGGTATACCCAAGAAGTGCTGGCTTGACGTCGTAAAGGGTGATATGTGTGCAAATGGCCTTACAAACCAGGATGCTGAAGATCGTACGAAGTAAAGGCGTAAAAGTAGGAAAGTGGACCCCGGGCTCCCGAGAGGGATGCAACCGGGAACATCGCGAGCGATGATGATGGTTAAAAGATAAATATTTCATTTTTTCTGTGCAGTAATTAGTTTACCTGATGACAACAAGACTTCCATCCCCATTGTCCGGCATCAAGCTTCTGGCTGTTGCACTCTTGCCGATGTGTTTGGCGATCGTTGAGTCGGTTTCGTCCGAGCCGTAACCTGCATCGTCTGAAACATACGTTCCGGTCTTCGGGAGGAGTGATGTGGCGACGTTTCACATCGCCACCGACAGATGGCGCTACTGAGCCGATCGTTGATCCTAGATCGCGCAAGCGAAGTTTTTACGCTTTACAACGGCGAAGCCAAAAGGGAGGGTTATATGTTTGACCCGTATGTATGTATGTATAGAGCTTAGTGGTAGATACCTCGACTTTCATTCTGAAGGTCGTGGATTCGAATCCCGGCTGGCCGTGCACCAATGTATTTTTGTTAAGAAAAATTTTTGTGCGCTAATTGACATTGCTCTTACGGTGAAGGAAAACATCGCGATGAAACCCGCGGCTTAGTGGGCTCCAGAAGTATTGACAAGTTCTCTCCTGTGGAAATGGTGGACAAAGCTGAGAGGGTAGTAGGTGCTGGGGGCAAGGCTACTCCATCCTCACGCAAAAAAAAATACTCAATTAAAAAAGGGTCTAATTGCAGAAAACAGTCCGTTCAAGTACAGCACCTACATGTATATATGTATGTTCATCTGTTCCCACCTAACTTCAAAACTACTAATTCTGAAGATAAGCTCATATACTATTTCCAACGAAACATCATCGGTGGGCGGCCTACCGGGTATAATACCTGCTCATATCTTCTTTGTTTCTCAACCGATTTTTGTGATCACTTCTTGTTTTTTTTTCGGTCATCTTTGGTTTTATTTTTTCCGATCGTCTTTTTTTTATTTTCCTTGGACTAGGGGATACGATGAGATTGAACAAATCCTAAAAGTTTAGCTCTGAACGTCTCCCCTGGAATCAGCTAGACCTAGACCTCCTGGATCTAATTAAAAAATTAGCAAATTTTTTTTTCTGTTTCCCGGAAATAGACCAATCGTATTCTTTTAGGTATCTTCTCGTTACAAATACCACAGAGCCTCAAGACGAAGGTTTTCAACCAATGTGTGTTACCAGTGATGACATACGTCGCTGACTACAGGCCTCGTTTTTAAGCTCAGAGTCGCTCAGCGGGAGTATGTGTAGAGATGTAGAGAGCTATGCTCGGAGTTTCTCTATGTGATGGAATCCGAAATACGGAAATCAGTAGAAAAACCAAAGTCACCGACATAGGCTGTCAAGATTAGTAAGCTGAAGTGGCAATGGGCGGGTCATATAGCCCGCAGAACTGACAACCGCTGGGGAGTAAAGGTTCTCGAGTGGCGGCCGCGATGCAACGCGAAACGGAGTGTTGGGAGACCAGCTGCCCGGTGGACTGACGACATTGTAGCGGTCGTGGGTATAAGTCGGTGGATGGAGGCGGCTGAGGACCGCTGTTTGTGGCATCGTTTGGGGGAGGCCTATGTCCAGCAGTGGACGTGTATGGGCTGATATGATGATAATGAAGATTATTTTAGAGAAAATAAATGCTTTAATTACGATAGACAGTATTTACCAAGTTCAGAAGCGAACGCCCTGATAGATCCAGAAGACGTGGTGTCCCAATCGTGGAAGTACTGCTTGAATGTTGAACTCTCGCTGTTCTCAGACACCCGCGTTATTGACACCTGGCAAGTTTACAATTTCGGTCACTAGATGTCGCTGTACCTCTGGCCTAAGACACAATTGTGTTTCAATAGAGTGAAAGTTGGCGAATTGCGACATAAATTTGACATTCTGAAAAGTAGGCATGGTGCGGTCTAAAGTATGCCATTTTAGTAATGTTGTCTTTATGCTATTGTTGTCTGTAAAGTCGGGTTACGGACGATAATTTTACGTGATAACGTCTGAAAACATTACGTTGCTAGTTAACTAGGTTACCATTTTGTCAATAAAACTCTATGTAGCTATTACGGCGGGAACGAGTTAACAACATGTCTTGCTGCAGTTTTATTTTCATGAAACTTAGTTGTAACCCGAATTGCATTGTATCATTCTGGTGGAATGTTATTCAATTTAGTTCTGTGAAAGTGCACGTAATAATGTAATAAAATTAATGCGTAATAAATTTCTGCGCAACTTTCTTAATTTTATTTCATAAGAACCTTCTCCGGACAATAACAAACACAACAAAAAAAGAATTGGCCATATTGGTCCAGGCGTTGTTGAGTTATGCGTTTACCAACACATTTTGCGATTCATTTTCACTACATAGTATAAAACAAAGTCGCTTTCTCTGTCTCTATGTCCCTTTGTATGCTTAAATCTTTGAAACTACGCAACGGATTTTGATGCGGTTTTTTTTAATAGATAGAGTGATTCAAGAGGAAGGTTTATATGTATAGTACATGCATAATATAGCCGTGCGAAGCCGGAGCGGGTCGCTAGTTATATTATAAGATAACTCACCCAAGCTGGATATGATTTGATGTCCAAATATTGTGTTGCGATATCGAGGTAGTTCTTTTTAATGTCACCATCAACACCCGAGCCAAGCCAGATGTAAACACCAGTGTCGGGCGTGTCTAAGATGTATACCTCCTGAAATTATTACAAGTCGGTTAATACTAAAGTCGTCTTCTTCAGCTTCGATGTTCAACTCGCCTTTAAATCTACACTAATATTATAAAGCTGAAGAGTTTGTTTGTTTGAATGCGCTAATCTCAGTAACTACTGGTTCGAATTGAAAAAATCTTTTTGTGTTGGATAGTCCATTTATCGAGGAAGGCTTTAGGCTATATTACATCACGCTGCGACCAATAGGAGCGAAGCATCAGTGAAAAATGTTGCAAAAACGGGGAAAATTATTCATATTTGAAGGCTTCCGTTGCGTGCGCTGCGTAAAGAAAGTTATTTGCATTGAATAGGCTCCGAAATTAATGGACCGATTTCGATGAAACTTGGTATGAGGGTACATTGATTCAATGACAGCAACATAGGCTCCTTTTTATCCCGATATTGCCACGGGATCGGAAGGTATGCGGGTGAAACCGCGGAGCGCTGCTAGTTTATTATAAAGCTAAAGAGTTTGTTTGTTTGAACGCTCTAATCTCAGGGACTATTGGTTCGAATTGAAAACATCTTTTGTGATGGATAGTCCATTGTCGAGGAAGGCTATAGGCTATTTCATATTTCGATATTCCCACGGGATCGGGAGTTACGCGGGTGAATGCCGCTTGCATTCTCGCATCTTCTGTGCCGGGAGTGTCCCGGGGCGGTTTATTTGATTAGTTATTTATTATTATTATTATTTATTTTATTTTTCATTTGTTTATATTTTTGTTATGTATTACTTTTAGTTATATGTTTCATAGCATAGCAGCATAGTTATATGTTTTTATTGATTGATTTAATTGAATAAAATTGTATAGTAACCTATTCAAAGGAAAAAAAAATGAAGCGATTATGAAATCTACATAGCTTACGTCAGAGGAGAGATGTTTTTGCTTATAAGGCTTGCTGATAGCGACAACATCGATATCATCTCCAGTCAGGACTCTGTACAGGTAGACAGCTGACATGTCCTCTCTTGTATAACTCTGGAAGTAAACCACATATTTATTAACCTTCCTAAGCATAGATCTAGCATTTTTTTCACTAGTTCAATAGATAAAGAAAGTGTGCGAGAGAGAAAAACATTTTTACGGAGATATGGCAAGAAAGAAAAGGATAGCGAATCGCGTATACAGGGTTCTTGGTCACTATATTAGCAAGTGGTTCGAAGTTCCTAAAGCCGTAGAACAAAAGTTGTTATTTAATCACTTACAGTTGTAGAATCATCACTCTGCAAGTCATCCTTGGACCCTGATCCTAGAGCTTCGAAGAACAACGCGTAATCATCATCTGATGAAAAATCATCTAAAAAAATAACAATATTGTTAATAAAAGCAACTTTAGTAAGGAAATTGAGCATTTAATTTCCATAGCTAGATATCCTGTGCCCATAATATGGTATCATGTGCCTAAGATATGGTATCCCGTGCCCATGACTTTGTATCCTCTATGCACAACTCGGCATACTGTGCCCATGACTTGTTGTCTTCTACCAACGACACGATATGCTGTTCCCACGACTCGGTAGCCCGTGCCCATGACTTATTAACTACCCATGACACGGTATTATCTGGCCACGATACGGTATTTTTGCCCACGACACGATATCTTGTGCCCACTACACACGTATCATCTACCCATGACTTTGTATCCTCTACCTACGATACGGTATCCCATGCCCATAACTCAATAACCGCTACCCAGCCCCCCGATCGCCTTAATTTACGACGCATTAGTCGAGTGCACATTCAGTTGACGCATACGTCACGTGCACGCAAACAGTAATCGGTATTGCCGTAAAATGAAGCTACGCGTAAATAAATAAATAATCGTTTATTGCCATCAAATTACAATTTTATACAGTAAATAAACTAATAAGTAGGTATGGCAAAAAGAGCGGGCTCAGCTTATGCTGTGAGACGCTGGTTTTCAGCCTGACCCTTTCTCCGTAACCGTTACTTTAACTGCACGTCTACTTCACCTACGCGTTAAACAAGCTGTTGTCGTACGAAATTTATTATCTTTTTAGGTGACGACTATTTATTTGACATTTATGTCACGTCAAATTTAGCACGACACGGCGAGCGCGCGACCTTTAGGCACAGTTTAGGTTTGCGTGACGTGTGCGACGTGCGTCTATGCGAATACGAAATGTATAGTTATGAATACGGCGATTGGCCCGCAGGGCACGATATGCTGTGCCCACGACTAGGTAGCCCGTGCCCATGACTCAGTATCATACACCCACGACACCGTATCCTCTGCCCATGACTTTGCATCTTCTATCCACAACTCGGCATACCGTGCCCATGACTCAGTAATCTCTACCTATGACTCGGTATCACCTACCCACGACTCGGTATCACCTACCCACGACTTACCAATGATCTCGATAGTCGCTCTCCCATTGTGGTAATCATCTCGCAGCGAGTTGGCAACACTGATGATCTTACGTCTCTGTGTTGCCTTCGCGCCTTCCGGCATAAGCACGAAGATGTCGTGGTCTACTTCCAAGATGAAGCAGTGGTCGCTGGTTAGCGAGGTCGATTCAGCTGGGACCTGGAGGAAATATTTTATTTTTATTTTTATCATAAAGTGGATCTTATTTAACGGCTTTTAGACTCATAATCCAACGTATTACGCACGCGTGCATTTAACATTACCGACTGCTATAAAGTTATCCCGATAAGTTAAATACGTATCTTACTGCTAATTACATGTTAGGTAGATGAAACATTCTTAATTTATATGGGTTATACTGTTTTGATGTATAAAAAAGGTAGGTACCAACAAAGAGTTTTGAAGCTAGCAAAAATGGTTGTCTCTAAAGTCGGTTGTCGAACGATAATTTTACGTGATACCGACTTAGAAAACGTTTAAAAATTGAGCTTTGTTTTTTCTTTACTTAAATATATTATTTTCCGTATTCGAATCCGCAAGGTATTTTTCTTTTGGTTCTAATATTTACACCTTTGCGGCGTCACTGTAATCAATTGATTTCGTGATAGGAAACCTGATATAAATATAATATGAAGATAATTTAAAATATAACTCTTTGTAGGCGAATGCAATTCCGGGAATAAAGGCTTTGTCATTTTATTGTATTTTTTATGATTCGTTTGATTTTATTAAGTATTAATATTATCTGGTTTAATCAATACACTGATTGTGCTATTTTAGAAAGTTACGATAAAGGTTATTGAATTAATTGGCCTTAATATCTTTTTAGGGTTCTGTAGAGGCATTATAGGAACCCTATAAGATCACAAACTCGAGATGCGTGACGTTTACCATGACGCCCCGTCAAGAAACATGACGTTGTCTGTTACTGGGAACAGACACTTTTTGTGAATGCAGGCGTTCCATCAATTTATTAGACGTTACCACGTCAAAAAGGAACCCTTATATGATCACTTTCTTGTCCGTCTGTCTGTCTGTCAGTGTGACCACCGATTTTCTCAGGAACGGGTGGACCTAACAAGTTAAAATTCATACCAGATACTGAGGTCTATAGTCCGTTTTAGGTGTATAAAATCAAGATCCTGAGTCAACACGATAAAAAGATATGTGCTTGAGATTTTCGCGATATTTTGTAAGTACCAAAAAGCCCTTGGACATTTTAGTATTTAAAATACCGAGGTACATTTCGAGACCTATCGATAGAGGGCAATATGGCGAACAAATAATGCCTTCACATCGAACCTCTAAAGCGTCTGGATGGAGTCGTTTTAGAGGGTCTTCGTATTGCGGATGCAAGCAGTGTATTGCTAGTTGGCTATCGAAAGTCGATTACGACAAGACTGAGGCATTACTTAAGCAAATAGTTTAAGCAAAACGTTTGTTCTCATTATTTTGGAACGAAGTTCCTTAACGCGCGTTGCTTGGGCTCCTGTCTCTCATGTGTTATTGATTTAGGTGCACAGAAATAGCCCTAACAGCTTTCTAGTATAATTACCAATAACCCTGTTTTTAGTGTTTTCCTTTTATGCCATATTGTAAGGTATTAAATATGAATTTTCTTTTAGCATATAGGTAGTTACTTAAGTTAGAATTTATTTTAATTTTGTTATATGTAATCATTTTGCGTTTTGTTTTTATGGTGCAATAATAGTACATTGTCACCCTAGGTGTGAAAGTCACTCATTGAGTCCCGAGACGGAGTTTGGCTAATAGTTCGAGGGACTTAATGAGTCTTTTACCCGAGGTAAACACTGTGCTTTTTATTACGAATAATACATAAAATTCTTCATAATAACGAGAATGAATGAGAGACTTCATACTCCATACTACCTCTGGTAGTATGCATGAGCCGTGTGAAGCCATAATCGTTATTCTTTGGTGTTACCTAAAGCAAGGAGTTTAGGTTTTTGAAGTTCCTAATGCGTAATGATACTGATACTGGCTACAAGCACATTGCACGAGCCGCGCGAAGCTATAATTTGACATGACAGCTGTCAGTGAAAGCGATTTTCCCTAGGGCTGAAAGTATTTCTTTCTACACGCTCTTCAGGCATCTTTAGACCTACTTTCGGAGTATGAGTAATGAAAAAGTGTTTATCTATCTATAAAAAATGTAATGTCCTGACTGTCTGATATAATAACGCAGAGCTAAAACTGCTGGTCCTAGATCCTGGTCCCCCTCTAAAGAGAAGACACTTAGGGGATGAAAAAGGACGCAAAGTTTGTATGGGACAACGTGATTCTTGGTCCAATCTACTAATTAAAAAACAAAAATCGTGTGTCACTCGGCGACTGCCGTGATGAAGCTATTGCATCGTGCAAGCTTCGTACAGCCATACCGCTAACGCGCAGCCGAGCTAAAGGGAAAGCGGAGTGAGTGGTGTTAGGTTTTATTTTCGTTACGGAATTTCTTGATTCGGTCGCCGCGCTCAAAAGATAAAAGCTATGCCATAGCTTAATAGTATGGAAGTAATAAATACCTCTTCAATTCTCATTGTCTCACATCCAGATAGTTTGAGCAGTCGTTTCTCTGCCCCAGCATTTGTTTCCACTTCAGTGAAACCAGATTCATTTCCACCTTCCACGTAACGAATTGCTAAAACAGAAATTTTTTGATGTGTTGTAGTAAATAAGCTTTTAAAAAATCTTTTTTATCACAGTTGCTCATAAAGTGGATCTTATTCAACCGCTTTTAGGCTCATAATCCAACGTATTACGCAAGCGTGCGTTTTACATTACCTTGTCTGTTAAATCATAATAAAAATAAACATTTTAAATGGGTAGGTACCAACAAAGAATTTTTATGCTAGCAAAAATGATTGCCTCTAAAGTCGGTTTACGAACGAAATTTTTTACGTGATAATGTTTTAGAAAATGTATAAAAATTGAGTTTTGTTTTTTCTTTACTTAAATCTGTTTTTAACCCCTGACGCAAAAACAAATGGCAAAAACCTTAAAAAATATTTTATGTCAGACGAGGCTGTATAGGTTAAAAGTCTTTTGCCTGGCCTTTCGGGGGTATAATTACCAAAAAGATATTGCCTAAATAAATAATACAAATACTTTGTTAACTTTCTATTGTTTCAAGGCTTTTCTTTTATTCGCAAGTGTGTTAAAAACGTTGTACGATAGTTGTGGTTTGATCATTCCATCTCAGCTTAATAAACGAACTCGCGTTTCGTTTGCGTGTCATACCACCTCTATGCAATGATCAATTTACCACACTTGTATCGCAATGTACTATTTAAAAACAAGCTTTTATTGCATTTTCACGCGATTTACACGTACATGTTTGCAAAATTTCAGCTTCATCGGTAACCGGGAAGTGGATCAAGTATTTGCAAGATTCCATGACAGACATCGGGACAGGTGAAGCTAAATAAAATCTTGTTTATCTTATAAAATTAAACATAGACAAATCCTATAAAATAAAACATAGCTATTTGTAATGTACGAATCATGCCCTTTCCTTCTTTCATTTGATACCCCACTCGAGCATATCTACTAACATTCGGTTTTTAATCCTGTCTTTTATCCCTCATAACTTTCAAACGGCTAAACCGATTTCGATCAAACATAGCTAAGAACACTCGCGACTAATGCAATTTTTAAACAAAAGAAACTAAATCAAAATCGGTTCATCCGTTCGGGAGCTACGATGCCACAGACAGACACACACACACATACACAGACACGTCAAACTTATAACACCCCGTCGTTTTTGCGTCGGGGGTTGAAAATACGGGCTGTGTGTCCGCAAGTAGACCTCTTTGGTTGGGTCCTTTTTGCGTGAGGATGGAGTAGGCTATGTACACCCTCTCAGCTTAATCGACCATGTCCAGAGGAGAGAACTTGTCAATACTTCTGGAGCCAACTAAGCCGCGGGTTTCATCACGATGTTTTCCTTCACCGTAAGAGCAATGTCAATTAGCTCACATCACTAATTAATCGAAAGAAACTTCCATCCAGGTGTCCTTGACACCTCTCAAGTTTGTTTTTGTCTTTTGAAGTACGAAATCCTGAAAACCTACCTGGTTTGAAATACCCCAAGAACGCAGCACTCTCATGCCCCTGCGGTTCCCTATGATGCACCGCCTTTCCATTTAGCATGTCATCTAAGGTCACCGTCCATATAGCAGCCGCGCCACGCTTGTCCTGGGAACTCTTCGAACCCAACCAGAAGTGTGCGTCGTACGACAATGTCGAGTTAGAATCGCCTGTGCTCTGAAATATAAATAAAAAAATATTGCAGTTCATTCCACACATCCCCATCTAGCCCCAAGCTAAGTAACTACACTTGTATTATAGGTGCTAGACAACGGATATAATACTTATATACTTTTCTTTTGTGAATATCTATACATATAAAATGCTTTGTCCTGACTGACTGACTGACGGATCAACGCACAGCCTAAACAGCTGATTGTAGAGACCTAAAAATTAAAGGGTCTGTGGCATTACCTTAAGAACTATGTAAGCATCTCCATTGAAGAAATTGCCATAGCATTTCTTATCGATGGCAACCGGTTCGAAATTCTGCAAAAAAAATATCAAATCAAATCAATCATTTATTCGAAGTTGCGGGAACGAGTCAACAACATGTCGTGCTGCAGTTTTATTTTCATGAAACTTAGTTGTAACCCGAGTTGAATTGTATAATTCTGGTGGAATGTTATTCAATTTAGTTCTGTGAAAGTGCACAAGTGTAGTGAAAGTAAAAATCAGTGTCAAACATGAAGTTTTCTCGTTGCCTCCAAATCTCCTATTATGGTAAACTTGCCACCGCTTTACTATAGCCCCTGACTTGACGGACTATGACGACTTTGACTGTTTTGAAACACTTTAGGCCCGATTTATGAAAAATCGGGTCATAATTTAATGCAAAATATAACTTGACACTGGCTAAATGCACAAACCGTGCGAAGCCATAATTAATAGCAAAAATAAATAAATGGTGTAAAACAAAAAAATAACAAAAATAATTGGTGAATGCTAGATTTTACTTGTAAACGGGCTGTTTTTAACCCCCAATGCAAATCGACGGGGTGTTATAAGTTTGACGTCTCTCTCTCTTTCTCTGTGTGTGTGTCTGTCTGTCTGTGGCATCGTAGCTCCCGAACGGATGAACCGATTTGGATTTTTTTTGTTTCTAGTATTTGTTGTTATAGCGGCAACAGAAATACATAATCTGTGAAATTTCAACTGTCTAACTATCACTGTTCATGAGATACAGCCTGGTGACAGACAGACGGACAGTAAAGTCTTAGTGATAGGGTTTTGGGTAGAGAGCAGTATTGGCTTAGTGGTAAATACCTCGACCTTCATTCTGAAGGTCGTGGGTTTGAATCCCGGCCGGCAGTGCACCGATGTATTTTTCTCAAGAAAAAATTACGTGCGCTAATTGACATTGCTCTTACGGTGAAGGAAAACATCTTGACGAAACCCGCGGCTTAGTTGGCTCCAGAAGTATTGACAAGTTCTCTCCTCTGGACACGGTCGAATAAGCTGAGAGGGTAGTAGGTGCTGGGCAAGCCTACTCCATCCTCACGCAAAAAGGGTCCAATGGCGGAAAACAGCCTGTATACAAGTAGGGTTTTGGGTACGGAACTATAATATGAAACGCAATCAAACCTCAATAGTCCAGATTTCAATTCCCGGCTCCGAACCCGCGGTCTCGAATGCGACATGCGTCATCTTACCACAAAACACAAAATATTACTAACATCGACTCAACAACTGGTGATTCATTTTGATAACATAACTGATAGTAACTGATAAGATAGGATAATAATTACCGATATTGGTGGTAGGTAATAAGTAAAGGTGCTTGTAATGTGTAACAAAAAACCGGTCAACTGCGAGTCGGACTACCTCACGAAGGGTATGTATGTTTGTTACTCCTTCACGCAAAAACTACTGGACCGATTGCGATAAAACTCGCTATATAAGTTCGCATGATGCAATAGCTTTTTATTAAAACAAAGAAATTATTCTCTTGGTTTTAGTCAATAAAAATAAATCGCGATTATTTCTGGCTTTCTTACTTAGATTTGTGATACAATCAACAGTCAAAAGTCTCTGCCCACCGTAACGTTTACAATCCTGTGCAGCACTATTTGAACATTATAACAACATAACTTGTGTATCAAACCCACGTCGGTTGGTGTAGCGGGTGCCGGCTTATACCACTCACACAACTTAACACATAGCTAACATGTTGACAATAATAATCACACTGAGTACTTTTAATTCAAGTACTAGCTACGCCACGCGGTTTAACCCGCATAATAATTTTCTGCGCAACTTTCTTAATTTTTTATTTCATAAAAACCTTCTCCTGATAATAACAAACAGACCAAAAAAAGAATTGGCCAAATTGGTCCAGGCGTTGTTGAGTTATGCGCTTACCAACACATTTTGCGATTCATTTTTATAGAAGATTTTATTCAAGTATTTTGGTGTGTAACGTCTGTTAGAAGAAGGTCGTAAGTCCAATACTTGTTGATAGTATTATGGTAGCTAACTGATAGTGTACTTATGACCCATATGTCTAGAAGATACCTATACGCTCTTTACTCACACCACCAAATAAACGGAGACCTTCGAGAGACGCGAGTGAAGGTAGGAACACGGCAGTGGAACAAACAATCTCGTGGCTGCACCATTTTAATTTAATGTTGACAAAAAAAAACCCCATGAGTTTCTTGTGCCTTCTTCTCATTGGTGAGCGCGTTCCGAAGGCCCACATCCTAACTTAGTTTTTAAGACGATTTCAAGTGGTCTATGTACAACTGTATTAAACATCCCAAGATTTTTTTTTTTTTTTTTTGATATTTTAAAACAAACACCTAATAAACGAATATAATAATTTTAATTTCAGTTCAATCTTAACAAACATTGTAAATAAATTGCTAAACCGAAAATTATGTGGTCGATTTCCAACTTGTAGCCTTGGCTAATCTGGAATTAGAGAAAAATAATGGTTTAAGTCACACTCGATCGAACGTATCAAATTCAACATTTTAGCAAGTTCAAAATTTTTAGCTAATTCAACATTTTAGCAAGTTCTACATTTTAGCAAGTTCAAAATGTTAGCTAATTCAACATTTTAGCAAGTTCTACATTTTAGCAAGTTCAAAATTTTTAGCTAATTCAACATTTTAGCAAGTTCTACATTTTAGCAAGTTCAACATTTTTAGCTAATTCAACATTTTATCAATTCAATATTTTAGATAATCCAATATTTTATCAAATTCAATAATTTAGCAAATTTAAAATTTTAGCCAATTCAATATCTTAGCATATTCAAAATTTTATCAAATTCAATAATTTAGCAAATTCAACATTTTAGCCAATTCAATATCTTAGCAATTATTATCTTTTCATTTCGATATCTAAATGGGTTACATCTATTATCTTAATCTACAATAATATTATAAAGAAGAAAGATTTTTTTGTTTGTTTGTCTGTACCGCCTAGGCTCCGAAACTACTGGACCGATTTTGATGAGACTTGGTACGAGGACATTGATTTATTGACAGTAACATAGGGTACTTTTTATCCCGATATTTCCATCTAGCCCCAAGCTAAGTAACTAGACTTGTGTTATGGGTGCTAGACAACTCATATACTACTTATATACTTTTCTTTTGTAAACATATACTTAGAATACACAGAAACAACCAAACCACAGAC
The DNA here is from genome assembly GCA_951213275.1 of Idaea straminata. NCBI lineage: Eukaryota > Metazoa > Arthropoda > Insecta > Lepidoptera > Geometridae > Idaea > Idaea straminata. Next base: position 2,858,650 of record OX577872.1, read on the forward strand.
AAATATCTAAGCATAAATACTTGTATGAGGCGGGTATCGAACCCGCAATCCTGTGTTTGGCAGTCCGGCAAATAAACATGACCTTATAAACCCACCTCATTTATCTCATTATTTATTGTTATAATGTTTGGAGTTATTGGTTGAGTGAGTCTTTGTGCGCAATTAATCTCGTCAATTGAAGTCCTGAATTTTTCTATTTCCGCTTTGTTCGTCGTATCCGGTTGGAATTTGAAACTGGAACAATATAAAATTCCTTTTATCAAACATGCATGGGGCGGGAACGAGTTAACAACATGTCGTGCTGCAGTTTTATTTTCATGAAACTTAGATGTAACCCGAGTTGAATTGTATAATTCTGGTGGAATGTTATTCAATTTAATTCTGTGAAAGTGCACAAGTGTAGTGAAAGTAAAAGTCAGTGTCAAACATGCAGTTTTTACGTTGTATCCAAATCTCCTATTAAGGTTAAGGTAAACTTGCCACCGCTTTACTATAACCCCTGACTTGACGGACTATGACGACTTTGACTGTATTGAAACACTTTAGGCCCGATTTATGAAAAATCGGGTCATAATTTGATGCAAAATATAACTTGACACTGGCTAAATGCACACGTGCGAAGCCATAATAAAAGAAAAAAAAAAACATGCATGGAAATATTGTTATTTTATTCGAAAACGTGAAGTATTGAATTTAAAGAAAGTCAAATCCATTTCAGGAACGTTAGCACGCCCGCCCCGTTTCAACAAACAATCAAAAACATAGACAAGAGACGGTCCTAGAAAACAAAAGACGATCGAAAACACAGACATACTGGCAGGTGTCAAGATGACAGGATGTCAAAGTGACAGCTGTCAAAATTTAACGACCAAAACTTATCCATCAATGCAATTTTTTCTAGCGGCGGTCACTTTGACAGCTGTCATTTCGACAGTTACCTGCTTCCCATTATGTCGCTATTTTCAATCGTTTTTTGTTTTCGTTTCGATCGTTTTGGTTTCATTTCGATTCGGGTCTTTTCACTTTCGATCGTCTTTTCACTATCACTGAGTAGTCATCCTTAATCGAACCAAAAGTAAAAAAAAGTTCACATCGTCCGATCGGTCACCCTATCCTTTACCCTCTTCAACTTCTTGACCATCCAAAGGTTGCCTGGAAGAGATCGCTTTGAGCGATAAGGCCGCCCTTTGTAACACTTAGACTTAAGCTTTGTTTTTTTTTTCTATTAATTATGGCTTCGCACGTGTGCATTTAGCCAGTGTCAAGTTACATTTTGCATCAAATTATGACCCGATTTTTCATAAATCGGGCCTAAAGTGTTTCAATACAGTCAAAGTCGTCATAGTCCGTCAAGTCAGGGGCTATAGTAAAGCGGTGGCAAGTTTACCATAACCTTAATAGGAGATTTGAAGGCAACGAGAAAACTGCATGTTTGACACTGATTTTTACTTTCACTACACTTGTGCACTTTCACAGAACTAAATTGAATAACATTCCACCAGAATTATACAATTCAACTCGGGTTACATCTAAGTTTCATGAAAATAAAACTGCAGCACGACATGTTGTTAACTCGTTCCCGCCAATACCCAAACCCGCAATATTTATTTTTTAATTTATTTACTTCGCTCTATTCCTTTGCCTCAGCGCTTCGTTCTCTATGGATTCGTTCAATGTCTTGGTTAATTTCAACACTTCTGATATCTTCGATGTCTCCGATGGCTCCGATGCCTTCGATGTGGTCGATGCCTTCGATGCCTCCGATGGCTCCGTTGCCTCCGATGGCTCCGTTGCCTCCGATGTCTCACTTGCCTCCGATGGCTCTGGTGTCTCCGATGGCTCTGGTGTCTCCGATGCCTCCGGTGTCTCCGATGGCTCTAATGTCTCCGATTTATAATCTACAACAATCAATACCTAAGTACTTGTATACGGGCTGTTTTACGCAATCAGTTGGGTTCTTTTTGCGTGAGGATGGAGTAGGCTACGTTATACTACCCTCTCAGCTTAGTCGACCGTGTATAGAATAAAAGAACTCGTCATAATAACTAAGCCGCGGGTTTTTAATCACCATGCTTTTTCCTTAAAAACAATGACAATTAGCGCATATACATTTTTCTTAAGTAAAATCCATTGGTGGATTCGTACGGCGTTCGAGATGAAAATCTTGGTATAAGTTGCGTTATTCCTTCTGTATTATATTAATGACTACTTTTCTCAATATTTTTGTCACAGTTGCTCGTTAAGTGAATCTTATTCAAACGCTTTTAGGCTCATAATCCAACGGATTACGCACGCGTGCGTTTTACTTTACCATAACGAGTGCTGTAAAGTTATCCTGATGAGTAAAATTCGTATCTTAGTGCAGTTTTTTTAATGGTTTAGGTCCAGTTTATATAAGTAATGTCATTTGCTTCAAGTCTTTTTAAAATTTGAACTGATTTTGCTGGCTTAAAAACTCCTCCTACCTTTTTTATTATACATCGAAACAGTATAACCCCTTAGAGGTAGAAGTATAATCCAGTTAAATTAAGAATGTTTTATCTACTTAACATGTAGGTAATTAGCAGTAAGATACGAATTTAACCTATCAGGATAGCTTTACAGCACTTGTGCGTTATCTATCTATACATATTAAATGCTTTGTCCTGAATGACTGACTGACGGATCAACGCACAGCCTAAACCACTGATCGTCAAGACCTGAAACTTGGAGGGTGTGTTCTTTGTATGACGTAGGCGTCCGATGAAAAAGGATTTTTCTAAATTCTATCCTTTAGGGGGTGAAGAAAGGGGGCAAAGTTTGTATGGGACAACGTGACTTCTTGGTCCTTTTTCAACTTCTTCGCGGGCAAAAGCTAGTGGTAATGTGAAATGCACGCGTGCGTAATCCGTTGGATTATGAGCTTAAAAGCTGTTTAAATAGATCCAGTGCTCTAAAGTTGAAGCTATATTTACCAGTATCTTTATAAATTTCAGCGAGTTCCTTCTCAACTCTGGCCTCGTCTTCTTCTGGAGTCAATTGGTTCATGTTTGCTGGCTCCACCACCGGTGGTCTTTTCTGTTGAATAAAATTAAGTAATTGAAATACAATATAACTTGCACGGCTCCATGGAATACATGTCATTTATTTGCAAAACATATGGTACAAAGATGTCACTTTAATAGTACATTGCGATACAAGTGTGGTAAATTGATCACTGTATAGAGGCGGTTTATGACGCGCGCGGAACGCGAGCGCATTCAAAATGCCGAGATGCAATGATCAATATCCACTCGCGTATTTTTTACATCACAGTTGCGAATAAAAGAAAAGACTTGTAATAGTAAATTGCGATACAAGTGTGGTAAATTAATCATTACACCGAGGCCGCTTACGTCCCAATCCTGTGGGAATATTGTGTTTGCATCAAATAACCTGAGAGTTAAGGAAAGCCTCAAGGCTCCATTTCTAGACCGCTATTTTATTTAACTTATATCAATGACTAGCTGCGCCCCGCGGTTTCACCCGCATAAGTCCCGATCCCGTGGGAATATCAAAATAAAAAGTAGCCTATAGCCTTCCTCGATAAATGGACTATCCAACACAAGACATCAATATTTATACGATGCAGCTAACGTCACTCAATCACGCCTTCCCGGAATCTCTTCACTAAAACTTGAACTTTATGATATTGTATTCAAGTTCAAATTAACTTTTAAGTATTATTAATTTATTACAAATCGTTTGTAAGGGAACTGGGAGTATAGAAAAGTGTTGTCTTTAGACTTTTTCAGGCTATTTAAAAAAAAATGTCTTCATATGAACCAATCTCGTACTTCAAGGAATATTCTAAAAAAAGAATAAGCGAAATCGGTTCAGCTGTTCTCGAGATTTGCGTTTAGGAATACCATCTCTATAATATAGAAAAATTGTATGGGCATTATATAGAAAAGTATTGTTTTTAGACTCTTTCAGGCAATTTTTTAAATTTTTCTCTCCATTAGAACCCACCTCGTACTACAAGGAATATTCTAAAAAAAGAATTAGTGAAATCGGTTCAGCTGTTCTCGAGAATTGCGCTTAGCAACACATTCAGCGATTAAGTTTTATATTATAGAAGATGAGTAAATCCTTACATTGCGCTTACGGTGAAGGAAAACATCGTGATGAAACCCGCGACTTAGTTGGCTTCAGAAGTATCGACAAGTTCTCTCCTCTGGACATCGTCGACTTAGCTGAGAGGGTAGTAGGTGCTGGGCAAGCCTACTCCATCCTCACGCTAAAAGGACCCAATTAAAAAGGGTCCAATGGCGGAAAACAGCCTGTATACAAATTCTTACTGCGATCCGGTCTTTCTTAGTGGCAGCCAAGATGGTGGTAGTAGTCTGTTCTTCATTATTGAACTCGTCCGCAGACGGTTCCTCCTCCAGACCTTCGGGTAGATCTGGGGAGAATATACACATAAAAGCTAATGTAAAACTTTTTTAATATTTATGGCTTTGCACGGCTTGTGCATGTAGCCAGTATCAAGTAATATTTTAAATCACTTTGAGCCCAAATTTCAGAATTCGGGCTCAAAGTGTTTCAAAATAATCAAAGTCGTCACAGTTTCAGTGAGTTTTTTTTTTGCTATTAATTATAGCTTCGCACGGCTTGTGCATTTAGCCAGTGTCAAGTTATATTTTGTATCAAATTATGACCCGATGTTTATTTTAGTAAAGCGGTGGCAAGTTTACCATAACCTTAATAGGAGATGTGGAGGCAACGGGATAACTTCATGTTTGACACTGATTTTTACTTTCACTACACTTGTGCACTTTCACAGAACTAAATTGAATAACATTCCACCAGAATTATACAATTCAACTCGGGTTGCAACTAAGCTTCATGAAAATAAAACTGCAGCACGACATGTTTTTAACTCGTTCCCGCCAAAACTCCTCAGTGAGAATTAAATTTAAAAAAAAGTACCTATTTCTAATGAATCAATGTATCCTCATACCATACAGATAGAAGATAGATGTACAAGGAATAATAAAAATTTTCATACAAACTTTTATTCCCTTTTGGAGGTACGAGGTGGTGTGTACAGTCGGCTGCATAATTGCAGCCCTCGGTAGAGTTCGAAAATTACTATTATTGGAATGTTTTCATTCTAATAATTTTTGTTTGATAAATTGATGAGTTAGAAGACTTTAAATTTCACCTAAAGCAGGTGTCTAGAATCTTGCTTGTGTTTAAAACATTCTTATAACAGCCGTTTTGGAGCTCTACGGTGGGTCTGCAATTATGCAGTCGACCGTACCTCCAAAGGGAAGATCTTCCACCGGGCAGGTGTTATACCAGGTAGGCCAACGATGTTTTGTTGAAACTTGTTTATGAGCTAATCTTCAGAAAAACTTCGCTTGCGCGATCTAGGATCTACGATCGGCTTAGTGGCTCCTAATATTGGTGGCGATGTGAAGTGTCGCCACACCCTATTCCTTGGGGGTTGAATTTTGAAAAATACTTCCTTAGTGGATGCTACGTCATAAGTTGAATACGTGTGCGAAATTTTTAGTTTCTAGCCCTGAGGGTTATGCCTTTGGCCTGTGCCTTGATACATCAGTCAATCACTTTTGCGTTTTATAAATATCTACTACATAATTATTTTTTGAAGGATTTTTTACATTTGCAGGCTTGCATTTGACTTCATCTCACGTGATGGGAAGCGATGAGGTCGAGGATGTAGCATGCTCGCCTTGAATGTACCTTCTTCTTTTTTTCGAGTCAGTGACGTTTGGCCAGTCAAAGTTTTACAGCCCAGTAGCTAGCCACTGCAACTGCAGCAGCGTTGGCCTCTACCAGGTCCTCCAATATGCAGGTGTTAGGGCACAATGGGCATTGGAGTAGGTGCACCATGGACTGCGATGGGGTTCCACACTCGTATTGCTCCTCAGTCAGTCATTTGCCTACTACTTAAGTCCGGAGTCGGTTAAGTGACTGCCACGTAAGCCATTGCAAATCGGAACCCGGAGGGAGCCTATTAACTCTAGACTTATATATTTTTTTATTTATTTAGAATAAAATAAACAGTGGCTAACAGTCTAAACAAAAAACGCACCCTATTTTAAGTTACTACTAAGGTACAATCTAAGATTCCGTATAACTAGGTATAATTTATCGTAAAATATGTCGACGTCTTGAAAATCTTGCAAAAATGCATTGAACAGAGTAAGTGCTCTAACAGTCGGTGTATTATTTGCGTGGCGGGTACGCTGCTCCCGATTAGCGAACAACTGGTGGCATCTCCTGTCACCCACGCCCATAAAGTTATTTGGAACGTACAGCCTAAACTAGACAACACAACTGAGTTATTAATTTCGTTGTGTAATATGTGCCAGTAATGCACAACCAGGTGGACTTTCCTCCTTAGAATTAGGGTCTCTAAATCTACCATACCTGACACAAATAAGGATGGGTATAAAAACGGATAATAACCGTACAAACGTTTGTACAGATATCTAACTTGAAGACTCCAAGGCCTGGGGGCAGCGACGAGGATAGAAAGTTCCGCTTCTTAGCAGTGCGGACGAGAAAAATGGATGTATAAAGCTTTTTTTCAAGTCAACGGACCTACTAGAACCACTGACACTACTGCGACATGTATTGATATGATTTATGTTACTGATAATCTAACCACGACTAGCAAATCTATTATTGAGAAATTGGAATCAGACCATAGTGGTTAATTTGTCAAATTTGCAATTGTTATAAAACCAATATCAAAAAGGAAAATAACGTATGCACCAGTGACTGCTGCTCGTCTGGAGGGACTTAGATTAGGTTTGGCTAACGTTTTACCGTTTTTGCCTTGTGATACAGATTCAAATGTATTATACAATAACTTCTTTTCGGTTCTTAATGCTCAATTTCAGTGTATCTTTACGCCCAGAACAATAGGTCTTCGACAAACGCGAATTTAGTGACTGGGCAACGGTTGGTATTCATCAAAGTAGAGAAAGACTGTATGAGTAACGATTGACCACTATCGCACATGGTAAGTGACGAACAGTTTAAAATGAACTTGCCTAGAAGATACCTTACGCTTATGACTCAAAAACCTCCAAATAAACGGAGGCCTCTGGGTGATGCGAGTCTTCTTCTTCTTCTCGTATAGTGGTGTGGCTCACCTATTGTTAGAGTTTTCAGATCGCCTAAAAGCCTCTAACTTGACCTAACGACTTCTACTAGGGGAAGAACCGGGACCAACGGCTTAACATGCCTTCCGAAGCACGGAGGGGCTCACGAAAACACATTTTTGTAACACTACTAATTGGCCACCCATCGAAGTTATGACCGCGCCAGGCGTCGCTTAAAGTTATGCGAATAAAAGTAGGAAGACGGCAGAGGAATAAAAACTTTTCCAACCCGTCCTCCTTTTGTGGTTGCATCGGTTTACGTAAATTAGAAAGTCTACCAGGTCCACTTGAAGATGGAACTGTCACCAACAACTTACCTTTATTGCCAGGCGCACCAATTTCTATAACCTCTTGCCCCATGGATTCCGTCAGAGTTTTCAAATGATTCCTGCATTGTACACTGTAGAAAACCGCTATGAAAATTAATAGTCTATAGTTTAACAAATACATTTTTTTGGAAAAATATTTTCTTGCTGTTCTTGGATTTATAAAAGGCCAATTAGATATATTTTTTGAGAAAATCTAGTTGGTTTAGATGCCATTTTTTGGAGAGAGTTTAAAAGAGTTTTTTCTTTAAACTTTTTAGTTGAATAATATTTTGTATGATACTTTTATTTTTTCTTGGATCTATACGGTACTTGTACTTGTATACGGGCTGTTTTCCGCAATTAGACTGTTTTTAATTGGGTCCATTTTGCGTGAGGATGGAGTAGGCTTGTCCAGCACCTACTACCCTCTCAGCTAGTCGACCATTTCCAGAGGAGAGAACTTGTCAACACTTCTGGAGCCAACTAAGCAGCGGGTTTCATCACGATATTTTCCTTCACCGTAAGAGCAATGTCATTTACCACACATAAATTGTTCTTAAGCAAAATAAATCGATGCACGGCCACCGGGATCCGAACCCACGACCTTCAGAATGAAAGTCGAGGTATTTACCACTAAGCCAACACCGCTCGTCATCCCGTGCTCTAAATAGAGTAAGTCGGCGTGTCATCGGCCAACTAATCAGTCTACAGGCTGCATTCTCTTGAACCCTAAAAAAAGTCTATACCTACATCTATACTGTATTGAACTACTTTTTCTTGAAAAATTTAGAACACCCAACGTTGTGCCAAAAGATAGCGCAGTTTAAATTAAACTACGCTCTAGAGAGGGCCTGGGTGAGATTACTTGACACTAGTGTTACCACGCGGCTTCGGTCGCTTTTTTGTTGGGAAAAAGTATTTGAGTGTAAGGTCAGTTTATCTATACTTCTATGTACTTCTAAGTTTCTTGTGCCTTCTTCTCATTGGTGGGCGCGTTCCGAAGGCACACATCCTAACTTAGTTTTTAAGACGTATCCATGTGGTCTATGTACAAATGTATTATGCATCCAAAGGAATTTTTTTTTGAGTTTGACTTTGTAATCATAACCGATTGAAGAGTTTTCTGATGAGAAGGTGGTTTCAGATATTTTATTTATCGGTAACTATTAGTTTAAAGGCCAATTCTATTGGTGGAAATCGAAAACTGAGCAATTTGCTTCACTCTCGAAGTGCAATTTTGTTCATCACTCCGAAGATCCTTAACAGATCTTCATCCAATTTTTATGGGACCACCTGTGAGTTATTCCCTTTCAAACAAATAAGAATTTTCCAAGTCGGTCCACGCGATTTCGAGTAATCAGCGAACATCTAAAAAAATACGGGAAGAATTAAGAACCTCCTCCTTTAATGAAGTCGGTCAAAAAGAGGAAAGATTTGATTGTTTTTTTTGTTTGCATTGAATAGGCTCCGAAACTACTGGACCGATTTAAATGAAACTTGGTAAGAGGATACATTGATTCATTAGGAGTGTTATAGGGTATTTTTTATCCCGATATTCCAACGGGATCGGGAGTTACGCGGGTGAAACTGCGAGATTCTAGTTAGTTGGCTCGCTCCCGCCTAAAACTCTACGACGAATGTCCACAGTAACGCCATCTAGTATCAAAATAAAAGTAACAAGTTTTAGAGCAGTGTTGGCCTAGTGGTAAATACCTCGACTCTCATTCCGAAGGTCGTGGGTTCGAATCCCGACTGGTACCAATGGATTTTTCTTAAGAAAATTTATGTGCGCTAATTGACATTGCTTTTACGGTGATGGAAAACATCGTGATGAAACCCGTGACTTAGTTGTTTCGCGACCTATCCTCTGGACACGGTCGACTAAGCTAAGGGGTGGACAATGGACATAGACTACTCCATCCTCACCCAAAAAGGACTCAACTAAGAGGTCTTGTTGCGGATATACAGCTCATGATCAAGTACAAGTAACAAATAAATATTGCAGGACATTCCACACATCGCCATCTAGCCCCAAGCTAAGTAACTACACTTGTGTTATGGGTGCTATACAACGGATAAACTACTTATATACTTTTCTTTTGTGAATACTTACAATACATAGAAACAACCAGACCACAGACAAATATCTAAGCATAAATACTTGTCTAGAGACAGGAATGGAACCCGCAACCCTGTGTTTGGCGGACCGGCATGTGCCAACTGGGTCGTCAAATAAGCTGTACATTTTCCTCTTAGAATTTGACGTCCGATTTTCCTTCTAGATGGAGCTTGACGTACATCTAACGCGAGAGAATGAGGACCCGTGGGGCTTCGATATTTATGAAGACATCGGTATACCACTCACAATTGAAAAGGTAAATAACCAAGGAGGCCATACACGCTAGGTTTTGCGTGATGGTTATAACCATACATGCATAACCGACAGGCATATCCGAGTTTCATACTACACATACACGTTAGGTTTTGCATGATGGTTATAACCATACATGCATAACCGACAGGCATATCCGAGTTTCATACTACACATACACGTTAGGTTTTGCATGATGGTTATAACCTTACATGCATAACCGACATGCTTGCCCGAGTTTCATACTACACATACACGTTAGGTTTTGCATGATGGTTATAACCTTACATGCATAACCGACATGCTTGCCCGAGTTTCATACTACACATACACGTTAGGTTTTGCATGATGGTTATAACCTTACATGCATAACCGACATGCTTGCCCGAGTTTCATACTACACATACACGTTAGGGTTTGCATGATGGTTATAACCTTACATGCATAACCGACATGCTTGCCCGAGTTTCATACTACACATACACGTTAGGTTTTGCATGAACATACCCGTTAGGTTTTGCATGATGGTTATAACCTTACATGCATAAATGAGTTTAATTACTATTTAAACATTATAACAATGTAACCTGTGGATCGAACCCACGTCGGTTGGTTTAGCGGGTGGCGGCTTATACCACTCACACAACTAAACACATAGCTAACATGTTGAAAATAATAATCACACTAAGTACTTTCAATTCAAGTATTTATGTTTGTGTGTAACGTCTATTAGAAGAAGGTCGTAAGTCCAATACTTGTTTATTGTATTATTGTAGCAAACTGATAATTTACTTATGACATGCGTCGAAAACTATGCAGTTTTATCACATACCGATAGGGTTTGCTTGTCGGTTATGCATGTTAGGTTATAACCATCATGCAAAACCTAGCGTGTATGGCCTCCATACAAGCAAGAAACTTAACCAGTGACAAAATATCACATCCACCAGAGACCTTCAATATACAGGCTCATTTTAATACAAATTAATTTAGTATTAAATGCTGGCAATACCACATATTTATACCATATCAGAATCTCAATGAAACGTTTTTAACTCAAGCAAGATTCTAAGGTCTTGCTCAAGTAATCAAGGTGGGAGTTTTCTTAGCTATGTTTCATCGAAATCGGTTTAACCATTTCTAAGTTATGGGGAATAAAAGTCGGGCAATTTTGAAATTTAATATTTTAAATGTTTTTTTTTATGTTTCATCGAAATCGGTTTATCTATCTGAAAGTTAAGAGGGATAAAATTCGGGTTTCTGTATTTTTGGAACGAAGTTCCTTATGGCGCGTTGCGAAAGGGGGCTAGACGGAAAAAATTAAGACCAAAAGTTGTAACGATACTTTTTGATTTTATTACAATTTCTTCACTAATTAATCGAAAGAAACTTTGTTCCATCGGGGTGTCGTGACACCTCTCAAGGTTTTTTGGAATGAAGTTCCTTATGGCGCGTTGCGAAAGGGGGCTAGACGGAAAAAAATAAGACCAAAAGTTGTAACGATACTTTTTGATTTTATTACAATCCTTCAGTAATTAAACGTATTTTTTTAAGAAAAATTTATGTGCGCTAATTGACATTGCTCTTACGGTGAAGGAAAACATCGTCATGAAACCCGCGGCTTAGTTAACTCCAGAAGTATTGACAAGTTTGACTCTACTCTAGACATGATCGACTAGGCTGAGAGGGTGCTAGGTGCTGGGCAAGCCTACTCCATCCTCACGCAAAAAGGACCCAATTAAAAAGGGTCTAATCGCGGAAAACAGTCCGTTCAAGTACAAGTACGAGTAATCGAAAGAAACTTCGTTTTTGTGTATTTTTATTTTTATAACAATCGACAGTGACCTTACCCCACAATGCGCGTACGCACGAGAAAGTGTGATTGCACAAGATCAATACCACGATATACAGATATTGCTGCCAACTGACACATATCGACAATCAATGTCATTCAATTGGCCCATTTAAATATAGAACATAAATTATTTTCTGTCTTTGATTGGTTGATTGATTTTTCCCTTTAGGAGCGTCCAATTCTAACTTTTTGAAGTTATGGTTTTGACTACGAAATTGATGAACACCTGCATTCCTAAAAAGTGTGACGTCATGCGTCATGGTAACAATATGACGCCGTCATGTTCCGGTAAACGTCACGCGTCTCGTGTTTGTTTTATATTGTTTATAATTATATCGCTCATCTGGGCTTGTGTTATGGTGACGACAGTGACGAGTGACAAATAGAAGAATTATTTATAGAAAAATAGTACATTGAGATACAAGTGTGGTATATCGATTATTTCATCGAGGCGGTTTATGACGCGCGAGCGACACGCGAGCGCGTTTGAGAAGCCGAGATTAAATGATCAATCCACACGTGTATCGTACGACGTTTTTTATCACAGCTGTGAATAAAAGAAAATAAGTAAAATAATAAATAACAAAATATTTGGTGATAAGTCTATGTTGACAATTTTTTTCGGCAATATTATTTTGTTAATTATGCTCCGAAAAGGCCAGGCTAAAGACTTTTAACCTATACAGCCTTGTCTGACATACAATATTTTTTAGGGTTTTTTCTATTTGTTTTTGCGTCGGGGGTTAAGAACAAAATACAATGGTACGGAAAAACAATATATTTAAGTAAAGAAAAAACAAAATAATAAACACCTCAATTTTAATCGTTTTCTAAGTCATTATCACGTAAAATTTTCGTTCGTAAACCGACTTTAGAGACAACCAGTTTTGCTAGCTAAAAAACTCTTTGGTACCTACCTTTTTTATACATCTAAACAGTATGCAATTAGCAGTAAGATACGTATTTAACCTATCGGGATAACTTTACAGCACTAGGTTGGCAATGTAAAACGCACGCGTGCATAATATGTTGGATTATGAGCCTAAAAGCAGTTGAATAAGATCCACTTTATGAGCAACTGTAATAAAAAGAATGTTTCATCTACCTAACACCTGACGACTGACTTTTCTTTTTCCAGCAACTTAGTTAACACCGTTCTATAATTTGCCTTACCATTTCATAATCTCAATAAACAGGCAATAAAAAATAGGCAATTTTTTATTATGGCATTAGGATGACCATACATTTTTTTTCACCGGGAAAGGTCAGGTTAAAAAATTAAAAAAATGGATATAACTTAGCCAACACCGTTCTCTAATTTGCCTTAATATAAGCTGTGTTGGCTTAGTGGTAGATACCTCGACTTTTATTCTGAAGGTTGTGGGTTCGAATCCCGGCCGTGCACCGATGGATCTTTCTTAAGAAAAATTTATGTGCGCTACATTGTTCTTACGGTGAAAAAAAACATCGTAATGAAACCCGCGGCTTAGTTGGCTACAGAAGTATTGACAAGTTCTCTCCTCTGGTCATGGTCGACTAAGCTGAGAGGGTAGTAGGTGCTAGGCAAGCCTATTCCATCCTCACGCAAAATGGACTTAATTAAAAAGAGTCTAATTGCGGAAAACAGCCTGTATACAAGTACAAGTTTGACTTATTATCGCCAGGTGTATCTATCATCGCCAGCGCACCGTGCTGGTCTTCAACCAGGCGATTTGATCACCAGGATTGGAGACAGGCTCACAACTGACCTGACTCTGGACGAGGCCATGGATATCATTGCTGACGCCATCAGCAGCCTTTCCCTAGGAGTGACGCGGTGAGTTTGTGAAATCAACACTATAATAATATATTTCAAGAGAAGCTTACAAATATTAAAATGCCTTTGGGTTCCCGCACGAGGCAGAGCTTGTATCGCGGGACACCGACTTAACAATTAGAAATTTACACTTTTTAATTTCTCGGGACAAGTGAGATGTAAAATGGATGTAAATGGAGATGTGTCAGGTCAGTGTAGATGTAGGTAGCGAAGCTGACTGAGAGCGGATTTGCCAGTGGTGGTGCGTGTGAGGAAAAGTGTACACTTATTTATTTATTTTGATAGCGTCTTATAAATTGATGTACAGTCATCAAAAAGTGTGACGTCATGCGTTACATAGCAACGTTATTGACAAGCAACTATAGCAACGTATTGAAGTATGCAAAATGGTAATGTCAACGATACAAAAGAGTTATTATGACGTTATCACGTAAAATTATCGTCCGTAAACCTACTTTACAGACATCCATTTGTTTTTTTTTTTTTCGGAAATCAGACAATGAACATTACAGAATACATTACATAAAAATTAAGTCTAGACACCATTTATAAGCTTTCGCATTATAAACTCTAAACAATTGCAATATAATATATTATCTAATGTATCTATCTATACTTAAATTAAAGGAAGGGAAGACAAAGAGTCTGTCTGTACTTGAACTCACAAATATTTTTGTGTCATAAAACCTATAAGTAAAACCTATAACTTGAAGAAAAGGTACGGGGGCTCTCTGCACTCTAGAAATTGTACAAACTGCTAATTTGTACAAATTAATAAATTGTACCAATATGTTAGATAAAGCATCTTATCTCACACTAGCAGCGCTCCACAGTTTCACCCGCGTAACTCCCGATCCCGTGGAAATATCAGGATAAAAAGTAGCCTATAGCCTTCCTCGATAAATGGACTATCCAACACAAAAAGAAGTTTTCAATTCGAACCCGTAGTTCCTGAGATTAGCGCATTCAAACAAACAAACAAACTCTTCAGCTTTCTAATATAAATATAGAAGTATAGATTTGTTACGAATTGGTAATTTACCAAACAACATTTTGAACCAACTGCTAACAAATCACTAATTGTACAAATTCAGAATTTGAACGGATGCCAATGCTCCCCTTCATACAAACGTAGTCGACTGGGAGAAAACTCCCTGAATAATGACACTGGAGCAAATATTTTTGTTGCATAAAACTTATAACTGCCATGACCATGCACCTATGTTTTTGTTTTTAAAAGCTTAATTTCTATGATACTTAAAAAATGAAAAAACAAAACAAAACATAGGGGCATAGTCATGACAGTTATAGGTTTTATGGCACAAAAATATTTGTGCTAGTATCATTATCCAGGGAGGAAACAGTCGACTACGTTTGTATGGAGAGAGGCTGAGAGGGTAGAAGGTGCTGGGCAAGCCTACTCCATCCTAACGCAAAAAGGACCCAATTAAAAAGGGTCTAATTGCGGAAAACAGCCCGTTCAAGTGTACAAGTAGGGTCCCGTTTTCACCTTTTGGGAATGGAACCTTAAAAACTGCTAGAGGACTCCATCAAACAATAAACTGAAGCAATTTATCACACAATTAAATTACGTAAATATGCCGGTATGTCTATTTGTGTATTTATTACTCATGATGAATTAGGTGCCAATTATTCTTATCGGCGATTTAAACCGAAAATAAACTCTAAGAGGGCTGAGCAGCTATATTAACAAATGGTTCTGTATAATTTATATTTTTTAGGCAATAAAATAGTAACAGAGTGGAATTTCGTATCGATGGGAATTAATTAAGCACTTTTTCATGGATATCTATGCTCAAGGGTTCCCAAACTTATGTTGTCTACTGCCCACTTTGCAAATAAATTATTTTTTATCACCCCGATTTTTTCATCTTCTTAAAAATCACTATAACTTCAAATTAAATTAATTATTGTGAGCTATATTAGCATAGATTAAACATCATTACATAGTATAAAACAAAGACACTTTCTGCTGTCTGTCCCTATGTATGCTTAGATCTTTAAAACTACGAAACCGATTTTGATTCGCTTTTTGTAATAGATAGAGTGATTCAAGAGAAAGGTTTATATGTATAATACATGCATAATATAGCCGTGCGAAGCCGGGGCGGGTTGCTCGTTAATTCTAAACGAGACTTTTACTATAGCCAGCGAGAGTTAACTTAAAACTACATAGGTAGTACAAAACGCACCAATTTTTTTTGGTCTCTTACGCATCCTTTAAGAGGAAAGGGGGCTCTCTCAATACAAACGTATAGTCGACTGTTTCCTCCCTGGATAATGACACTAGCATAAATATTTTTGTTACATAAAACCTGTTGCCCCTATGTATTGGTTTTTTTCATTTTCTAATTATCAAAGAAATTAAGATTTAAAAAGCAATACAAAGAAAGAAAAAACAAAACATAGGAGCATGGTCATGGCAGTTATGAGTTTAATGCAACAAAAATATTTGCTCTAGTCAGTATTCAGGGAGAAAACAATTGACTACGTTTGTATGGAGAGAGCACGCTGTACCCTTTTCTCTTAAAAGGGTTATTTTATAATTTCGCTAAGGAACCCTAAATACCACAAAACTTCAATGTCTTTTTCAGACGAAAATGGTCAACACCTATTTCTAACCATTTGCATTTGAGAACTAAAACACACTGGGTCGTTAAATATGAAGTTTTATTTAGTTTATAATAACAAGTAAGTGATTTAAAATATAAAAGTGTTGCCATTGTTCAAAATAGAAACATTACCTGATTACTAGCTAGTAGTGCTCTGCGGTTTCATTCGATTATGTGTGAAAATAGGAAGCGTGGTGTATAATAAAAAACAGGGCGGAATAAAAACAAGACCATATTTTTTTAAGCCCATTTGACATGTTTAAGTATTTCCTAAGAGGAAGGAACTGTTTTTTTCTTTCCCACACTAGAGCGGAACCCTAAAAAATATTTTATTTAAATTCAAAAATATTATATTTTTAATCCTGGAAAAAACATTATTTGTCAAATCCATAAATGAATTAGATTTCGCTTTTAGTATCTTTAAGAGGAAAGGGTACCGGGGCTCTCTCCATACAAACGTAGTCGACTGTTTTCTCCCTGAATAATGACACTAGCACAAATATTTTTGTCGCATAAAACCTATAACTGCCATGACTATGCCCCTATGTCTTGGCTTTTTTTCGTTTTGTAATTATCATAGAAATTAAGATTTTAAAACAAAAAAAACAAATGGCATGGTCATGGCAGTTATAAGTTTTATGCAAAAAAATTTTTGCTCCAGTGTCATTATACTCATTATTCAGGGAGGAAATAGTCGACTACATTTGTATGGAGAGAACGCCCGGTTTTCGTTTTAATATCAGTTATTTTGATAATTCATAATGTAATAATTAACATGGTAGGCGGAGTGCGAGGTAGTAGGTTCTATTTTCGTTACGGAATTTCTTGGTTCGCGTCGCCACGCTTAAAGCACGCGATAAAAGCTTTGCAATAGCTTAATAATGAACGATGCAATACTGCTATTAAAAGTGATTAATAATGGCACAACAAAGTGTTAAAATGAATAATAACGTACCAACATTATTAATAATTAATTAATAAACGATAATCATTTGAAAAATTAGTTCAATTATAATTAGAACTCATGGCCACATACAGTTTAAATTAAACAGTAGCCAAACTACGAACGAACGCAGTTGCCAAACTATAACTTAAGAGGGCCACATACCGCGTGCTTATCCATATAAAACATTTAAAAAAAACTCTTTTCTCCTCTTTATGTTCTCTATTTGTTATTAAGGACGCATTTACGTGAAAGTGTCAAAATGTTAGCAAAGTATAGCTGGGTTCGTATTCATTTTCTGGTTTATCCGTCAAAGTTTTACATATTTTAAAGATACCAAATGAATGAATAACACTCATCTGTAGATGACATCAAAATAATTTTCAAATATCATTTAATACAAAAACGAATAGATTTTCGTTGCCTCTTTTCGCAAACACTATAAAAATAGGCCTAATTACGGTTCAAAGATCTCAATAACTAGAAGATTTCAAATAATAAAAAATATATTAAAAAAAAATAGAAATAGTTAACATTAATTCATATAGAAAAGATACGATAAAAATACTTACATTTACTCTATAAATCACAAAAATAGATCATCAATCTTCCACCTTATTTTGCTAAATTCATGTAAAGCTTATTGTCATGGAAATAAGGTTGACTTTTTTTTCTATTAATTATGGCTTCGCACGGCTTGTGCATTTAGCCAGTGTCAAGTTATATTTTGATTACGATTTTTCATAAATAGGGCCTAAAGTGTTTCAAAACAGTCAAAGTCGTCATAGTCCGTCAAGTCAGGGGCTATAGTAAAGCGGTGGCAAGTTTACCATAACCATAATAGGAGATTTGGAGGCAACGAGAAAACTTCACGTTTGACACTGATTTTTACTTTCATTACACTTGTGCACTTTCACAGAACTAAATTGAATAACATTCCACCAGAATTATATAGTTCAACTCGGGTTTTAACTAAGTTTCATGAAAATAAATTGCAGCACGACATGTTGTTAACTCGTTCCCGCCAAAACATAAGATCCACTTTATGAGCAACTGTGATAAAAATACATAGCTACTGTAAGCCTCTTAACAAAAACATTGTTTAATCAATTCAGTAGCAGTTTATTTTACAACGATTTGGTTAGAGGGTTTGGGGCGTAGACAGAGAATACATATAGACCGGCTGCTAAAATAACAATAATTACTAGAGTGAGAAGGATTGACTGTCAAATGTGTAAGTGGGAGCAAGACGAAGTATAAGTTTTTTGTCTCTATTTGCGTATACGATTTTTTTGTTTGCCATCAGTGTTGTTGGTGGCAAACAAGCGTTTAGTGTCTATCAAAGTTTTGTTTTCTTATCCTGTTAGACTATAATTTGTGTTACTTGTTCTTTATAAGATAGTACCTGGATGACTGAGCTTTGCTCGGTTTTTTTTTACTTAGTCTAACCTCAAAGCAAACACTCATTGACTAAGTGTTTGCTTTACTTGCCATCTGCTGGAATAACTTTATTGCTCACAAAAAATAGTATTAGTAGTCCGCCAATAGATGTCAGGAAGAGTCATATTTTTCAGATAAAAAAAAAGTAAGTTTCGATAAAACACGAATAAAATGACATTTTCTAAAAATGATTCCTAGCTAGATCGATTTATCGCTCCCGAAAGCTCCTATATACCAAATTTCATGAAAATCGTTGGAGCCGATTCCGAGATTCCAATTATATATATATATATATTTATACTAATCAGTGTGCACTTGTGCAGTGATGGTTAATTGCTGTTTAGTGGCAATTTTACAACAACATACTTATAGGTATGTTGAATATTCGCTGTCTCACACTGTATACGCTGGTAGCTTGTCTGTATTTATTCTCTGTCTACGGATTGGGGCGGTTGGTCAATGGTTGTGTTTGGTCAAAGTGGACGTTTTGCCAAAAGGAATATTAGAGCCGGAAGTTATAGAAATCAAAATGAATGGTGAAAAGAAAAGTGACGTATCGCTGATGGCGATCATGATATGGAGATATAACAGAAATTATACCAATGTAAAGTACCTATCTACTTATTTTTTTTTTTTTTTCTTTTATTATGGCTTCGCACGTATGCATTTAGCCAGTGTCAAGTTATATTTTGCATCAAATTGACCCGATTTTTCATAAATCGGGCCTAAAGTGTTTCAATACAGTCAAAGTCGTCATAGTCCGTCAAGTCAGGGGCTATAGTAAAGCGGTGGCAAGTTTACCATAACCTTAATAGGAGATTTGGAGGCAACGAGAAAACTGCATGTTTGACACTGATTTTTACTTTCACTACACTTGTGCACTTTCACAGAACTAAATTGAATAACATTCCACCAGAATTATACAATTCAACTCGGGTTACATCTAAGTTTCATGAAAATAAAACTGCAGCACGACATGTTGTTAACTCGTTCCCGCCAAAACTCATCTACTTATTTGTTTTGGTATTGGAACGAAATTCCTTATCGCGCGTTGCGAAAGGGGGCTAGGCGGAAAAAATTAAGACCAAAAGTTGTAACGACACTTTTTGCTATCGTTGTAAGCCGTGCGGCGTGCGTGTGTCTCTGTCTCTCTCTCTTTCTTTCATAGAAAGCAAGCCAGTTTACTAAAATCGCTAATTAATCGAAAGGAATTTCGTTCCATCCGGGTGTCCCTTGACACCTCTCAAGTGTTTTTAACACAATGTGTTTCGATAAATCGTTTCTTAAACAAAAGGGGGTGATTTTAGCTAGTTGATCTAAAAACATGAAAATAAAAAAGTAATTAGGCCTCCGAAATGAGAAAATAAGTATTAGATTTTTTTGAAATGCCTATTAAACATTGCTACACCATTTATAATAGATATCTTTGCTA
The DNA here is from genome assembly GCA_951213275.1 of Idaea straminata. Classification (NCBI taxonomy): domain Eukaryota; kingdom Metazoa; phylum Arthropoda; class Insecta; order Lepidoptera; family Geometridae; genus Idaea; species Idaea straminata. Next base: position 2,878,608 of record OX577872.1, read on the forward strand.
AATTCGTTGCTTTACTATTATATCTTCGCTAAATTCGTTGCTTTACTTTTATATCTTTGCTAAATTCGTTGCTTTACTATTATATCTTTGTTACATTCGATCCTTAACTATCATTTAACTTCGCTAAATTCGTTGCTTAACTATTATATCTTTGCTAAAGTCGTTGCTTTGCTATTATATCTTTGCTTAATTCGTTGCTTAACTATTATATATTTGCTAAATTCGTTGCTTAACTATTACATTTTTGCTAAATTCGTTGCTTAACTATTATATTTTTGCTAAATTCGTTGCTTAACTATTATATCTTTGCTAAAGTCGTTGCTTTGCTATTATATCTTTGCTAAATTCGTTGCTTAACACTTTATATCTTTGCTAAATTATTTGTTTAAGTATTATATCTGCTAAATTCGTTGCTTTATTATATATAAGTTACTTATCTGCAAAGTTGTTTATTTATTGAGATCATTTCCATCGCGGTTTGTTACTCATAGCTCTTTAGCAACGTAGCTTTTTTTTATATAAAGCTTTTTCATAGCCAGAACTTAGTTAGATTTTTGATGTGAATATTTACGGAATCTGCTAAATAGTTTTAATATCTGACTGAAGGCAAATTCTCTTAAAAGAAACTGTCCCAAATTACATTGCAATATAATTTCGAATTTCATTTCGTTTCAAAAATCTATATCTATCTATATCAAAAATTATTTCAAAAATATTCTTGAAAATACCAAAACCTAACTTTGCGAACTTTTATTTTTAGCTACTTTGAGGGTAATTCTAATTATATTTGAAAGGATATATTCGCGTTTTTATTTTTGTTTTAAACCTGACGTTTCGGGAACTTTGCAGATCCCATGGTCACAGGCAGACTGAGATGACATTCGTCTTACAAAACACATTATGTAAAATGCTGTCAAACTACCATCTAATTAAAATTAATAAAATATTATGAGTTTAAATCGCGAAAATCTTAGAAAATACTACTTTGAGGGTATTTTTTTGCAATCAAAATGCAATCGAAATTATATTGCAATGTAATTTGAACATTTTTATTTACGAGAATTGGCCTTCTGTTGTAACTAGTTTAAGATTTTAAAAATCTAACCAATACTTTCCTGTTACTTCCAGTGGGCTCTACGACCCAGTGTTGGACGACTACGAGCCGATATACGAGTCGGCCGACCCGGTCGATTTCGACCGGAGATCCGCGACTGAGGTATTCGAACCCTCCGATTTGACCCCTAACTTATACCAAACCCTTGACTCAAACGGAACCCTTGACTTAAATGGACCCCTAGATATGAATGGATTTGACTCATTTAAGCCCCTGAATTTATCCTCTTCCCAAACCCCTCAAGATTTCTCCTTCAGTAGGTCCGTAACAGCGTCTCCTTTTGCCTCGAATAAAATTTACAGACCATTTTCTACGGAACCCCTCGAAATTCCATCGTTAGAAGACCCAATAATACTGAATCCCGATTTTAAAGACGAATTTGGGAAATTACACGAAAATAGAAATGAAATAAAGATTGAGACTGTGTTTAAACTACCTGTTTCGGAACAATATGATCCTAATTATAATAAGAAAGTCGCTGAGTTACTCGAGAATATCGGTAAAGAAAAATTTAGCAATAATATTGATAATCAAAAACAAAGTATCGTCGAAATAGCTGAAACTACTAAAACTGAACTAATTAGTGAAAAAATTGAAATTACTGAGTGTCAAACTGAAGAAATATTTGAGAAAATTGAAATAGACGCTAAAGAGGTTGTTTTGAAAGAAATCACAACTAATGAGAGCGATAAAATTGAAGAAACCGAAATAAATCTGGAGACAATAGAAGAAACAGCTGTAGAAATTGTTGAAGAAAGTATTGAGAGAGCTGTATCTGTTACTGAAGAGATACAAAAAGAAGTAGAAGAAGAATTAAGAGCCTCTATGACAAGAGAAATTAATACTACATTAACAGAAAGTAAAGAAACCAAGGAACTAAATAAAACTGAAGAAAGTGTAAGTAAAATTGAAAAAGAGACTAAACAAGAACTAAGCATTGAGGAGAGTGTTCAAAATGTAGAAATGAAATCTGAAATGGTTGAATATTCTAAAGAATCAAGAGAACAAAACGACGAACTTTCCAGAAAAGAAATTTCCAAAAATGTTCATGTTTCAAACGAAATTTTAACTGAAGATAAGTCTTATTTTGAAGAAAGAATTGAAAACACTGTCAGCGAAGATAAAAATATTTATATTCAAAATGAAAAAGAAGTTAGGGAAGAAATCGTTGAAGCAAATAATGTAACAGAATCAACTAATAAATCAGAGCGACTTAAAGAAAGTAATACGGAATCCCAAACTAATAGAGAAAGTAAACAAATGGCTTATAAAGTAGGACTCCAAACGATACCTAATATAAGAGGAATGGTACAGTCTTCTCATCATTTCGATTTACTACTACGTACATTTTTCATTCACTTAACTGACGTTATGGTTGCATTATCTATGTTTATACTAACGCAACCTTTGGGAGAGCTAGATAAAAGAGCAGAGACAATTATTAATGAAAAACTCGTATCTGGGTTCGAGCAAAAAGTACACAGTGAAAGCAATGAAAAAACTACAAGAGAAGTAAAAAAAGAACAAAGTAGACACAAAACTGGCACGGTCACTGATAATAGATCAAAAATTACTGAAGAACGTAAAGTAGAATCTAAAAAAATTGATAATAAACAAACTGCGGAACAATTAGCAACGGTAGAAAGAAAGGAAACGGTCGTGAAACAAAATGGTTACCTAACCGAACAGGAAGAGATAGAAAGAAAGAAATTGTCCGGCGCTAAAATGGCACAACTACAACAAAGAAAGTCAAAAGAACTAATGCAAAAAATGGACTCAGTTATCACTGAATTTGAAACAAAAAGCGGCATTGAAGAGACTGAAGAACGAAGGAGGTCTAGAAGCAGAAGTAGAATTGAAGAAGAAGTAATGCATGAGAGTGATCCTTTAGAATGGCTTGACAAAGTAAATAAATCAGAAGTAAATAAGTCCGAAAGTAAACATACCCAAGAAAAGAGTGAAGTTACATCTAAAAGTTTGACTTCTGAGAGTAAAACCAATAAAAAATCTAAATCAGGTAAACAAATGTATATTGCAACAGTAGAATCTCACGTTTATACCAACAAAGACGCCATCTTAGATGAACAGCTATCTCCTACACTATCAATACAAAGTACTGAAGAGGTAAACAGTGCTCTGGAAGTATTAGACACATTTAATCAAAATATAGCCGTGAAAACGTCTTTCGCTGGTGCTGAGAAAAAACAAGCCGTTGAAGTTATAACAAATGCGTTAGAAGACGTTGTACAAGAGAAACGTGAACTACTAGAAACAGTAAAAGAATTGAATTCTAAAAATAAAGAATATATTAAGGAAACAAAAGTACAAAAAGCATTGGTTTCTGCAGAGAAAAGTCTTGAAACTGCTTTTAAAACTAGCGAAATCAACTTAGAATCTACTAAAGAACTCATTGATTCTAAAACAACTTTACATCAAGCCTCCGAAAAACAAGAATTACTAAGTAAAGTAGCTTCAGAATCTACTGAAATAATGTCTCAAAGTGATATTAAGGTATTTGAGACAAAATCTGTCACAGATAGTAAAGCTTCAGTAACTTCCGTTGAAGACTTTAGAACCACTGCGGTTGAGTCGATAGAAGTTGCGTTAGAAGCTACTAAAGAAGTGACTGAACAGAAACTGAGCAAACAAGAAGCTGTATCCAAACAAGAACTTCTTACAACTATTGCTTCCGAAGTAACTGAATTTATAGCTCAAGAAGCCAGTATAAAATCTTTAGAAACATACGAAGCTAGCTCAAAAACAGCTATAGTAGCCACTGAAGAAAGTTTCAAAGCTACTGCTGTTCAATCTGAGGCTATTCTAGAAGAAATAAATGCAGAAATAAGTGAACTAAAGACCATAGACAGTAAAGCCTTAGCTAAAGTTGAACCACTATCTATTGCTGTTGCTGAGACTACAAATATTGTCATGGATGATAAAGTTGAAACATTTGAATCAGAGAAAATAGAAACTAAGACAGCTTCGATTAAATCTGAGGATACATACAAAGCAGTCGCTGTTGAGACCACAGAAGTCGTTTTAGAAGCAGCTGAAGAGGAACATACCGTAAAATTAGAAAAGGAAGCTCTCATTAGAGAAGATACTAGACATCTAGCAGTCGCTGGAATCACTGAAACAAAGGTAGAACAAGACAAAATCAAAGCACAAACATACGATGAACAAAATGCCGCTCTGAAAATCTTTAAAAAACAACTAATAGAAGTTGATAACTCGGTTAACATAACCGAATCAGAAGTTAACATTCAGAAAAGTTCATTTATCACTGACGTCAAAACGAATGAAGAAATATCAATTCTAACACATAAGAAAGCAAAATTACATCTTAAAACAGAAATTCATGAAAATGGAGACCTAATAGAGACACCTACTCCTTCAACCTTCCCTCCTACCCCTTTGACAGACGAATACGTATTTAAACTGACTATCCCTCTACCTAAAGATAGGGGAACAACGCCTATACCAATTGATTATATAATAGAAAGCCGTGATGAAGATCCGCATATAGTGAAAAAGAATCTAATTCCACATATCGAGGCAAAAATAGAAGATCAAATTCTTTACGATCCGCCATTGCAATCGCCTGTGACTGACAAAAGTCAGCCGGTATATATTAAACCAGGTTTGAGAGGCGGTGCTGCTGTTTGTCGAAAGGTATGTACGATAATTGAAAGAGAAATATTATTTGCATCAAAAATTATTTAAATAAAGATATTTACTAAGAATTAATAATAAAAAGAACTTATTTCAATGTCTAATTCTTTCGTTTCAAATGCATTTAAAAATCATCAAATCATTTGTATTAAAAATGAATATAACCGTCACGGGACGCCTGGCAGATGTGAAACATCGACATTATTTTGTAAAAGTAACCCGTACACATTACTGCATATAGACTGTATATATATCATCATATAGCGTGGTGACGCGTCGCCACGGCATGCGTCGCCACGCCAGAAATTAGTTTTACGTGCGGCTATAGTTTTACGTTCTTATTGACGTTTCACATCAATAAGAACAGCATTATGCAACACCAGCAGCATGCACCAGCAGCGGATATGACGTCACGGACGTCGATGTATACAGAATTGGTCCGCACAATTTTATGTGTTTAAAATTACAACAACAATCAGTGATTAGTGGAATTCAAGTTTTTGTACTTTTGGTGATACTATAAGTGACTGACAGTGTTATCTAGGCGAATCTTTTGTGATAAACGTGAATATTTTTATCTAAAACTAAAAACTGTGTTAAAACTTACCTACATTCTTACCCTCATTTATTGAGTGGAACAATTATTGTGAATACGTCTCGTGAATATCAGACTTTAACCTGTCGCTACTTATTTCTCCACACTAATTATTTGAGACACCATAGTGCAAGTTCCCATAGACACCATAACGATATAAAATATAAACAAAGTTCGACTGGTGCTGCCATCTAGCGTAGGTTAGCACAGTATATTGATTTAGCGCCATCTGGCGTCGAGTAGCTGAACCATTTCACTAGACATTACGTAAACCTTACAATGGTTCAATGTTCAGCTTGCGGTAAATTTATGTCACCGAAAGAGGGCGTTACCTGTCCTCAGTGCCAGTCAATGAGCCACTTTGATTGTGTTAGTCTTCCTCGCGGAGCGATTGTGGCACGCACTTGGAGATGTGGTGAATGTCAAATTAAAACACCCAAGGGTCGTGATCCCCGTACACCGATTAGGGTCCAGGCGGATAACTACTCGATTCCAGAGGGCGCCTCGGGAAGCGATTTAGAGACGGATTATATGTTGAATAGAAAGGCCGGTACAGAGGGCGCTCTAGAGACCACCACAGAGAGAATGGTATTGGACGATACGGCTCACAACATAACCTCGGAATTCGATGAATCTGAATTGCAATTACGTATGAGGACATTTAAGGAGGAATTTTTGGCCGAGTTTGGTGAGCTGAGGTCCTGTATTGGTAACGAATTGCGTCAATTCACTAACGAGATAAGAGGTCTGTGTTCCGAAATGCGCGACCTCCGAGCTGAAATGTTGGACATTAGGGCAAGCCTTAAAAGTAGCGACGAGAAAATGTCCTTAATTGAAAAAAGGCTTGCACTGGTGGAACAGGAGCATAGCCGTGGTGACGCGGGCGTAGTCGGGGACTCAGCCTCTCTTACGAAGTTGGAGAGTACAATTCAAACTCTTACAATGGAACTGAATGACCGCGAACAATACAGTCTCCTGAACGACGTCGAAATCACTGGTGTTCCTGAAAATCAGGGAGAAAACCCCGAAAACATTGTGGCCCTGTTGGCTGTAAAAATTGGGGTGCAGCTCGACGAGCGTGATATTGTGTCGGCGGAAAGAGTTGGTGCACCGCTCACATTGGCCGCTGCGGGTCCTGCTGCCAGACCCCGTAGGATTGTGGTGCGTTTCGGCCGACGTGCGACGCGTGACAAGTACTTCCAGGCGATGCGCGTTCGTCGTGGGATCACTACTGCGGATCTAGATTTGACGGGCCCGTCTGCACGGGTTTATGTGAATGAGCGACTATCCAAATTAAATAGGCAATTGTTCGCCAAGGCACGGGAAGCCTGTCGCCGTAAACAATGGAAATACAGCTGGACGCGGGGTGGACGTGTTTTGGTTCGCAAGGATCAAGGCTCTCCAACAATTCGTATTCAATCAGACAAAGATTTTGATTCGATTTTTGGTGTAGGAATTGTTTGATGATAGTTATAGTTTCATTACTTTTTATTCTTAGCCTTTATTTTTTCACACTGTCGTTGATTATTATATTTACACTTTTCTTGAAACCTAGTACTACTATTTTTATTATTAATCTTCCCTTTGTTCAGAAATGTATTACAAACTGGTTGTTAAACACAACAAAGCAAACATTCACACATGGTATTATTAATAACAAATTTTTGAGCGTTATATTTTTTTCTAAAGAGACTTATAATTTGCTGAATATTTTGAATTTTAATTTAAACTTTTATTTTATTTTATTACGGTATATAGTAGTATGTAAGAATGTATGTTGCTATTTTAAACATATTGTGTACAACCTGCTTAAAGTTGTGGTACCTGTGTCTGTGCAATTGCATTGCGTTTATTTTGTAAATGTGAAAGTGAGCAGTGTCCGTGGTTTTGTACTCTTACTCATTTTAAAATTATTTACAAACTATTTTAAAATTATTAACGAACCTATCTACAATTTATTGATGTATACTACTATTATATTTATTGAACATGATTAACACAAAGTTTTTAAAGTTAGCTCTTTACAATGCAGGCTCGCTTAACACCGGCCATGATGATTTTTTAGTAGCATTGGATCGTTTTGCTCCCGACATAGTCGCAATAAATGAGTCATGGATACGTACCGGACAGGAGGCGCGCGCGCCTGCCCCGGCCGGCTACAAACTGCACCTCTGTCCGCGACCGCAGCAAATACGCATGGGGCGGGGGGGTGGCGTCGCGTTCTATGTTAGCCGCACTATTAAAATACGAATGATGCGACAGCACCCTGTCGCTGACAATGTCGAGCAACTGTGGTTATCGGCTCGCTTAAATGGTTATAGAGTTGCAATAGGTACTGCATATAGGCCCCAATGGCTGAAATTGGATGATTTTATCGAGGCTATGATTGAATCGATTACTTTTTTCTCTAAGTTTGATTTCTTGGTTTTAATGGGAGATTTCAATACTAATCTATTGGGAGCTGACATAGGTGATGTAAAGAAGTTAAAACAATTTCTACATCTTATGAGTCTTCAACAGTTAGTCGAAGAGCCGACTCACTGTTCACCCGACGGGGAAAGTCTTATTGACTTATGTTGTACCGATGCCCGAGTCCGTCAGGTATCAGTTGATAAAATTAATTCGGGACAGTATGGTCATGCTATGATCAATGTTGAATTAAATCTTAAGAAGCCTAAATCTCTAAGCAAAATTTATTCCTACAGACCTATTAATAAGATCAATTTGACCGAATTTAATGCAGACCTGTACTCAATGGATTGGGAATCTATATCTTCTATGTCTAACGTGGACGAAATGGTTAATAGTTTCAATTCATTTGTGTTATCGTTATTTAATAAACATGCCCCAATGATAACCACTAGGTTGAATCATGGTAGGACACTACCATGGTTAACTGATACATGTAGACTTATGATACACTTACGTGATAAAGCTCATAAACAGTTTAAGCAAACTAGATTGGAATCACACAGTAAATATTACAAAGATCTTAAAAGAATGGCCGAGTTGGGTATTCGAAATGATAAAAAAGCCTATTTTAATCATTACATTAACGAGCAGGTAGATAATTCTAAAACATTTTGGCAAAACATTAAGAATAAAATTTTAGTTGATCCGACTAAAGACAATCATCTCCCAGGTTGTGTTTCAAATGCTAATGATATTAATGAGCATTTCTTAAATGTACCAAACGTACGGGTTCCTTTGTCTGTCCTGTCATTCTATGAACAAAATCGGTTCTGTAGTGAAGGTTTTAATCTAGAACTTATTAATGAAACAGATCTTCTTATCTTTATAAAGTCAATTAAGTCAAATGCAATTGGGCAAGATGGTATAAGTAGGGACATGATCCTCTTGACGCTACCACGAACTACTAAAATATTGACAGATATTATAAATACTTCGATTTTAACTTCTACCGTTCCTAGACAGTGGAAGGAAGCTGTTGTCACACCTCTGCCTAAAGTTGAAAATCCTGCTTCAGTGAAAGATCTCAGGCCTATTAGTATCCTCCCCTTTTTATCGAAATTGTTGGAAAAGGCTATTTATGGGCAGTTATATAAGTATCTTGAGGTTAACAATATTCTCCCTACCTTTCAGTCAGGTTTTCGTAAGGGTGTTGGTACTGTGACGGCTCTCTTGGATGTGGCGGACAATGTTCTTGCTGATATGGATAGCGGCCGTGGTTCCATTCTAGTCTTATTGGATTTTTCACGTGCCTTCGATAGTCTGAATATTCCCCTGCTATTGTCTAAGATGGGTTATTACGGTTTGCATGTTGATTCAGTCAAGTGGTTCGACAGCTACCTTAGTAACCGTTCGCAAGTTGTTAAAGTCCAGAACCCGAATGGTACCTGTAAGTACTCATTACCAAAAACCCTCACGCATGGTGTACCGCAGGGTTCAATATTGGGACCACTTTTGTTTATTTTATATTCAGCTGATTTGGTGAAAGTCATTGAGAATTGCAAATACCACTGTTATGCGGATGATGTGCAATTATATATTTCTACAAAGCCTAATGAGAGTGACATATCATACGCAACTGATAGATTGAATGAAGATATACATAGGATAGCGGATTGGTCGAGGAAAAACTCTTTGCTTCTTAATCCTACTAAAACAAAATTTATGGTTATTGGTACGGACGCTCAAATATCCAAGATCACAAATGCAAACCCTATCTTATCCATTGATGGAGTCAATATTGAACGTGTCGAAGAAGCCAGAAATTTAGGTCTAATTTTTGACAGCAGGTTGAGGTTTGAGGCTCATATTACAAATGTTACCCGAAATTGCTTTTATCGTCTAAAAATATTATATAAAATCAGAAACTTGCTCAGTGAGGAAGTTCGGATAAATCTGTGTGAGTCCCTAATATTATCTAGGCTGAATTATGGTGATCTGGTGTACGGCCCACGCTTATTTCAAAAAACCAAGCGTCAGATACAGAGGGTTCAGAATGCATGCTGCCGCTTCTGTTTTAACATACCACCTCGGACACATGTTTCGCCATACATTAATGACGCTAATATGCTCAATATGAGTTCGCGCAGAAAGCTGCATTTGGCTACCCTTTTGTTTGGTGTCATCAGGGACCATAAACCAGAATATCTGTTTACGAAATTAAAATTTTGTAAAACACAAAATAAACGGTTTGTCCGGGATCAACTGATGCACCACGCACACAAGTTAGTGGCTTTTAGGGGTAGTTTCCGCTACCATGCAACTCAGTGTTGGAACGATATTCCACCACCCATTCGTAATTTTCTTACTATTGGGAGGTTTAAAAAACATTTTCGTGTTCACATCCTATATGAACAAAAACTGGATATCCCGGAGTGTTTCACTAATCCATGGTAGCGGATATTATCACACTTACTTATTTATTTATTTTATTTATCATATTTTGTTTTATATCAAATTATAACATAATACATGCCAATAATTCATTTACTAGGTATAGTTTTTATAAATTTTTGTTTGTTGTAAGCAATTGAATTTTACTTCACTTGCGGTTATCAGACTTGGACCATCGTTCGTCCGTGAAGTCACACACTATGGGTATAGCTGAAAATCAGTGTCTTGCTTCTTTCAGCAAACCCAACACTGAGCTACTGCCCATTTGCATCACTACGGCACACTGCTCACCACGTATTTTATATTTTACATTAGCTTTTAAATTTTCCTTTAGTTGCTTTCTTTATTTAGTTAGTTGTTTTTTTTTCAATTATTTAGTGGCATTTGTTGTTTTTTTTCTTTTCTACATAATTAATTAGTTTTAACGAAAGTAGATTATAATTTATGTTTATGTATGTGCCTTTGTGTGATGCAATAAATGATTTATCTATCTATCTATCTATCATTAGAATTATTATTCTAAATTATTTCTTAAATTTCATAGTTCAGTTAACTTTTTATATTTATATTACATTTATTTATTTTTTCATCCAGACTAGTTGTGTAATATATAGTCATTTTGTATGTGAAAACATTTAATTGGTTCTTATCCACTATTTTAGTTTTGTAAGCAAAATATTTATAACTGTTTGTTTTCCAAACAAAAAAACTAAAAATTAAATAAAAATCATAATTTTGTTTAATAGAACTTTAGAAAGATGTATTATCTTTCTTGCAATTACTTTACTTTGATAGATAGATAAATCATTTATTGCATCACACAAAGGCACATACATAAACATAAATATAATCTACTTTCGTTAAAACTAATTAATTATGTAGAAAAGAAGAAAAAAACAAATGCCACTAAATAAATGGAAAAAAACAACTAACTAAAGAAAGAAAGCAACTAAATGAAAATTAAAAAGCTAATGTAAAATATAAAATACGTGGTGAGCAGTGTGCCGCAGTGATGCAAATGGGCAGTAGCTCAGTGTTGGGTTTGCTGAAAGAAGCAAGACACTGATTTTCAGCTATACCCATAGTAGTTTGTGTATATCGTGTTCTATTTTCCTCTCTGTATTGTACAAACATCTATTTATCTATCTATTAGAGTATGCTAGTCAAACACTTAATGGTTTAATACTAAAAAAAGTGTAAAAGTTAAAAGATTTTTCCACTAACAGTGTACCTACTCCATTTTTTACAGATAAAAAAACCTTCATCCTCTTTAGAAGTCTGTTAATTACAATCTGTAATGTGAAACTCATGAAAGCAATTGATAAATTAATATGAAAAAACAAAGGTTTAAAATCTTATTTACCTACATAAGACGACCCAATTGGCACAATGGTCACCATGCCAGACTGTCAAACACAGGGTTGCGGGTTCGATTCCCGCTTCAGATAAGTATTTATGCTTAGATATTTGTCTGTGGTCTGGTTGTTTCTATGTATTATAAGTATATATTTACAAAAGAAAAGTATAAAAGTAGTATATGAGTTGTCTAGCACCCATAACACAAGTAGTTAATTAGCTTGGGGCTAGATTGCGATGTGTGGAATGTCTAGCGATATTTATTCAATATATATTATAAAAAAATATCTTACTTACTGCTAATGTACGTTTTTATCCAAAACAGGAATACATAAGAGAAATAGAACGGAAATCATCGCTCCTAGCCTCAGCGATTGATGAAACCATCAAAAGCATAGAAGAATATAAAGTAGAAGCCGGTATTAACATTGAAACTGACAAACCTGACGAAACTGTCAAGTCGATTGATCAAACCGATGAAGAAGATAAAGAGCTTGATGCGACTGATGAACTGGTTGGGTTTAGAACTGTCCAGTTTAATCCTGAGCAGAGTAATGATAAGAAAAATGTGCAAGTTCAGTTTGAAGTAAGTAAACTTTACGGATTTCGCTAGCTGTGATTCATGCTTTCTGGTGCGTAGTCTATGGAATAGGAATCTATGGAAACCCAACCTACTGTATACAGGGTTATTCGTAATTATACTAGTAAGCCGTTGAGGGCTACTTCTGTGCACCTAAACAAAAATTTTCGGTCTACGACTTTTGGAAATTAAAAAAAGAAATCTGAGGTTATGTAAATTCGAAAAACAGCTTATTTTTCAACCGACTTCAAACAAAAGGAGGAGGTTCTTAATTCGTCGCGTATATATATATATATATATATATATATTTTTTTATGTATATTCGCCGATTACTCTTAAACGCCTGGACCGATTTGGCAAATTATTTTTTTGATTGAAAGGGGATAACTCACAGGTGGTCCCATAAAAATTGGATGAAGATCTGATGAGGATCTTCGGAGTGATGGACAGAATTGCACCTCAAGAGTGCAGCAAATTGCTCGGTTTTCGATTTCCACCAATACAATTGGGCCATAAACGAATAGTTACCGATAAATGGAATATCTGAAACCACCTTCTCATCAGAAAACTCTTCAATCGGTTATGATTACATTTTGCAATTTGAAGAATTAGTCGAACTTAGTCGTTCACCTAAACAAAAAACTTTTGTTCTAAGACTTTTGGAAATTTGAACATTTTTTTTTGAAATTTTTGAGGTTAGGTTTACCTGAAAATCAGCTGTTCCATACACGAAGAGGTTATTAACCTTAAAATTTTACTTATTTTTTTAAGTTTTATCTACTGTTGTTAGTCTGAATGACCTTTGTTTTAAACAAATCAGCTGTTTTTCGAATTTACATAACCTCAAAGTTTTCATTTTTTTTTTCGAATATCCAAAAGTCGTAGAACAAAAGTTGTTTGTTTAGGTGCACAGAAGTAGCCCTCAACGGCTTGCTAGTATAATTACCAATAACCCTGTATGTTTTTATTTATCTATAAAAATCAATGCAACTTTTCGTTGTAATTTTATAACTCAAGAACTGGCTCACCTATCCAAACCAAATGTTTAAGCTTTGTTCGGACTATTAGTAGATGGTTTATGTGAAGTTTGCACAAAATCGGTCGAACGGTTCTTCATTTATCACATTTTTTGTATTAAATGAACAATTTTTTTTTTATTATTTCACTTTATACGTAGCGAAGCACGTACCGGGCCGCTAGTTGCTTTAAATAATTGTATTTAATAGTTGTATTATTTAGTATTTAAGAATTAATTCCATATTAATTAAATACATCAAATTAAAAATACTTAGATAATAAATGAATAAAATAAGAAGACATACAAATTTAATAACATTAAAAATACGTAATAAGTCAAATAACCCGCCCCTTATCGTACCCGGCGTAAAGGTTCCCATAATGCTAGAAGCATTGCCACGCTGAATGGCGATGGCTAACCTCTGCGCCAGAAACGAGCCGGAGCAGGAAGCCCCCCATCTTTAGTATTTAATAGTATATCATTAAAGTTTGAATCTATTAATGTTTCAGGTAAATTTAGAAGGTGGTAGAGAAAGTAAATTATACACTGATGGAACGGGAGAGCCTCTGGGAACTGAACGCGGGATTGTTGATGGACTTGAAGATGCCACTGTCAACGATGAAATAGCTAGTAAGTACCTATATTAAGGGTTAAGCGACGCCTGACGCGCTCATTACTTCGATGGGTGGCCAATTAGTAGTGTGGCAAAAATGTTAAGCCGTTGGTCCCGGTTGCTACCTCTACGAGTAGAGGTAGCAACCGAGACCTCACCTCTCGTAGTAGCAGTCGTTAGGTCAAGTTAGAGGCCTTAAGATCGGGTGCTAATAAAGCTACCAAAATCGACCTTTGTTTTAAGCAACTCTAAGTAATCAAATACTCTTTTTTTGTTATTTGGATATAAATGGATATTGTAGTTTAATAACCATATTTTTGTTTATTGTGGTTGAATACATGATATGAACAACTTCATTCGATAAAAAAAAATGTTAGAAAACAGAGAATTATTAGATCGTATATCGGGTTTTATTCAAAAATAGTTAACGTTTGTTTCTAAAAATGATAGGTTTTGACCTCTAGGAACTATATTTGTGGATAATAATGCTAAAATGTTTTTCATATCGATCAAATATAACAGTTAGCACGCAGCACGCTACGTCTTTGTGAGCGCAGGCTAAGGTAATGTGAAAACCTACACACGGTACTGGAAGAGCGCCTTAAGGCGATCTGAAAACTCTAACAATAGGTGAGCCACACCACTATACGAGAAGAAGTAGAAGAGTACCTATATAAAAAAATCGGTCAAGTGCGAGTCGAATTCGTCCATGAAGATTTCCGTCCGTTACTTTATTACGTTTTAAATATCGGGATTTACCTACGCGGGTGAAATCGCGGAGCTCTGCTTGTAATAATATAAAGAGGAATTGTGTTTGTTTGTCCATGAGTTTCTTGTGCCTTCTTCTCATTGGTGGGCGCGTTCCGAAGGCATACATCCTAACTTAGTTTTTAAGACGTTTTCAAGTGGTCTATGTAGTACAATTGTATTAAGCATCCAAAGAAATAAAAAAATTGACTTTGACTTTGACTCTAACGAATAGGCTCCGAAACTACTGGACTGATTTTGATGAAACTTGGTATGAGGATACGTTGAGTCATTAACAGTAACATAGGGTTTTTATCCCGATATTACTACGGGATCGGGAGTTACGCATGTGAAACCGCGGAGCGCTGCTTGTAATAATATAAAGAGGAATTGTGTTTGTTTGTAACGAAGAGAGTCTGAAACTACTGGACCGATTTTGATGAAACTTGGTGTGTGGATACACAGATTAATTATCAGTAACATAGGCTACTTTTTATCCCGATATTCCCACGGGATCGAGAGTTACGCGGGTGAAACCGCAGGGCGGTTCAATAAACAGGGAAAAAAATATGGAAAGCTTATTTAAAACATGTTTTTTTGCAGAAGAACTTGGCAAACCAGGAATAACTGAAGAAAAAATTGCAGAATTAATATCAGGAGAATCGGAAATGTTGAGAGAAGCTCACGTTATGGGGTGAGTTGGTACCTACCTACAATTTAACAATAGCTCTTTTAAGAGGAAAGGGTGCCGGCGCTCTCACCATACAAACGTAGTCGACTGTTTTCTCCCTGGATAATGACACTAATATTGATGACGCAAATATTTTTGTTGCTAACTTATAATTACCATGACCATGCCCCTATGTTTTGTTTTGTCCTTTTTAAATCTTAATTTCTATGATAATTAGAAAATAAAAAAAACCAAAACATAGGGCATGGTCTTGGCAGTTATAAGTTTTATGCATTTGTCCTCACGGACAAATGCCGTCGGGGCTGCTGTTGAATGCGAAAGCGATGCCGGTAGCCCCGACAATAGGCATCGAGACGGCGCACCCTGGGGTTTTAGTCGGTTGGAGCCCGACATAACCACTTCGTTGGCCCCAACAACGGAGTGGTACCCGACCAGGTTTCCCCAGGACAAAAAAAAAGGTAATATTTGTTAAATATTACCGAAGGGACTCTTTTTACCTGACTGCAAGGGATGGGTTAGAGAGTGTAGAGAGCGCCCGGTACCCTTTCCTCTTAAATATTATAATAAGAAAAATCTAACAAATATTTAGCCTATCAAGAGTATTGTCTTCTCACATGCACCGCCCGGACGACAGCGTTGACTTCCAAAAGATCAAACCTTTAGTTGACAAACTGAACAACTCTGAAGTCCTAAAAGCTCTCAACGAAGAGTTGAAGAAGAAACAAGAAGAGAAGAAGAAGAAGGACGAGACTAAATGGACAACGTTCCTGCAGAAGCCGAAGAGACCAGTTCCGAACGCCAAGTTCGGTTATCATGGATATGTTGATCAAGAGGTTGTTGATGAAGTAAGTCAAAGTCAAAATTCTTTATTCCTTTGGATGCTTAATACATCAACTAAGTTATGATGTGTGCCTTCGGAACGCGCCCACCAATGAGAAGAAGGCACAAGAAACTCATTTGATCATTTTTTTTCATGTGAGCATGCTCACAAAGGTCGATATTACAAATATTTGAAAGTATTATTTGAAATGGAGCAACTAAAGTCACGTCCATGGGTTGTTATCATTAAGGTAAGACGAAGTATCATAGTACGCCTTACTGCACAATTTATGCTTTATAAAAGTTTTGAACCTGGTAATGGACATGTCATATACATCTTTGGGTAATTTACTATAGTAGAGCACACATGTACTATTAAACGACCTGTTTATTTTCCGGAGCCTACTACCGGGCACGGTCAGTTCATTCTTATTTCTTAAGTTGAAATTATGAATATCGCTATTTTTACGAAAAATATCAGATTTTTTTTGAACAGAGAGCAAGTTTTCGTAGTTATATTGTGAATAGAACGTTAATATATTTATCTCCTTAAATTTCTCTAAGTGACTCCCTGGGGTCGATTTTGTAGATAGCTCGGAGTTTGATTGTACTTTGAAAACTTCCTTCCGGACCCATGGCACAACTGCTTAACTGTTCGTGCCATGGGTACTTTTGATTCCCTTCTACACAACTGATTGGTCCGTTGGGGCATAAAAAATACCTATCTCCCAACTGACCAATATGCTAAGCGACGCTCGCTGATCGTTTACAGTCGTGCGGGTTAAGCGAAGCCTGGCGGGCCAATTAGTAGTGTGGAAAAAATGTGTTTTCGTGAGCCCCTCCGTGCTTCGGAAGGCACGTTAAGCCGTTGGTCCAGGTTGCTGCCTCTAGTAGCAGTCGTTAGGTCAAGTTAGAGGCCTTAAGGCGATCTGATAACTCTAACAATAGGTGAGCCACACCACTATACGAGAAGAAGAAGAACTGACCAAAACTGGACGCAAACTGCCGTACATAGCCAAAGTTAAAGTGAAGGTTTTGGCGTTGGTGATTGCGAAGTTTAATTCCAATATTTTTATGGTACCCAAAGGTAAATACGGACTCTAAAAAAAAACACCTTCGGAATTATGTTAGTTATTTCGCATAGAATAATCAACAATTATTGAACCGGTATTTAAAAAATTAAAACTTTAAAATATGCACCTGTTACCCTCATCATCTCTTCTGGACACAGTCGACTAAGCTGAGAGGGTAGTAGGTGCTGGGCAAGCCTACTCCATCCTCACGCAAAAGGGACCCAATTAAAAAGAGTCTAGTTGCGGAAAAAAGCCCGTAAACATACATACATACATACCCTTATCCTTTGCTGATTGCACCTAATTTTTTGGCTTCTTTCACATTTCCTGATTTAAAATATTGATAGGTGCCAATTCATTGATATTCATTGAAATAATTGGCTTTATTTCAAGGTACAGGCAATAGTTATTGGCCGTATTTAGATTTACTTTGACAGGCATTTTTATTGCCAATTATTATTGGTCAGTATTTATTTTGGTTTCATTGTGTGAAGTTGTTCAGTGAAATTCTTGTGTGAGGTAGGTATTTGGAATTTACAAAAGATTTCTCATTACTCATACTCCGAAAGTAGGTGTAAAGGTGCCTGAAGAGCGTGTAGAAAGAAAAACTTTCAGCCCTAGGGAGAATCGCTTTCACTGACAGCTGTCATGTCAAATTATGGCTTCGCACGACATGTGCAATGTGCTTGTAGCCAGTATCAGTATCATTACGCATTAGGAACTTCAAAAACCTAACCTCCTTGCTTTGCAAAACACTACAAGGTTGAGACCAAAGAGGTTATACATTATATAACCTCCAAACTCCGTCTCGGGACTCAATGAGTGACTTTCACACCTAGGCTAACAATGTTCTATTTATGTCTTTGGGCACAAATTGGCATACACAACTTTGTCTTAACAATTTTTGCTAGATAGGGTTCTACTTTCTGGTTAAAATACAAACTTCTCAAACTTCTTTTAATTTCACTTTTCCTTACTCATCGAAGCCTTTATTGCTAACTGTACCAAATAATTTCATGGACCCGTTGAGAAAGGAAATATTATTTACTAGCAGCGCTCCGCAGTTTCACCCGCGTAACTCCCGATCCCGTGGGAATATCAGGATAAAAAGTAGCCTATAGCCTATTCCTCGATAATGGACTATCCAACACAAAAATAATTTTTCAATTCGAACCAGTAGTTCCTGAGATTAGCGCGTTCAAACAAACAAACTCTTCAGCTTTATAATATTAGTATAGATTTAAAAATGTCGTTTTGGGAAGCAATGTATGAAAGAGTTGTGGACCTCTGCGAATGACCCCTTTACTTTTATAACCAGCCCTTTGAGTAATTGTTTTGGTTTTAACCCCCGAAGCAAAAACGACGGGGTGTTATAAGTTTGACGTGTCTGTGTGTGTGTCTGTCGTAGTTCCCGAACGGCTGAACCGATTTTGATTTTGTTTCTTTTGTTTGAAAGGTGAATTAGTCGGGAGTGTTCTTAGCTATGTTGAATCGGTTCAGCTATCTAAAAGTTATGGGGGATAAAAGTCGGGGGTTTTTTAAATTATAATTTAATATTTTTATTGTTCCAGGAACCTTATAAAGTGAAAATAGTGAAACAACCTAAACCGAAAGTAGCTCCAGATTACAAGCCAGAGGTACGAGTCAAGTTTTAGATTAGAAACACCAAAAGATATAATATTTTTTGCCAATAATCAAGTTTCGGAAAAGCCGTATTCTCGTCCCTCAAAGGCCCTCGTTTATTTGGTTGTGTTTGAGTGACGAGCGTATAGGTATCTTCTAGTCACCGCGTGCTACTTCTTAGATTAAATGAAAAAGCAGTCTCTTGAAATCTGTTTTTACTAAGAAACTTTAAAAAAAATTTTTACTTGGTTTTTTTAAATCAAAGTTTATCTCTAAAAAGCAATTTCCTATTTTTGATTAAAAATATAAATTAAAAGTTTTTGTTAAAAATCAAAGATTTCAAACGTATTATTTTGGTTTAAGAAACTGAAATTTATACAAATTAAGGTGAACTTTGAGCGCTATTTCATTCCCTTAACAATAAAACTCCACAACGATGTTTTGATTTAAAGATATCACTAGCTATGGCGCAACAGGAAGATTCAAGACATTTGACATTGGCAAAAAATGCTAGGCACAAGGTTTCCGTTGCCAAAAATTAAAAATAGATTAAGTAGATTTAATAAAAATAGTCTATAATTATACTAAGTTTATCCTCAATTAATTTAATTACCTAACTTAATAATTAATTTTAATTTTGTTTACCCTGGACGATGTCGAAGAAACGGCCTGGATAATTCGATTTATTAAACTTTTTCTTAAAAGTTACCAAGTTTTTAATTGAAATCTAACTTTTTTCTCTAAACGCGCATTAAGAATATATTCCAACTAGCTGCACCCCGCGATTTTACCCGCGTAACTCCCGATCCCGTGGGAATATCAAAGTAAAAGTAACCTATAGCCTTCCTCGATAAATGGACTATCCAACACAATAATAATTTTTAAATTCGAACCAGTAGTTCCTGAGATTAGAGCGTCCAAACAAACAAACAAACTTTTCAGCTTTATAATGTTACCTAGTATAGATTTTTCCGACTAGTAAATTCTTTAAATATATCCTAGATTAAAATAAAAGTGTCATTTGGGTAGGTACTGAACGCTAAAACAATTTGTCAGGCCATTTCTTCAACATCTTACGTTTTCTAATTTATTGTATTTACCAACTTATTATTAAGTGATACCTTTCTTGTTTTAATTAAGTAATTTTAATTAAATTTACTGCCCAAATTAACTAATATTTCTTAATTTTTATGTCCCTTTAAAAAAAAAAAATTTGAAATCCAAAGTGCCCGTAGGGTGTAAAAATTTAAAAGAAGTTAGAAATCCAAAGTTTTAGGGTGCCCAAAAGGCTGCCAATTTGTTGTCAACCTTTTGGGCACCTAAAAACAAGCAGACAGCAAAACTCCAGACCCACCGTAGATCTCCAAAACTGATATTAAGTATAAGAAAGTTTTCAACTCAAGCAAGATTTTAAGGTACTGCTCGAGTTGAAGTTTAAGGTGAAAGGGTACCGGCCCTCTCTCCATACAAACGTAGTCGACTGTTTCCTCCCTGGATGATGACACTAGCACAAATATTTTAATTGCATGCTAGCTTTTGTCCGCGACTTCGTCCGCGTAGAAGTCGAAAATAGACCCAGTAATCACGTTGTCCCATACAAACTTTGCCCCCCTTTTTCACCCCCTTAGGGGTAGAATTTCGGAAAAGCCTTTCTTATTGGATGCCTACGTCACACAAAGAACACACCCTCCAAGTTTCAGGTCTCTACGATCAGCGGTTTAGGCTGTACGTTGATCCGTCAGTCAGTCAGTCATTCAGGACAAAGCATGACTATGCCCCTATGTCTTGGTTTTTATAATTTTCTAATCATCATAGATATTAATATTTTGAAAACAAAAAAAAACAAAATATAGGGGCACGGCCATATTGGTCATGGTAGTTATAAGTTTTATGCAACAAAAATATTTGCTCTAGTGTCATTATCCAGGGAGAAAACAATCGACTACGTTTGTATGGAGAGAGCGCTCGGTATCCTTTCCTCTTAAAGTCTTTCAACTTATTAATTTATTAGACAGTGGGTCTGCAATTCTGTTGCCGTTGTACAGTCGGAATAGCAATTAGCTGAACCCCACGTGACCCAGAGCTCACTCGCACATCTGTCAAAATGTAGTATTTACCTATTAGGTTAATATTTTATTTCTTGTCATTTATTTCTCTTAAATTTAGATTTTTATAAAAACAAACTGGATACAAAAATTGATTTTTTATAAGTTTCTATAGTGATGTATATAACATCACTATAGAAACTTATAAAAAATCAATTCTATATAAGCGCTAAGTCCTAACCTAAATAAAATTTAATTTATTATTTTTAAGCTATTGCATAACTTTTATCACGGGCGACCGAATCAAGAAATTACGTAACGAAAATAAAACCCAACACCCCCCACTCTGCCTACCATGTAGCTCGGCCGAGCGTTCGCTTAACGTGTATGTATATGGTACGACTGTACGAAGCTCGCACGATGCAATAACTTTACCGCGGCAGTCCCCGAGTGTTACACGTTTTAAGCTATTGTATTATATATGTAGTATATTGTTTAAAAAAATGTGAGCCGTCACGGGATGACTGGCAGATGTGAAACATCGACATTATTTTGTAAAAGTAACCCGTACACACTACTGCATATAGATTGTATCATCATATAGCGTGGCGACGTGTCGCCACGGGCCAGAAATCGGTTTTACGTGCGGCTATAGATGTTTCACATAAAAAAAAAAACAGTATCAGGTAACATTACTTAACAACCTTACAGATGCGCGAGTGAGCTCTGGGTCACGTGGGGTTCAGCTAATTGGTATTCCGACTGTACCTATAATACTTGTACACTAGTAATGATTTTAACTTATGTTTATTTAAGGGTAAAATTGATAACTCCCTGCAGAAAAGGTAACAAACCTGAACCGTTTCATTTGAAGGCAATATCTGCCTAAAAATAATGAACGGTCCCTGAGCTATAGTCTATTCCAAGATCAGAGATAAACGTTGTTTTGTGACCGTCATATTATGCGTAACAAAATACCTGTAGGTACCAAAAATGTTTTTTTTAAAGAAATAAATAATAGACAAGTTAAGTTAAAAAGGAAATTTATATGAAATTCACTTATTAACAAAAAAATAATCATCTCAATCGGTTGAGCTGCTGTGAGTCATTGAAAAACCGCTGTGAAAAATATACATTTACGCGACGAATTCATTTTAGAATATCCTCATTTTTTAAAGCGATTATTTCAACAAAGATAACATTAGGATATTCTACATACGAAAATTTTGTCGTTATTTTTATGTTCTGCGCAATAAACGGTAGGCGATTTTGGACTGAGTAATTGTTGAACTGGGTCATAATGGCTTATTAAATATAAAAAGAATAATACGCAATTAAGACCCGTGAAAAATAATTACTATGAATTCAAATCGAGTGAGTTTTTTTTTAAAGTTGAAATTTCAACAAAAATGATTACTATTGTCCGCTCAATTCTGATAATACTTAAGTAATGAAAAGTAAATCTGGGTAGACCCAAGAAGTGTTGGCTTGACGTCGTAAAGGGTGATATGCGTGCAAATGGCCTTACAAACCAGGAAGCTGAAGATCGTGCGAAGTGGAGGCGTAAAAGCAAAATTAACAATTTCAATATTACATCGTCATTACCTTCGTTTATCTCTGATTTTGGAATAGATTAATCAGCGTTCGCCCTATGCATGTTTTTTGTAGAAACTATAGGTATTTTATGAAGTCATTTTCACACTTCACTTCACACACAATGTACCTATTTCAGACATCTTTTTACATGCTTTTATTTAGCTTCATTTGTCCCGACGTTTGTCATCAAATCTTGTTTTATTATACAACTAGCAGCGCTCCGCAGTTTCACCCGCGTAACTCCCGATCCCGTGGGAATATCAGGATAAAAAGTAGCCTATAGCCTTCCTCGATAAATGGACTATCCAACACAAAAATATTTTTTCAATTCGAACCAGTAGTTCCTGAGATTAGAAGTATAGATTTTAATTCTGCTTTATTTAATTAATTATCAAAACTACATACTTGTAATACACAACTCTAAACTACAAATTTAAAAAAAAACATATTTGAGGATTTGGGTCCCCCGTTTTGTTGTGTGTGGAATAAAACATTCTGAGTTATATAAAAGACGTAATTATTGACGTTTAGGTTTCTTACACGCAACAGAAAACAGTAATTAATTATTAATACTTATTTGAGATCTTTTACAATAAGGCCGCTCTTCACGTTGGCCATCATTATGGCGAACATTGTGGCGAATATGTTGGCGAACAGATTGTGACGGCATCCACACGATGGAAGGTCGTTCAGTCTGCTTCGGTACAGGCCAATGTGCGGACGTAAAAATGGATATTGAGGCGATAACGGCTGCTGCGGTTTATTTATTCACAGCATACCGCAACTACGTAAATGTGTATGAGAGAAGGGTGATCAAAAATAAATGGAAAAAAAGAAGGTGGTGGATGCTGTCTAACTATAAAAACAAACTACAGGTACACGTGCACTCGCTCTGGGAGCTCGCAGCAAACTAACTAGTTGGCCAACGTGTGGATGCGTCGGCCACAACTGTGCCAAAACCCTTTGATCTTTTGTGAAAAACCACACCGATTTATCGCCAAGTTGTGGGCCATCATTCCAATACATTCAAACTACCCCCTCTTCATTATGGCCATAGTAGTTCGCCATCTATGTTGGCGATCATATTGGCCAACGTGAAGTGGGCCCTTTAGACGCCATTTTCGGGTCGTGCGCAAGAGAGAGAGAGTGAGAGAGCACTAGACGCTCTAGTGATGTCCCCTCTCTGTTAACAAGCGCTATTGTTGTGTTTGAATCAAGTTGTGCGACGATGTCGCCACAAGGACATCTCAAATAGCGCCATCTAGGTCCAATTTGCATCTTAACCTCAATCACTATCACATAATACACATTTCTCATTCCATCAATACACATCAATCACACTAACCTTATCAAAATCGGTTCAGGATTTCGACACGGGACCTCTTCCTTGGGAAGAGAGAGCGTTGAACGAACCGTCCCCCCCGCCTGTGGAGCCAGAAGACCCAATATTGATCCCTGAAGGAACCCCGGAGTTCTTGGAAGCAGTTGATCCATTGCAAGAAAGTGAAGTGCCGGATTTAGAAGACACAGGTAAAATTAGGAAAAAAAATTAGAATTAAAAAAAACCGACTTTTATACCCCACGTAAGTCCCGATCCCGTGGGAATATCAAAACAAAAAGTAGCCTATGGCCTTCCTCGATAAATGGACTATATTTTAAAATAATGGAAATATTTTTTTCAATTCGAACCAGTAGTTCCTGAGATTAGCGCGTCCAATAAATATAATAAACTAACTCTTCAGCTTTATAATATCTTCTATACATATAAAATACTTTATCCTGACTGACTGACGGATCAACGCACAGCCTAAACCGCTGATCGTAGAGACCTGAAACTTGGAGGGTATGTTCTTTGTATGACGTAGGCATCCGATAAGAAAGGATTTTCCGAATTCTACCCCTTGTCGCAAAGTCCTGCGAATACATCCATTTTACCTGAGTTATAGAAGTTCTTCTTTGATAGGGAAACGGAAATAATTCCTTCCCCGTCTGTAAGTTCCTTTGAGATATAGAAACATAGGTTATAAATCATATCTTATCACTACGTTCCTTCTAAGTTCTATCACCAGTCTGATGATCTTTCAGTATTTTAGGATATTGGGCCTAAGGCCCGGAAATGGCCACTCTTCGCCTCCCCATGCCATTAACCGCTTCCACCAAGTTCTTAGATTATCATTCGATATCTTCTTTGAGGTTACCTTTTGACACCTACCTAGATACATGTAGAACAGAGCACTTACCCCCTGGCTTTATTATCATCGGTTTCGTCTCTTTCTTACCACATTACTTTGCATTTCACTTATGCTTCTTGCAGAAGATTTTATCTGCTTCTCACTTTTATTATTTTCCCTAAAACTGGTTTTTCTCTTACACTGTAACTTTTATTCTCACATCACCTCTACCGCCATTTTGTCACCTTGCCCACTAGCGCCCCCAACAAACCTATTTTCTCTATGCCTAAAAAATACGTTCCATTTCCTCAAATTCTAATTCTTGCCTAATATTCTCTATTTACATTTCATTCCACGTGTATAATTATTCGCAATTCGCGACACCCCTAGGGGGGTGAAAAAGGGGGATAAAGTTTGTATGGGACAACGTGATGCCTATATATAGGTAAAATTAACAATGGAGTGGGGTTTTATCAAAATATTACAGGAAAATCCACTTTTTACTTCAAACGTGACAATTTAGGACATTTTGTGACAAAAAGAATAATTATTTATTAATTCTTTCACAGGTATCCCACTGCCTCCACCACGTCAATTGACAACACCAGAATTGCCTAAAGAAGATATTCCTCCAACTGAAGAAGAAGGAGAGAAAGAAGAAGTCATTGAAGAGGTTAATAAGATAGAAGAGGAGAAAGAAGAGATGTCGGCGCCGGAGCAAGGAGCGGATAAACTCGTGGAGAGTGTTAGAAATATGGTCGGTAAGTACATTGAAGAGGATTAATAGAAATAAACTCAGTTCAAAAATAACACACAAACCCAGGGTTGCGGGTTCGATTACCGCCTCAGACAAGTATTTATGCTTAGATATTTGTCTGTGGTCTGGTTGTTTCTTTGTATTATAAGTATATATTTACAAAAGAAAAGTATATAAGTTGTATATCCATTATCTAGCACCCATAACACAAATCTAGTTACTTAGCGGGCTAGATGGCGATGTGTGGAATCTCCTGCAATATTTTTTTTATTTATTAAATGATCGTGTCTACCCGTCGTCGTGTGGGATACCCGTTGCAACGAAGTCCCTTTACCTTTTTTAATTTTTTTGATATACATGGTATAACAAGAAGAGTCAATCATCAGTGTGGGGTGGGGACCTCAGCGCCTATTGACTTTACCCGCTGTATGTTAAGCAATATTTAGTGTTTCAAAGTTATTTGGACTTTTGTGAAATTTTACTCAAAATCAGATTTCTGCCTGAACTTCGCGATTACGGCCAGGAATATATAGGGGGGTTAAATCGACAGGCACTGAAGTCCCACACCCCCCAGCAACCGATGATCCATCCCCTTTGTTACACCGTGTATATGGGGATTAGTTATCAGTTTCCTTCATTCTCTCTTTCTCTTACGGTTTTACGTAACGTGGTTTGAATATACAAACACTTCATTGTAACACTTGGTATAGAATATCAATGAAATGAGTGCTAATCCTCTATTATCTTCTTCTATACATATAAAATTCTTTGTCCTGACTGACTGACGGATCAACGCACAGCCTAAACCGCTGATCGTAGAGACCTGAAATTTGGAGGGAGGGTGTTCTTTGTGTGACGTAGGCATCCGATAAGAAAGGATTTTCCGAAATTCTACCCTTAAGGGGGTGAAAAAGGGGGGCAAAGTTTGTATGGGGCAACGTGATTCCTTGGCCATTTTCGACTTTTACGCCGACGAAGTCGCGGGCAAAAACTAGTCTTCTATACGAGTACATATAAAATTCTTTGTCCTGACTGACTGACGGATCAACGCACAGCCTAAACCGCTGATCGTAGAGACCTGAAATTTCGAGGGTGTGTTCTTTGTATGACGTAGGCATCGGATAAGAAGGATTTTCCGAAATTCTACCCTTAAGGGGGTGAAAAAGGGGGGCAAAGTTTGTATGGGGCAACGTAATTTTTTGGTCCAACTTGTACTTGTATACAGGCTGTTTTCCGCCATTGGACTCTCTTTAATTGGGTCCTTTTTGCGTGAGGATGGAGTAGGCTTGCCCAACACCTACTATCCTCTCAGCTTAGTCGACCATGTCCAGAGGAGAGAACTTGTCAATACTTCAGGAGCCAACTAAGCCGCGGGTTTCATCACGATGTTTTCCTTCACCGTAAGAGCAATGTCAATTTGCGCACATAAATTTTTCTTAAGAAAAATACATTGGTGCACGGCCGGCCGGGATTCGAACCCACGACCTTCAGAATGAAAGTCGAGGTATCTACCACTAAGCCAACACCGCTCTTTTGGTCCAATCTAATTCAAGTTTTTGACTTCTACGCGGATGAAGTCGCGAGCAAAAGCTATTCTACTAATATTGTTGTTCAACTTGTAGATCCGAACGCACCACTGGAGCAACAGTTGAACGTGATGCGCGCACAGTTGGCCGCGCTCGCGCAGCTGCCGTGCGTCATCCAGCAGTCGCTGGACATGCTCACTAGGCAACTCATGTCTCTGCAACATACGGTCAGTATTCTCGTCACCGACAGATGGCGCTGAGCCGTTCTAGATCACGGAAACGAAGCTTTTCTATACTTCGCTACATAGTATAAAACAAAGTCGCTTTCTCTGTCCCTATGTCCCTTTGTATGCTTAAATCTTTGAAACTACGCAACGGATTTTGATGCGGTTTTTTAATAGATAGAGTGATTCAAGAGGAAGGTTTATATGTATAATACATGCATAATATAGCCGTGCGAAGCCGGGGCGGGTCGCTAGTCTATACTAATATTATAAATCTGAAGAGTTTGTTTGTTTGTTTGAACGCGCTAATCTCAGGAACTACTGGTTCGAATTGAAAAATTATTTTTGTGTTGGATAGTCCATTTATCGAGGAAGGCTATAGGCTTTTATCCTGATATTCCTACGGGATCGGGAGTTATGCGGGTGAAACTGCGGAGCGCTGCTAGTCTGAAGATAAGCTCATATTCAAGTTCCAACGAAACATCGTTGGTGGCCGGCCCACCGGGAATAGAATAGAATAGAAATAAGTTTATTCATGCCAGAAAAAAGACACACACACACACACAAAATAACCTAAAATACTTAACTACACATTAGACAGAGAATAAATATAGACCGGCTGCTAAAATAACAATAATTACTAGAGTGAGAAAGATTGACTGTCAAATGAGTAAGTGGGAGCAAGACGAAGTAGAAGTTTTTTGTCTCTATTTGCGTATACGATTTTTTTGTTTGCCATCAGTGTCGTTGGTGGCAAACAAGCGTTTAGTGTCTATCAAAGTTTTGTTTTCTTATCCTGTTAGACTATAATTTGTGTTACTTGTGCTTTATAAGATAGGAGGATACTAATTAGTGTGCACTTGTGCAGTGATGGTTAATTGCTGTTTAGTGGCAATTTAACAACTATATACTTATAGGTATGTTGAATATTCGCTGTCTCACACTGTATACGCTGGTAGCTTGTCTATATTTATTCTCTGTCTACATACACATAAAACTAAATAATAATAATAATAATAAATCTTTATTTCCTTAACATACATAAAATTTGCTAAAGTAATATTATTAGTAGGTACTTATAGCAGAAGTTATAATAATTCTAGAGAATTTTACAATGGAGACATTTATGTAGGCAGGCTTGAATGACAATCAAATCGAAAATAATTATAGACTGTACTAGGAGAACCTGTACGACAGTCTACATTTATCTAGAAAGCTTTGCTTAGTCGTAACAGGACGCGCCTCGCTCACAAAATCTGACCTAAATAACTATGACAGTTTACATGTTGCTATACCTAAACATTTGATGTTTATATTAAATAAATAAATAGAGAAAAATTATATAAAGTATGTACATAAAATAAATATGTAGATAAATAAATAAAGGACTGGTAAAATCAAAAACTTGTGCATACAATTCGGCCACGAAAAGGCTCAAGCTTAGCTAATATGCTACAGGTTAGCGCTTGCCCGGTGGAAAATCTTCCCTTTGAAGATCTTTCCTGATTTGAAAGACTTTAAAATTGAACTCGAGCAAGACTTTAGAATTCTGCTTGAGTTGAAAACATTCTGACTCTAGTTCACCCGTACATACCACCATGTACAGTCGGAATACCAATTACCTGAACCCCACGTGACCTAGAGCTCACTCGCACATCTGTAAAAATGTAGTATTTACGTATGTTAAGCTATTGCATAGCTTTTATCGCGGGTTTGTGCCATAAAAGCTATACAATATGTTTTTTAAACACTATACTATATAATCTATACATATAAAATACTTTGTCTTGACTGACTGACGGATCAACGCACAGCCTAAACCGCTGATCGTAAAGACCTAAAACTTGGAGCGTGTGTTTCTGTATTATGTAGGCATCCGATAAGAAAGGATTTTGAACGATTCAAACTCTACGCGGACGAACTCACGAACAAAAGGGTAACAGGTGCATATTTTAAAGTTTTTGATTCTGCTTGATATCACTAAATCTTTCGAAGTGTTAGTTATTTCACGCAGAATAACCAAAAATGATTGAACAGTCTTTAAAAAAATTAAAACTTTAAAATATGCACCTGTTACCCTCAGTCCTCTGCTGTCTGTACAATATAAAAAAATATCAAAATAGGTTAAATACTACATTCTTACAGATGTGCGAATGCGGTCTGGGTCACGTGGGGTTCAGCTAATTGGTATTTCGACTGTACCCACAAACTGTTCATCCTAATTTACGGCTCACGGCTGTAGCATCCTATAATTTTGCCCACAACTTTCAAAAGGTTGCCCACCTCGGCCTAGGTTCTAGCCACTACACAGAAAAAACGCTTATTGCTCTCTAGCGTCTATAAGCTCTCTCTCTAGCGTCGCTTCCGCGGACAAATTCCACAAGAACAGACAAAGACGAAAGTGTAGTGTCATGGAAGTGCTACTAACATAGTTCTAAGCTATCTCTTTAACACATTCAATTATTATTATAAAATATGTATGTTAGTCTATAAGGTATGTTTCTATGGGCCTTTGTAGCCTGAAATAAATGATTTATTATTATTATTATAAGGAGATAATTATTTCTTGCTTCAAAAAACCTTTATTTTTCCTGTGGTTTTAAGTTTTATTTGCCCGGGGCCGCTAAACTTTGAACTACACCACTGTTAAAATAATATTATTCTGTCGTTGTTTTAGGAAACAACGCAAGTTCAACAAAGCACAACTGAATGTCAGATGATTGAGGAATATCATGAACAACGTGAAGAAAGTAAGTAATTCTGTGACTCGGTATCATCTGCCCATGGCTCGGTATCATATACCCATAGCTCGGTATCATCTGGCCATGGCTCGGTATTCTCTCCCATGACTCGGTATCATATACTCATGGCTCGGTATCCTCTCCTATGTCTTGGTATCATATGCCCATGACTCGGTATCATATGCCTATAGCTCGGTATCCTCTCCCATGACTTGGTATCATATGAAAATGGCTCAGTATTCTCTGGCCATGGCTCGGTATCCTACGCCCATGATTCAGTCTTTCTACCCATGACCCGATAGCATCTGCCCATTACTCTATATCATCTGACCATGACTTGGTATTATCTACCCATGACTCGGTATCATCTGCACATCACTCAGTATCCCTTTACCCATGACTCGGAATCCTTTTGCCCATAACTATAACATGCCTATAACAAATAGAACATGACTTCCGTCATATCGCATTCTATCACTCCAGAGTCTTGTAGATGGAACACCTCCCATGAATGAAAAATCAACATTTTAAATTGAAACACATCAATGAAAGTTCATTTACATTAGTAATAATACCAAAACTACTGAACCGATTTAGATGAAACTCGATATGAGGATACATTGATTAATTGACAGTAACATAGGCTACTTTTTATCCCGATATTCCCACTGGATCGGAAGTTACGCGGGTGAAACCGCGGAGTGCTGCTTGTTACATATAAAAACACTTGAGAGGTGTCAAGGGACACCCGGATGGAACGAAGTTTCTTTCGATTAATTAGTGAAGGAATTGTAATAAAATCAAAAAGTGTTGTTACAACTTTTGGTCTTAATTTTTTCCGACTAGCCCCCTTTCACAACGCACCATAAGGAACTTAGTTTCAATAAAAATTAATATTTCCAGCGACAACAGAAAGTAATGAAGTCGTTGACAATGAAAATGTGACTATTGAAGAGATGATACCTCCTGTTGAAGAGATGCTACCTCCTATTGAAGAGGATAAAGAGGATAATTCTCCAGTCAGTGAAGAGGATAAACATTTGATAGTTAAAAGTGGACAGGAATTGAATGTTGTGAAGAGTGAAGAGGAAATAGAGCAAGATGAGAAGCAGAGAAAGGTGAGTTCCGTTTAAAAATATTATTCATCATGTCAGCCCATGCACGTCCACTGCTGGACATAGGCCTCCCCCAAAAAATATTTCCGTGGGGTCGCGGCGTAAGAATATCGTCCCCTCCAACTCAGCCCGTGGATGTCGTAAAAGCCGACTAAGGGATTCTACCAGAGGAAGGGCAGCAGCTTCCTTCTGAGTATTTAATACCTAACTGCGATCACCAATCCGCCTGCCAAGCGTGGTGATTATGGCAAAACCCCCCCCTACATGACGGAAAAATATTATTAGGTTAACGAAATAAATCTATATTTTGTTTGTTAGTGTATAAATGAGGTAATCTGGAGTAAGCCCAAAAGAATAAATGAAAGTTGTAAACGACAAAGTTATTATGCAGTTGGTTTCATATTAAAAACTTGAAAAAACTAATAACTTTGTTTTCACCGATCATTTTTTTTCTTATATGTGTCATGCGTCATGGTAACTTAGGAAATAGAGTATTTAATAATAATATCGCTCATCTGGGCTTGTGTTATGGTGACGAGGGATGACGAGGGATAGAAGACTTATAGAAGTGAAAAAAAAGACAAAATTAATAACATTTTTTTTTCATCGTTTTCTTATGACTTTATCACGTTAAATTATCGTCCGTAAACCGACTTTACAGACAACCAATTTTTTTATATACTTATTTTTCTTAATAACTAAAAAACCCAGGAGAAGCAAGAAAAAATGCGCCTCGAGCAAGAATCTCGTCAAGTAAACCAACGCTCAGCCCCCCGGGTGGGTAAACCCAGGCCGGCATTTGGACCCTTACACCCGGAGGAAAGGCCCCTCGTCCTACCCGGTGGACGGCGGTGGAGAGGGCCTAAAGACGCCATGAATGATCAAATGATTGCTGAAACTCTGCAGGGACAGTCGGAAATTATTCAGGGGAAGGTTATGGGGTCAGTGTTTTATAGTCTATGTCAAAGATCAATTGGTAAAATCGTAGACAGAGAATAAATATGGACCGGCTGCTAAAATGAAAAACTTGAGAGATGTCAAGGGACACCCGGATGGAACGAAGTTCCTTTCATTAATTAGTGAAGGAATTATTATTGTAATTTATTTTTTAAGTTATAATAATATTTTGTATTATTAACAAATATAACGTAATATAAACTTAATCAGTAGGCTCAATTTTAGTAATTGCTTTTTATGAGAGAGAGAGAGACAGACAGAGAAACACGCGCACGCCGCACGGCTTACAACTATAGCAAAAAGTGTCGTTACAACTTTTGGTCTCAATTTTCAATAGCCCCCTTTCGCAACGCGCGATAAGGAACTTCGTTCCAATATTAATTACTAGCGTAAGGATTGACTGTCAAATGAGTAAGTGGGAGCAAGACGAAGTATAAGTTTTTTGTCTCAATTTGCGTATACGATTTTTTTGTTTGCCATCAGTGTCGTTGGTGGAAAACAAGCGTTTGGTGTCTATCAAACTTTTGTTTTCTTATCCTGTTAGACTATAATTTGTGTTACTTGTGCTTTATAAGATATTAAAAAGAAGTACTAATTAGTGTGCACTTGTGCAGTGATGGTTAATTGCTGTTTAGTGACAATTTTACAACAATATACTTATAGGTATGTTGAATATTCGCTGTCTCACACTGTATACGCTGGTAGCTTGTCTGTATTTATTCTCTGTCTATGGGTAAAATTAAATCATGTATAAATCATTTATTTTTTAAAGTTATTTAAAACGGAATATTTAAAACACTTTGTAAACAAGTGCGAGGCGGACTCGCGTACGAAGGGTTCCGTTCATATTGTATGAGAGATCCACTTAATTATTTATTTTCCAGTTTTTAGTATCGTTATGTCAACATTATATTTCAAGCAAAAGAGATAGATAGATAAACACTTTATTTGTACAACACACGAAACATAGAAAATGACAAAAAAGACGAGAGAAATTGACGAAATTTACGAAAGAGACTGAAGTGTGGGGGTTAAACCTTGGCAAACCGAATCAAATCAAATCAAAATTCTTTATTCCTTTGGATACTTAATACCTAGGTACAAGATCACGTGGACACGTCTTAAAAACTAAGTTAGGATGTGTGCCTTCGGAACCAATGAGAAGAAGGCACAAGAAACTCATGGGGTTTTTTTTTCATGTGATCACGCTCACAATGGTCAATATTACAAATATTTGAAAGTATTATTTGAAATGGAGCAACTAAAGTCACGTCCATGGGTTGTTATCATTAAGGTAAGACGAAGTATCATAGTACGCCTTACTGCACAATTTATGCTTTATAAAAGTTTTGAACCTGGTAATGGACATGTCATATACATCTTTGGGTAATTTATTGTTTTTATTATATTATAAATTTATTGTTGTTTAGGTAATTTATTTATTTATTTATTTATTACCGAAAACATGTTTATTCCGTTTTAAATGATTTTAATAATGAAAATAGCAAATTCAAATATTTTTTTATGACTCTGCCTTTGACCATGAGAGCTGTAAAAATTCTCGAAACGTCAAACCTAAGAAAATACATATACTATTTTTACATCGTTTTGTTGGTTTTCTCATAACTCATACATTTTGACATAATTTTAGGTTCGAAAGCGACATACTACCATACGACGGAAGGTTTGTCATTTTTCATGTGAATATTTTATTTCTATATAATAAAACTTAAAAAGCACTGAGTTCCTGTCGTTTTACTGGAGTTGAAAACTCGAAGAAAAAGTTTGTAGCATACCAATCACATTTGGACACATGGCAAAATCAAAGACAAAATATATTTACCTATTTATTGAGATAGACAACCCAATATGGCAGGGCAATACTTGATAATTACACAAATAGAAAATGAGGCGTCAAGGGACACCCGGATGGAACGAAGTTTCTTTCGATCAATTAGTGAAGAAAATGTAATAAAATAAAAAAGTGTCGTTACAACTTTTGGTCTTAATTTTTTCCGTCTAGCCCCCTTTCGCGCGATAAGGAACTTCGTTCCAATAGTTAAAATGAAATGACTAGTATTTCGTGAATTAGAAGTGGATAAAAGATATAAGCATTTAAAGTCACGTGTTTTACATTTCCTTCATCAGCATCTGACGCCATATAGGCATATTGGCACTTCAAGAACCTAACCTCCTTGCTAACAAGTAATTTTTATTCGAAGTTTTGCCGTTAATCTTTCGTTTAAAATATCCTAATAAGTTGAAATTATTTGCATGAAATCACATTGATAGGTATGTCTTAAAATCTAAGTTGTCGTTGTCGGTTAAATGCAAACTTTTTGTTTGACATGTCACCTCCAGTCTCCAATATAATTTACACCTCAGCGTTTAAAGTTTTTTTTTAATATATTTTTGTATTTTAAGGTGAAAAGGTACCGGCGCTCGCTCCATACAAACGTAGTCGACTGTTCCCTCCCTGGATAATGACACTAGCACAAATATTTTTGTTGCATAAAACCTATAACTGCCATGACTATGTCTTGGTTTTTTTCATTTTGTAATTATCATAGAAATTAAGATTTTAAAAATAAAAAATATAAAACATAGGGGCATGGTCATGGCAGTTATAAGTTTTATGCAACAAAAATATTTGCTCTAGTGTCATTATCCAGGGTGAAAACAGTCGACTACGTTTGTATGGAGAGAGCGCCCGGTACCCTTTTCCTCTCAAGGAACTTCGGTATGGTCGACCAATTAAAAATAGTAACGTTAATCCTTAAGGGCAGGTGCTAATAAAGCTACCAAAATCGACCTTTGTTATAAGCAACTCTAAGTAATCAGCAAATACTCTTTTTTTGTTATTTGGATATAAATGGATATTGTAATTTAATAACCATATTTTTGTTTATTGTGGTTGAAAACATGATATGAACAACTTCGTTCGAAAAAAAGGGTTAGAAAACAGAGAATTATTAGATCGTTTATTGGGTTTTATTCAAAAATAGTTAACGTTTGTTTCTAAAAATGAATCAAATGATAGGTTTTGACCTCTAGGAACTATATTTGTGGATAATAATGCTAAAATGTTTTGCATATCGATCAAATATCAGTTAGCACGCAGCACGCTACGTCTTTGAGAGCGCGGGCCAAGGTAATGTGAATACCTACACACGGTACTGGAAGACTAAATTGGTCTGCAATTCTGTGGCCCATTGTACGCCAGAAAAGTAGCTTGTTCAAATTATCTTTTGTTTATTTTCTTCCATTTTTTAGCTACAGTATGCGTCATAAGTACACTATCAGTTTTTAATGGAAGTATTAATATTTAGTTTTTAATTCCGAGCCTAGTGCCAAAACACAAAATGCAATGTGCACCGCCCTCCCGCCCACTTGAAGCATGTAATGAGGACAAGCAAAAGTTAGTATTAGTGATACCATTCATAAACCACGACACGTGTTTCGCGTCTACACGACGCATCATCAGGATTGGACCCCAACCGCGCTATATAAAATAAATAATGCAAGACATTCCACACATCGCCATCTAGCCCCAAGCTAAGTAACTAGACTTGTGTTATGGATGCTAGAGAACGAATATATTATACTTTTCTTTTGTAAATATATACTTAAAATACATAGAAACAACCAGACCACAGACAAATATCTAAACATTAATACTTGTCTGAGGCGGGAATCGAACCCGCAACCCTGTGTTTGGCAGTCCGGCATGGTGACCATTGTGCCAACTGGGTCGTCAAAATATGGGCGACAAACGTTAGATACGACGTCGCTCTCCGAGATGTTGCCTCGCTGAACGCTGGAACAAGAGTGTGCGAAACACGTGTCGTGGTTTATGAATGGTGTCACTAATACTAACTTTTGCTTGTCCTCATTGCATGCTTCAAGTAGGCGGGAGGGCGGTGCACATTGCATTTTGTGTTTTGGCACTAGGCTCGGAATTAAAAACTAAATATTAATACTTCCATTACAGATATGGAGTTCCGAAAAGTAACGCCGGATTCAATCCACTATCAGTTTGCTACAATAATACAATAAACAAGTATTGGACTTACGACCTTCTAATAGACGTTACACACGCACATAAATACCTTAATTAAAAGTACTCAGTGTGATTATTATTTGTCAACATGTTAGCTATGTGTTTAGTTGTGTGAGTGGTCTAAGCCGGCACCCGCTACACCAACCGACGTGGGTTCGATCCACAGGTTACGTTGTTATAATGTTCAAATAGTGCTACACGGGATTGTAAACTTTACTGTGGGCTTGGACTTTTGACCGTTGATTGTACCTATACAATGTGTTTCAGCAAAGGGGGTTGTTCTAGACGTCTAGGCGAACAACTTTTGTTCTACGACTTTTGGAAATTCGAATATTTTTTTTCGATAATTCTAAGGGATTTTTTAGTTGAAAATCAGCTGTTCCATACAAAAACTTCGAACGAAATGTTGGAATTTCTAAAAGTCGTAGAACAAAAGTTGTTCGTTTAGACGTCTAGAACAACTCTCTTTCGTATTAAAATTCCTTTGTTAAAACACATAAAAGTTTTGATGTATTTTTTTAGTTAACTTACTTTTATTTGACATTTTACTTGTTGAACGTTTTCCGCAATTAGACCCTTTGTAATTGTGTCCTTTTTTGCGTGAGGATAGAGTAGGCTGGCCCAGCACCTACTACCCTCTCAGCTTAGTCGACCATTTCCAGAGGAGAGAACTTGTCAATACTTCTGGAGTCAACTAAGCCGCGGGTTTCATCACGATGTTTTCCTTCACCGTTAAAGCAATGTCAATTAGCGCACATAAATTTTCTTAAGTGTGCTAGACAACTCATATACTACTTATGTACTTTTCTTTTGTAAATATATACTTATAATACACTAGCAGCGCTCCGCGGTTTCACCCACGTAACTCCCGATCCCGTGGGAATATCGGGATAAAAAGTAGCCGTCCTCGATAAATAGACTATCTAACACAAAAATATTTTTTCAATTCGAACCAGTAGTTCCTGAGATTAGCGCGTTCAAACAAACAAACAAACAAACTCTTCAGCTTTGTGATATTAGTATAGACGCCCCGCGGTTTCAGCGTAAGTCCCGATCCCGTAGGAATATCGGGATAAAAAGTAGCCTATGTGTTAATCTAGGTCTCCAGCTATCTAGATACCGAGTTTCATCGCAATCGGTCTAGCAGTTTTTGCGTGAAGGAGTAACAAACATACACACACACAAACTTTCACATTTATAATATTAGTAGGTAGGATAAACGACGAACGAATTAACTTCATCAATTCCATTTGTATGAATAACTTCATTATATTTGTTGGCATGTTCGCTCGCGCCCTCGGCTCCTCTCCATCATGGTGGCAGATCGAAACTTGGAACAAAATCTGGCCGTGGGGAGACACTAGGGCTTATTATAGGAAATATAGGTGGGTACATACCTTACCTAGACCTATCTAATAATTTTATAAGCTGGTATCAGCTCTCACCTCTACCCACAAGTTTTATCCTATATTTATGTTTTATACTCTTTTTTTAAGATTTGTTCTCTGCCCACAAGTTTTATCCTACGAGGGCGGCACTGAAAATTTCGGGAATCAAGGAAGTGACACAACATTAAATTACTATTTAAAAATGTATTTATTGCTTTTCGAAGTATTCTCCGCGAAATTTGACACATTTTTCCATACGATGGAACCAATCATTAAAGCAACCATTCCATTCGGAAGTTGGGGTCTCCAAAATGGCCGTTTTGTAGGCGTCCACAGCTTCTTCAGGTGATGAAAATCTCTGAAAACGCAATTTTTTCTTTATTTTAGGGAAAGTATAGAAATCATTAGGGCTTAGGTCGGGGCTGTACGGCGGATGGTCTAATAATTCTATGTTTTCTTGCTCTAAAAACTCTTCTGTTCTGTTCGCGGTGTGAGAACTCGCATTGTCGTGATGGAGATGAGCGGCGGCTGCAGTTCTCTTTACGGAGTTCAGAAACGACCTGTGGCAAACAAATGCTAGCATACCATTCTGCATTAACCGTTCTTTGTCCCTCAAGAGGAATAGTCACAAGATGGCCGGTTTTGGAGACAAACGTGGCCACAATTTTTTTGCAACAATCCGTGAACGAACAATTTTTGTTGGCTTTAACTCATTTTCGAACACCCAAACTCGTCACTGGTTTATTGTTTCGGGTTCGTACGCGTATATCCAGGATCCGTCACCTGATACGATGTTGTATACAGCATTTGAGGATCCTGCGTGGAATCTTTCGAGAGTTCTGACGCACCAAGTAACGCGAGCCACTTTTTGCTCTTCACAGAGCGAATGCGGTATCCATCGGGAAAACAACTTTTTTACACCTAATTGTTCATGCAAGATTATTTGTATTTGACTCATGCCAATGTCTAAAGTTGCCTGAATTTCGCGGTATGTTACATGTCGATCTTCCTCAATCAGCTTACGCACAGCATCAACGTTTTCTTGGGTGAGTGCAGTTTTTGGACGACCTTGACGGGGATCATCACTGAGCTTGACACGTCCACGTTGAAATTCAGCAAACCAGCGATAAATTGTGGTTTTGGATGGGTCTTCATCACCAAATGCAGAAATCATCCGGTCAACACACTGTTTTTGTGATAAACCACTTCGAAAGTCATAATAAATCATCGCTCTTGAATTTTCTCGAGTCAATTCCATTTTCTCAACGACTAAACAAGTTTGACAAAACCTTGTGACAAGACCCAGATTCTTTTTTTAAATAAATAAATGGTATTCGATTTTTAAAACCAAGGAGTTTTCAATTAAAAAGATTTAAATATTACAGGAACAGTGGAAATATTCCATTCCCGATACTTTTAGTGCAGCCTATGTATATTTATATGTTTTATACTCTTTTTTTAAGATTTGTTCTCTGCCCATAAGTTTTATACTCTGAACATAAAATATATCCTCCGCTTATTAAATTATCCTGAGTCCATAAGATTTATCCCATGAATTTATTCTCTACCTATAACTTTTACACTCGGCTAATCAGTTTTATCTACTCCCAATATATTTTATCTTCTGCCCATTAAAATTATCCTGAGTCCATAAGATTTATCCCATGAATTTATTCTCTACCTTTAACTTTTATATTCGCCAATAAGTTAAATCTGCTCCCAATATATTTTATTCTCTGACCATTAAAATTATCCTTAGTCCATAAGATTTATCCCATTAATTCATTCTTAAGTTGTATCCTTTGCCAATTAAATTTATCCTCTGTCTATTATAGTTATACCCTGCTTATGTGCTTTATTCCCAGCCCATTAGAATTATCCTAAGAATTTATTTTCTGCCCATAAAATGTATCCTTTGGTCTTAAAGTTACCTCTAAAAGTTTAATGAAATTGCATTTCCAGAGAGTCGAACTGCCACCTTGTAGATTTGGGTACCAACTCGATACGGGGAAAGATGGTCAATTTATATAACAACTTAATTGAAGTAAGAGTCGGTGTAAATAACTATTAATTTAATATAAATAATAATAAATAAATATTGCAGGACATTCCACACATCGTCATCTAGCCCCAAGCTAAGTAACTACACTTGTGTTATGGGTGCTAGACAACTCATATACTACTTATATACTTTTCTTTTGTAAATATATACTTATAATACATAGAAACAACCAGACCACAGACAAATATCTAAGCATAAATACTTGTCTGAGGCG
Source organism: Idaea straminata (assembly GCA_951213275.1). NCBI lineage: Eukaryota > Metazoa > Arthropoda > Insecta > Lepidoptera > Geometridae > Idaea > Idaea straminata. Next base: position 2,918,228 of record OX577872.1, read on the forward strand.
GAAATCGAACCCGCAACCCTTTGTTAGGCAGTCCGGCATGACGACCCAGTTGGCACAATGGTCACCACGCCGGACTGCCAAACACAGGGTTGTGGGTTCGATTCCCGCCTCAGACAAGTATTTATGCTTAGATATTAATTGATATACTATAACAGACCCATGTAATCAATTTTAGGTACTAACTTACCTTACCCAGATTGTGATATTTATGAGGATGAATGGAAAGAACTTATGTTGGTGTGTTTGAAAAATTTTGAGAATGATGATTAAAATTAATTTTAAATAATTATCTGTAGTCTATTTAGAAATAATTGTAAGTTATATGAATATTTATTTTATATTTTTTTCTGTTTTGGTTACAACCGTTCCAATTAAATAAATAATAAATTACTTAGTAGGTACCATGTAGGTACTTACTCCTAGAACATTATCAAAAAAAAAAGAAGTTAATAAAATTCTGAAGAAGGGTAATTTTTCCATTTTATTATTAGGTATTTCATTAGAAGCTATGTTTTAATTTGGTCGACTTCACCTAAGTTATTTAGAATCAAAACAATTTTTAGAAAATAACCTACCCATTAATAAACCTATTTGCCTATTAAATTATTTAAAATATCTTTCTAAATTAATATATATTTTCCTATATACAATGTGTTTCGACGAAGGGGTATTAATACGAAAGGGGGTAATTCTAGACGTTTAGGGAACATCTTTTGTTCTACAACTTTTGGAAATTCGAACTTTTTTTTTTCGATAATTCTCAGGGAATTTTTATTTGAAAACTAGCTGCGCCCCGCGGTTTTACCCGCGTAATAATTTTCTACGCAATTTTCTTAATTATTTCTTTCATATGAACCTTCTCCGGACAATAACAAACACAACAAAAAAAGAATTGGCCAAATTGGTCCAGGCGTTGTTGAGTTATGCGCTTACCAACACATTTTGCGATTCATTTTTATATTATAGATCAGCTGTTTCATACAAAAACTTCGAACGAAATGTTCGAATTTCCAAAAGTCGTAGAACAAAAGTTTTTCGCTTAGACGTCTAGAACAAACCCCTTTCGTATTAATACCCCTTCGCTGAAAAACATTGTATAAAATGATTTTACCTTTAAGTTTATTTCAACAAAATAAAATCGCACGCACTTATCCATTTTCCGCATTTCTTTTCACCCAGAGTGTTCAGCAACAAACTGTGACCAAAAAATAATTTCCTGCATATTTTTTTGTTTTCACCCTACCCTTTGGGCATCGACCTCACAACCCATTAATACAGCCAATATTTTTTTAATTATTCATTTTATCTAAATATTCAGGATAAACTTCATGAAATACGAAAAGCCGCCTGTGAATCTGGACCACCTGCAGAACTCGGAGACTTACAAACTGGTCCATAACATGGACCAGCCGAGGAAACGGGTCGAGTTACTCACTCCAGTCGTCGCCGAGGCCGATTATAGAGAGGTAAGATATCCTATCCCACTATCCTACTATACTAATATCCTACTTACCACTATCTTACCATCCTACCATCACACCACCCTACTACCCTACTACCCTACTACCCTACTACCCTACTACCCTACTACCCTACTGCCCCGCTACCACACTACCCCACTACCCTACTACCCCACTCTATCTTAACCGACTAAAATTATAATTGTAAAGTTTGTATGTTTGTTACTCCTTCACGCAAAAAATACTGAACCGATTGCGTTGAAACTCGGTATGTAGTTGGCTGTAAACCAGGATTATCATAATTATTGAAGAACTAGCAGCGCTCCGCGGTTTCACCCCCGTAACTCCTGATCCCGTGGGAATTTCGAAATAAAAAATAGCCTATAGCCTTCCTCGATAAATGGACTATCCAACAAAAAAAGATTTTTTCAATTCGAACCAGTAGTTCCTGAGATTAGCGCGTTCAAACAAACAAACAAACAAACAAACAAACAAACTCTTCAGCTTTATAATCTATACTAATAATAAAGCTGAAGAGTTGCTATTTTGTAACACAAGGTGTAAAATCGAAAACCTATTTTTGCGTGCGCTGCAAAAACTATTGACAATAGAACAAAATGATGTACTACGGGTTTGTAGATCCCATTAAGACCTACAAAAAAGTCCGCAAGAACATATATCTAGCTATCATGGTTTAATCACAATAACCGATTTTGTGTTCAAAATAATTATTAAATCGTCTGAAGAAAAAAACTACGTTAAATATGTATCGTAATATTAAATCTTTATCAAAATTAAGCACTATGTTATCAAGAGTATTTATGTAGAAGTAAAATACTTTTTGTTTCATCTCAATCGGATATTTCGTTTAAAAGTTATCACGTGTGTAAGATGTTAAGAGTTGGTACCTATTAATGAGTTATTGCCCATAGAGTTTTTTATCAACATAAAATCCTGTAATAATCTTTTTCGAAATATATTTGTTGATGATTGTAAGTATAAGATCTTTGAAGAGTATCCTATCCTACTAATATTATAAATGTGAAAGTTTGTGTGTGTGTGTGTGTGTGTTTGTTACTCCTTCACGCTAAAACTACTGAACCAATTGCAATGAAATTCGGTATGTAGATAGCTAGAGGCCTGGATTAACATATAGGCTACTTTTTATCCCGATATACCCACGGGATCGGGACTTACGCGGGTGAAACCGCGGGGCGCAGCTAGTATTATATAGTATAGATTTAGAAAGGTATCAGTGTTATGAATTAGTTAAACCAGAATTAAGATACATGAGATTAAAGAGCCTGCCCCCTTTAGTCGGCCATTTATTTATTTTGCACTTGCGAATTGGCCAGTGCAAAGTAAAGGGCGAAAAAAATTTACCAATGAGATTTAGTCTGACATCTGCCCATAATCTATAATATTTACCCATAAACCGTATCCTATACCCATAAGATGTTTATTTTATAAAGGTATCTCCTGCCCAAAACCGTATCCTATGCCTCTAAGATGTCTCCAATATATCCCTGGGTATAAAATACCCTGCGCATAAAATGTACCCATTACATGCCCCTTCTGTCCATAAGTCGTACCTATCAAATGTATCCTGTGCCCATAAGGTGTATCCTTTGGAGGTATCCTCAGCCTATAAGATGACTTTTATGTATGCCATCTTATGGGTAAGAGTCAAAAATAAAAAAAACTCAAAAATATCTATAGTTACCTACATTTAAAATGCTTTGTCCTGACTGAGTGAGTGACGCACTGAGACGGATCAGCGCATAGCCTAAACCGCTGATCGTAGAGACCTGAAACTTGGAGGGTGTGTTCTTTGTATGTCGTAGGCATCCGATAAGAAAGTATTTTCCGAAATTCTACTGCTTAGGGGATGAATAATGAGGGGGGGGGGGGGAATAATTATGAACAAATCGTGTATGTTTAAAAAGTTTCCTGACTGACTGTCTGACCATCTATCTGTCTGACTGAACCATTAATTGACTGACTAGGTATATTTAACATTTTAAATACAAAAAATGAAGTGACCAGGTAGTCAAATAACCCATCCCTTATCGTACCCGGCGTAAAGGTTCTCATAATGCTAGAAGCATTGCCACGCTGAATGGCGATGGCTAACCTCTGCGCCAGAAACGAGCCGGAGCGGGAGTCACCCCCATTCCCCCTAATCCTAACACCCAACTCTTTAACTAATTGTTTGGTGTCGTCTCCTCAGCACCCCAACGTTTCCACAGCAACAGGCACAAAAATATAATTGGGCAAAGTCCATATATTTGGCCCGATTTTCGTTTCATTTTTCGTAACGCTCAAACTGGATTTTTTATGAAATAGGTCTCGTTGCACACCTGCGATAAGGAACTTCGTTAAATAAATAGAATAGTGTTCGATTCACAGACCTAACGAATATACACAAAAAAATCATAAAAATCGGTTCAGCCGTTTAGGTGGACAAAAAATACAGTAGGCGAGAATCGAACTCACAACCTGTTGCGTCGGAGGCGGATGTTCGCCCGTTTTCACCACATAAGTCATTATAGTTATAAAATGTGATGGGTGACACCATGTTTCCTATATACCTCTCAACATTCAATCCAACCCAGTCCCACTTCCAAGTATGTCTAAGTGACCCGAAATGGATTATTTTTCACTTTTTGGTTTTTATTTTCAGTTTATTTTTAGTTTTTGTTTTCAAGATTTTTTTGCAGTCGGTTTTTAATAAAAAATTTAATTTATTTTTTTATTGCATTTCCAGAGATGCCGTTCCACCACTCCTCATCAAAAAATTGGACCCCAGTAACACAAGGCAATCGGCTTAGCACGTATATTTGTATACTGCCTGTGTTTTATAATTTATTTAATTATTTTTGTACTCATATAAAAAATGTATTGAGTTTTTGTTATTTTCTGTATTTTCATAAATTTTAAATAAAGTTTTGTTTTGAATTGATTGTTTTATTTTTACAAGGTAGGTACAATCAAAGTTCAATAGTCTCTGCCCACCGTAACGTTTACAATATACCGTGCTGTACTATTTGAACATTATTACAACGTAACCTGTGGATCGAACCCACGTCGGTTGGTGTAGCGGGTGCCGGCTTATACTTACCACTCACACAACTAAACACATAGCTAACACGTTGACTAATAATAATCACACTGAGTACTTTTAATTCAAGTATATTTATGTTAGTGTGTAACGTCTATTGGAAGAAGGTCGTAAGTACAATACTTGGTAGTCGAAGTCTAAAGAGGAATGTTTTTTAGCTTTATGTTGTATGTCTATGTTTAAAGTGATTTGTGACGAATAGGCATAGAGGTATCATAGCCTATAGGCCACGAAAGTTCTGGATCAATTTTGATGAAACTTGGTATAAGAACACATTGATTAATTTGGGAGTAATAGGCTACTTTTTCCCCGAAATTCATGCGAAATTCCCACTGTAGTTACACTGGTAAAACGCGGACAGCTGCCTAGTCGTTAATAAAACCACCACGCCGCGCCGAGGTTTATTATGAGGATTGTAGAGACAGCAGAGGAAAAAAGATTAATAAAAGAAAGAAGACGAAAACATGACGAAAACAAAGAAAAAACTTTTACCCCATACAGTCTCATGTTAATCATGAGACTGTATGGGGTAAAAGTTTTTTGTCCGCCCTATTTAAACTAAAAATGTTTAGACCTCACTGTCGTTTTCCATAAAACTGTCAATGTCAAAATCATTCCGTAAATACGCCATTAATCGGCTAATTACTATTTGTTTACTTTTTTAGCTACGAAATAAATTAAATTTTACTGCTAAATTCATTAAAATTCGTTTCCTACTAGTTTTATTTACGTATTAGAATCAAAATGGTTACATCTAAGGTAAGTTTTCGCTAGTTAACAAAAGTTTGCCGGGTCAATTCATCTGCGATTATTTTATTAGCCTAAAACATATAATTATTTTCCTTTGATCTTGAAAAGTTCTAATTGTGTATATACCTACATACTTATCAATACTACAGCCATATACACTATACTGCGTTTCTATATTTAAAGATTAATGTTTTATGAAAACCACTTTTAAATAACGAAAAATGTACAATCATCATGATTATTAGGTTGCTAATTACCTACGTAGAATTTATCTGCTAAAGTATGGCAAATAATCATCAAGTAATCTCTATATTCGCCTTCGTAAGATTGTCCTATACATATTAAGCTAAAAAAATAGCTAAATGGATAATGCAGTTAATTGTTATTAATATCTTTCAGCTAGAAGTCCTTGTAGACTTTGGAGTGTCACCAGACCAGCACATCCTGGATCGGACCCTGAAAGCTCTTAAAGCTGAAGAGGGTGTTAACAATGTGGTGTACAAAGATGGGGCTATTGTGGTAGACACCACTCTGCCGAACCAGGTGGTGTTAGATGTGGTGACAAATAGCAGTGGGAAGAGAGCTGTGCTCCAAGGGTTCGGAGGTAGAATCTACATGCAGAAACCCTACTTAATGTATACATATAAAAAAAATATTAAAAAATCCCGACTTTTATCCCACATCACTTTCAGACGGCTAAACCGATTTAAATCAAACATAGCTAAAAATAATCCTAACTTATTCACCTTTCAAACAGAAGATACGAAATCAAAATCACCACAGACAGACACACACAGACACGTCAAACTTATAACATCCCGTTGTTTTTGCATTGGGGGTCAGCCAGTAAGAACAAGGCATTTCTTTCTAGAAATGCTTTGTTCTCACTGACTCACGGATCAACGCACAGCCTAGATCGTAGAGAACTTTAAGGGTGTGTTCTTTGTACGGCGTAGGCATCTGATGACGATTTTTTTTACAAATTCTACCCCTAAGGGGGTGAAAAAGGGGGGTAAAGTCCAATCTACTTCAAGTTTTCGATTTCTATGCGGACGAAGTCGCGAGCAAACGCTTGTCCATACTAATATCATGAAGGGGATTTTTTGATGTTTTGTTTGTAATAGGCTCCGAAACTACTGAACCGATTTCGATGAGACTTGGTATGAGGATACATTGATTCATTGACAGTAACATACTTTTTATCCCGATATCCCCACGGGATCGGGAGTTACGCGGGTGAAACCGCGGAGCGCTGCTAATATTTTTATAAAATTACCTTGTATGCAGATACAGAGTCGGCCGTGGCCATGGTGTCTTCACAGGAATGCTGCCCGGGGCAAGTCATGGGCGTTATTAGATTCCAACAGGTTACCCCTATATCTATACATATAAAATTCATAGTCCTGAATGACTAACTGGTCAACGCACAGCCTAAATCACTGATCGTAGAGACCCGAAACTTGGAGGGTGTGTTCTTTGTATGACGTAGGCATACGATAAGAAAGGATTTTCCAAATTTCTACCCCTAAGGGGGTGAAAAGGGGGGCAAAGTTTGTATGGGACTACGTAATTCCTTGGTCTATCTACTTCAAATTTTCGACATTTACGCGGATGAAGTCGCGGGCAAAAGCTAGTTTATAATATTCTCGTGTCGCTGTGTTAGTTGCCAAACTCCACCTAAATGGCTAAACCGATTTGTATGAAATTTTTTGTATACAATGTGTTTCAGCGAAGGGGTTAAAATACGAAAGGGGGTTGTTCTAGACGTCTAGGTGAACAACTATTGTTCTACGACTTTTGGAAATTCGAACATTTCGTTCGAAGTTTTTGTATAAAACAGTCCTCAGAATTATTGAAAAAGAAGTTCGAATTACCAAAGCTTGTAGAACAAAAGTTGTTTGCCTAGACGTCTAGAACAACCCTCTTTCGTATTAAAACCCCTTCGCTGAAACAAATTGTATAAAGATTTAAAAGATAAAAAGATCTTTAAGTTTTGCCTAAAAATTCGTTAGGTCTGAGAGTCGAAGACTATTCTATTTGACTTGAGGCTACATGGCGATGTCTGGAATGTCTTGCAATATTTATTTATATTTCCACGGGATCGGGACTTACGCTGGTGAAACCGCGAGGCGCAGCTATTAATCTATATCTTATATATATAAAAGAAAGTCGTGTTAGTTACACCACTTATAACTCAAGAACGACAGAACAGATTTTGGTGAAAATTGGTAGGGAGGTAGCTTAGAGCCAGGAGACGGACATAAGATACTTTTTATCCCAATATGCCCACGGGATCGGGACTTACGCGGGTGAAACCGCGGGACGCAGCTAGTTTGTTTATATAATACACCAGGTGGGCGGCACACTGCTGGCCGACGGTAGCGTGGACAGTCTTCCACCGGGTCGACATGGGATCCACGTCACCGATGGCGGAGACCTCTCACAGGTAAATCACATCAAAATTATTTATTAAATAAATAAATAAATATTGCAGGACATTCCACACATCGCCATCTAGCCCCAAGCTAAGTAACTACACTTGTGTTATAGGTGCTAGACAACTCATATACTACATAAATACTTTTCTTTTGTAAATATATACTTATAATACATAGAAACAACCTTAGATTTAGACACAGATTAACTCGTGAACTACAGTCTAAACACTATTCAACATATTTAGGCAAAACTTAAAGATCAACACAAGTCTAGTTACTTACCTTGGGGCTAGATGGCGATGTGTGGAATGTCCCGCAATATTTATTTATTTATTTTATATTATTTATTTTTCTGCAGGGATGTAAATCAATAGGTGATCACTACAACCCGGGGTCGACGGCTCACGGGTCCCACGCGGGGGACCTTGGGAACATCACCGCGGGGGACGATGGGAGGTCACGGTTCAGGATTTTCAAGGAAGGATTAAAGGTAATCTTCTATACATATAAAATTCTTTGTCCTGACTGACTGACGGATCAACGCACAGCCTAAACCGCTGATCATAGAGACCTGAAACTTGGAAGTTTGTATGGGAACAGTTTTCAGGTAAACATGAACTCAATTTTTCAAAAAGCCGTAGACCAAAAGTTGTTTGTTTAGGCGCACAGAAGTGCTTGCTAATATAAATAAATAACTATTGCAGGACATTCCACACATCGCCATCTAGCCCCAAGCTCAGTAACTAGACTTGTGTTATGGGTGCTAGACAACTCATATACTACTTATATACTTTTCTTTTGTAAATAGACCAACCAGACAGACAAATATCTAAACAAAAATACTTGCCTGATGCGGGTATCGAACCCGCAACCCTGTGTTTGGCAGTCCGGCATGGTGACCATTGTGACAACTGGGTCGTCTGTGATATGATTACCGATTTATTTATTTCAGCTATCAGAAATAATAGGTCGAGCCGTTGCAATAACGGAGCGGAGTGATGACTTGGGACGCGGTGATGACCCTAGGTCGAAGGTCGACGGGAATACTGGCAACACGTAAGTATCTAGTTTACCTTCCATTCCCCACTTCCATCCCCCTATCTCCGAAAAACCCCTATCTTACACTTCCATCCCCCTATCTCCGTAAAACCCCCATCTGAGACTTCCATCCCCTATCTCCATAAAACTCCACTCTTACCCACTTCCATCCTCCTATATCCGTAAAACCCCCATTTCAGACTTCCACCCCCTATCTCTATTAACCCCCCCCCCGGATCCCCCCTTTATTCTCTCTATTTCTGTAAACCTTCGTCCCCCTCTTCAATACCCCAACTCATTCCCCGATCTCTGTGACCCCCCTTTTATCCCTCTATCTCTGGAACCCCCTCATACGAGTTTTATAAAACATTAAGAGCTTACTTTATCTTTTTGTTCATTACAGTATAGCGTGCGGCATTATAGCGAGATCGGCCGGTGTCTTCCAAAATCCGAAACGTATATGTCTATGCGATGGAGTGGTCGTATGGGATGAGAGAGATAGGCCTCTAGCGGGGGAGGGACGGAGAAAGTGTTGCGGGGGGGATGCTGGTGGCAAGGGAGGGAAGACGTGTTGTAAAGTATAGGGGGGTGAAATAGAGGGGAAGGGGATTAGGGTGTGTAATGTTGATGTAAAGAGGAGAAAACGTGTTATAAAGTTTAGGGGGGTGAAATAGAGGGGAAGGGGATTAGGGTGTGTAATGTTGATGTAAAGAGGAGAAAACTTGTTGTAAAGCTATGGGGGGAATGGGTAATACTCATCTCAAACAACTCTATCCCCCGTATTAAAAGGGGGTAAAAATCACTACATAGTATAAAACAAAGTCGCTTCCCGCAGTCTGTCCCTATGTATGCTTAGATCTTTAAAACTACGCAACGGATTTTGAACCGTTTTTTAATAGGTAGAGTGATTCAAGATGAAGGTTTATTATGTATAACACAGGCATAATATAGCCGTGCGAAGCCGGGGTGGGTCGTTAGTTTAATATAATTTTTTTCTACATAATTTTGACTTTCAATCAAGCTATGGGCCGCTTCTGTGTAATGTTAATGTAAAAGGAGGAAAAACGTGTCGTAAAGGTTGAAGGGGGTTAAATTGAGGAAAGGGGGGTTAGGGTGTGTAATTTTGATGTAAGGGGGGGAAACGTGTTGTAAATTTAGGGGGATTAGGATTGTTTGAGATATGTAAGAGGGGAGTACGCAGTGTTGCTAGATACGGGTTTTTTTCTCGTACCAATGTTGCCAAAATCTCGTACTTTCAGAACATTTTAAATAAATGATTATAATTAAGAAAAATGTGCGCTAATTGACATTGCTCTTACGGTGAAGGAAATCTTAATGAAACCCTCGGCTTAGTTGGCTCCAGATGTATTGACGGGTTCTTTCCTCTGGACACGGTCGACTAAGCTGAGAGGTTAGTATAGGTGATGGTAGTCTACTCCATCCTCACGCAAAAAGGACCCGACTAAAAAGTTCTAGTTGCAGACATACAGCCCATATAAGCAATATTATTTTCATAAATACTGCATTATTTTGTTATTGTTTTAAATAAAAAATGTATTTTGGAATGGAGTTGTTTTACTACCTTTTAAATAAAAAAACTAAATTAAAATCGGTTCATCCGTTTGGGAGCTACGATGCCACAGACAGACAGACAGACATAAACAGACACGTCAAACTTATAACACCCCGTCGTTTTTACGTCGGGGGTTAAAAAATGGTTGTCGGTCATTGACGACCCAGTTGGCACAGTGGTCACCATGCCGGACTGCCAAACACATTGTTGCGGGTTCGATTCCCGCCTCAGACATGTATTTATGCTTAGATTTTTGTCTGTGGTCTGGTTGTTTCTATGTATTATAAGTATTTTACAAAAGAAAAGTATATAAGTAGTATATGAGTTGTCTAGCACCCATAACACAAGTGTAGTTACTTAGCTTGGGGCTAGATGGCGATGTGTGGAATGTACTGCATAAAATTAATTTAATTTTAATTAATTGAATCAATGTACCCTCATACCAGGTTTAATTGAAATCGATCCAGTAGTTTCGGATCCTATTCAATGCAAATAATCAAAAACGCAGCGCTCGCAACAGAAGCCCTTGAAGATGTATAATTTTCCCCGTTTTTTCCACATTTCCCACTGATGCTTCGCTCCTATTGGTCGCAGCGTGATGTTTATATAACCTTAAGCCTTCCTCGATAAATGGACTATCCAACACAAAGATATTTTTTCAATTCGAACCAGTAGTTCCTGAGATTAGAGCGTTCAAATAAACAAACTCTTCAGCTTTATAATAGACTAGCTGCGCTCCACGGTTTCACCCGCGTAACTCCCGATCCCGTGGGAATATCAGGATAAAAAGTAGCCTATAAGCCTTCCTCGATAAATGGACTATCCAACACAAAAATAATTATTCAATTCGAACCAGTAGCTCCTGAGATTAGCGCGTTCAAACAAACAAACTCTTCAGCTTTATAATAGACTAGCTGCGCTCCACGGTTCACCCGCGTAACTCCCGATCCCGTGGGAATATCAGGATAAAAAGTAGCCTATAAGCCTTCCTCGATAAATGGACTATCCAACACAAAAATAATTATTCAATTCGAGACAGTAGTTCCTGAGATTAGCGCGTTCAAACAAACAAACTCTTCAGCTTTATAATATACTAGCTGTGCCCCGCGGTTTCACCTGCGTAAGTCCCGATCCCGTGGGAATATCGAAAAAAATATCCTATGTCCGTCTTATGATTGTAAGCTATCTCCCCACCAATTTTCAGCCAAATCGGTTTAGCCGTTCCCGAGTTATAAATGGTGTAACTAACACGACTTTCTTTTATATATAGATATTAGTATTTTTAGTATACCTAGATATAAATAAAAACAGCAATGTTGTTCCATTATCACTTTATTTATACATAGTTAATGTAAAGTAGGTATGTATATACTAACAATAAATATTTTAAATTATACAATGTGTAAAGTAAACTGTGGTTCCTCATAGGTGCATGTAGGACATCACAAACCATTGCGTGTCGCATGAATGGTTTCGTACCATGTTTTAAGGGAGCCTTAATTTTTTTCTGTCTTTAGAATTTGTTGTTATAACGGCAACAAAAATACAAAATATGTGAAAATTTCAGCTATCACGGTTCATGAGATACAGCCTGGTGACATACAGACGGACTGCGAGTGAAGTCTTAGTAATAGGGTCCCGTTTTTACCCTTTGAGTACAGTACCCTAAAAAACTGTCCACAAACAAAGCAGTTATGTCCAAACAGAAAAGACAAACAACATTTTCTAGAAGTCTAGGCGAACAACGTTCTACGACTTTTGAAAATTCGACTTATTTTTTGAAAATTATGAGACTAAATACTGGAAAATCAGCTGTTTTAAATAAAGCCCGTTATTGTTTAAAATAGTATTCAAAACTTAATAAACAAATAAAACTCAATATTCTTCTAAAAAGTGCTCTATTTGTAATTAACAGCAGATTTTTGAGTAAACATACCTAAGTTCAAAATTTTCAAATAAATAGAATTTTCAAAAGTTGTAATATAAAAGACTAGCTTTATTTTAGACCAAAGAATCACGTCATCCCATACAAAATTTGCCCCCCTTTTTTACCCCTTTAGGGGTAGAATTTCGGAAACCCCTTTCTTATCGGATGCCTCCGTCACACAAAGAACATACCCTCCAAGTTTCAGGTCTCTACGATCAGCGGTTTAGGCTGTGCGTTGATCCGTCAGTCAGGACAAAGCATTTTATATGTATAGATTTTCTCTTTGTTCGTCTAGAACAACCCCCATTCGTAATAAAAAATTCTAATTCCAAATACATTGTACACAATCGAATCCTCCATATTTTGAAGTTGTTTAAAAAAATACTAAAAAATAAATAGCATGAAAATAAGAAACTTTTTTAATTGCGCGTTGGTTCCTACTATTGGCCTATGAGGGGTTAAAGGGTTTTCTTTACACATTGTATATCACTAGTTCGCCTTCCTCGTGATTTTCCATTTTTACAGGATTTTAACTTTTACATAATGATACTTAAAACATAATAATTATACAGGGTTATTGGTTATTATACTAGCAAGCCGTTGAGGGCTACTTCCGTACCTACACCTAACCAAACAACTTTTGTTCTACGACTTTTGGAAATACGAACTCTTTTGAAAATTTTGAGGTTATGTTTACCTGAAAATCAGCTGTTCCTTACACGGGGAGGTCATTAACCTCAAGATTATACTTATTTATTTAAAATTTTCTCGACTGTTCTAAGTCTCAATAAACTTTATTTAAAAAAATCTGGTGGTTTTCCAATCAACATAACTTCGAAAATTTCCTAAAAGAAATCGGTTTTCCAAAAGTCGTAGAACAAAAGTTGTTTGTTTAGGTACACAGAAGTAGCCCTCAACGGCTTGCTAGTATAATTACCAATAACCCTGTATACACGACGAACCTACTCATTCTTTAACTCGGTTAAAAATGACTTCTATGTCGCAGTTTCAAAACAATAGTCTACAAAATAGAAAGGCGCTGGTTCGAATCCCGCCGTGGAAAAATATACATAAATATAAAACTCAAGTGATAAATGTATGACATTTTCTTATTAACGCAAAACTCCACGGCGAGGTTTCATTAAAGATTCTCATTTAGCTAAACAAGATGAAAAAATATAGAAGAAATACAGAAACTTGATGCTGAATATTAATAATTTTATTTTATACTGGCTATATGCACAAATCGTTCGAAGCCGAAACATTTAAAAAATCGGATTTTAATTTTAAAACACTTTGTGCGAAAACACTCAATTTTTTAATCACAAAATAACTCCCGATCCCGTGGGAATTTCGGGGTAAAAAGTAGCCTAAAACACTCTCACTATCAAAATCGGTCCAGTAGTTTCGGAGTCTATTCCTTACAAACAAAAGGTGTAGACTAGCATTAATGAATTTGACACACTCCAAAAACATTGTAAACAATGTGTTTCAGCGAAAGGGTTTTAATACGAAACGGGGTTGTTCTAGACGTCTAGGCGAACAATTTTTGTTCTACGACTTTTGGAAACTCAAACGTTTTTCACGATAATTCTGAGGGATTTTTTACTTGAAAATCAGCTGTTTCATACAAAATCTACGAACGAAATGTTTGAATTTCCAAAAGTCGTAGACCAAAAGTTGTTCGCCTAGACGTCTAGAACAACCCCGTTTGTATTAGAACCCCTTTGCTGAAACACATTCTATAAGTAGTAAATAAGTACTTATATGAAAAAAACCGTAAAGGGACTTGTTCCAAACGCGTGTCCCGTGACGTATTAATTTATGTATTTTCTTTTATTGAAACTTTTTATTATTGTTTTTCCTCTAAAGAAAGACATTTCTATCGAACATACAAAGCTGATATCTAAGAACACATTTTTACACGTTTATAGTGTTACTTTTCACACAACTTCAGTGCTTTTCTAACTTTTCTGTGGATTTTATACTTTTCTTTGATAACTTACACATATTTTTGTTTTTTTTTACCTCTTTTCCAGTATTTTTAACTCATTTTCCGTGGTTTTTACATATTTTTGCTATGGTTTTTATATATTTCCCGTGGTGTTTATATAACTTCCGTAATGTTTACACATTTTCCCTTGGTTTGTACATACTTTTGCTATATTTTTTTACATATTTCCCGTGGTGTTTATGTAATTTCCGTGATCTTCACACATTTTCCGTGGTTTTTACATATTTTTGCTATGTTTTTTACATATTTCCTGTGGTGTTTATATAATTACCGTGATGTTTACACATTTCCCCTTGGTTTTTACATATTTTTGCTATGTTTTTTACATATTTCCTGTGGTGTTTATATAATTACCGTGATGTTTACACATTTCCCCTTGGTTTTTACATATTTTTGCTATGTTTTTTACATATTTCCTGTGGTGTTTATATAATTTCCGCGATGTTTACACATTTTCTGTGATTTTTTTATAATATTTTCCGTGGTTTTAATAAATTTACCGTGTTTTTACATATTTTCCGTGGCTTTTACATATTTTCCGTGATCAAAAGATAAAACAGACGGACAAGAGAGTGATCTTATAAGGGTTCCTTTTTTACCTTCTATGATACGGAACCCTAAAAACAAGACATTAAGGTGATTACTATGCTAAACTCCATACGAATACAGGGTTATTGGTAATTATACTAGCAAGCCGTTGAGGGCTACTTCTGTGCTCCTAAACAAACAACTTTTGTTCTACGACTTTTGGAAATTCGAATATTATATGAAAGTTTTGAGGTTATATTCACCTGAAAATCAGCTGTTCCTTACACGGAGAGGTCATTAACCTTAAGAGGAAAGGGTACCGGGGCTCTCTCCATACAAACGTAGTCGACTGTTTCCTCCCTGGATAATGACACTAGAGCAAATATTTTTGTTGCCTAAAACTTATAACTGCCATGACCATGCCCCTATGTTTTGTTTTTGTTTTTTAAATCTTAATTTCTATGATAATTAGAAAATGAAAAAAACTAAAACATAGTCATGGCAGTTATAGGTTTTATGGCACAAAAATATTTGCTCTAGTGTCATTATCCAGGGAGAAACAGTCGACTACGTTTGTATAGAGAGAGCGCCGGTACCCTTTCACCTTAAGATAGTACAATTTTTTAGAGTTTTACCTACTGTTCTAAGTCTGAATGACCTTTATTTAAAAAATCTGCTGATCTTCAATCCTAAAAGTCTTAGAACAAAAGTTTCTTTGTTTAGATGCACAGAAGTAGCCCTCAGCGGTTTTCTTATATACGATTTAACAAGGGGGTTGTATCATCGGTTGCTGGGGGGTGGGGGACCTCAGTACCTATCGATTTAACCCCCCTGTATGTTCTGCAATATTCACTGGTTCAAAAATTATATGGACTTTAGAAATTTAAATTTAAATTTGAAATATTAGTTAAAATCAGACTTCAAATAAATAATAATAATAAATATTACAGGACATTCCACACATCGCCATCTAGCCCCAAGTTAAGTAACTACACTTGTGTTATGGGTGCTAGACAACTCATATACTACTTATATACCTTTCTTTTGTAAATAAATACATAGAATACATAGAAACAACCAGACCACAGACAAATATCTAAGCATAAATACTTGTCTGAGGCGGGAATCGAACCCGCAACCCTGTGTTTGGCAGTCCGGCACGGTGACCATTGTGCCAACTGGGTCGTCAATGATCAACCGTATCAACCAATGATCCACCCCCTTGTTACACCGTGTATATAATGTTACTACCCTTTTTCTTCTCAAATCGGTCAAGCCACAGTGATAGTGACAAATTTCCACATTTAAAAGTTCAGTCGAAATACCAATTACCTGAACCCCACGTGACCCAGAGCTCACTCACACATCTGTAAAAATGTTGTATTTACCTATTTTGTTAAGCTATTGCATAGCTTTTATTGCGGGCTTTGAACGCGGCGACCGAATCAAGAAATTCCGTAACGAAAATAAATCCTAACACCCCCCACTATGCCTACCATGAAGCTCGGCCGAGCGTTCGCTTAACGTGTTTTTATTTTTTAATATTGTATAGTATATTGTTTAAAAAAATGTTTGTCTGTAAAGTCGGTTTATAAACGATAATTTTACGTGATAATGTCATAAGAAAACATTGATGAAACCATAGCAACGTAACTTTGTTGCTATGCGTCGTTACCTTGTCAATAACATGACGTTGCTATGGAACGGGACGCGTGACATCATCTTTTTTGTGAATGCAGGTGTTCCATCAATTTCATCAACGTTATCACGTCAAAAACAGCATCAGGTAACATAACTTTAGACATTTCACTATTGGACATTTTTAGTACTGGACATTTTAATAATTAAAAATATATTTTTTTACATTTATTTAGTTTGGTGGTGTGTACCTCCAAAGGGAAGATCTTCCACCGGCCAGGTGTTATACCCGGTAGGCCGCCCACCAATGATGTTTCGTTGGAACTTGTATATGAGCTTATCCTCAAAAAAACTTCGCTTGCGCGATCTAGGATCAACGATCGGCTTAGTGGCGCCATCTGTTGGTGGCGGTGTGAAGTGTCGCCACAGGACTATAACTTTTGAACATTGACTTTGGGCATTTTTCTTATTTGACATTAGTCGTGCAAATCACTTTATTCCCTTACATGGGGTTCAGCTAATTGGTATTCCTACTGTACATAGTTGTTTTAGTTGTAATTACTTATACAAATACTGTGATTTTTATATTGTTCAATCGACAGAAGAATCCGAGTCTTCGTTCTTTGTGAATATGTGGAATGCAATGACGGGTATCGAACCAAGGACCATGCATGATCCCATCCCGTAGAAACACCATGAATATCCGCCTGTCACGTCACGAAGGAGACCTGGAATTTAAAAAATATTAAGCTTTACCGATAAAACTAATTTTGTACTTGAACGGGCTGTTTTCCGCAATTAGACGATTTTTTATTGGGTCCTTTTTGCGTCAGGATGGAGTAGGCTTACCCAGCACCTACTACCCTCTCAGCTTATTCGACCATGTCCAGAGGAGAGAACTCGTCAATACTTCTGAAGCCAACTAAGCCCCGGGTTTCATCACGATGTTTTCCTTCACCGTAAGAGCAATGTCAATTAGCGGACATATTTTTTTCTTGACGACCCAGTTGACACAATGGTCACCATACCGGACTGCCAAACACAGAGTTGAGGGTTCGATTCCCACCTCAGACATGTATTTATGCTTAGATATTTGTCTGTGGTCTGGTTGTTTCTATGTATTTTAAGTATATATTTACAAAAGAAAAGTATATAAGTAGTATATGAGTTGTCTAGCACCCATAACACAAGTAGTTACTTAGATTGGGGCTAGATGGCGATGTGTGGAATGTCCTGCATACTTATTTATTTATTTTCTTAAATTCTACTCTTTGGTGTAGCCCAATAAGGATAAAAAAGGGGAGCAAAGTTTGCATATGATAAAATTATTCGTTTCATAATTTATAACGGTAATTTATTATGGTAAAAACGGGACCCAATTACTAAGACTTCACTGACCATCTGTCTGTCACCAGGCTGTATCTCATGAACCGTGATAGCAAGACTGTTGAAATAGTATATGAGTTGTCTAGCACCCATAATACAAGTGTAGTTACTTAGCTTGGGGCTAGATGGCGATGTGTGAAATGTCCTGTAATATTTATTTATATTGACGACCCAGTTGGCACAATGGTCACCATGCCGGACTGCCTAACACAGGGTTGCGGGTACGATTCCCACCTCAGACATGTATTTATGCTTAGATATTTGTCTGTGGTCTGGTTGTTTCTATGTATTATAAGTATATATTTACAAAAGTATATAAATATTATATGACTTGTCTAGCACCCATCACAAGTGTAGTTACTTAACTGGGGCTAGATGGCGATGTGTGGAATGTCCTGCAATCTATACATATAAAATGCTTTGTCCTGAACTACTGACTGACTGACGGATCAACGCACAGCCTAAACCACTGATCGTAGAGACTTGAAACTTAAGTGGGGGGGGGGGGGTTTGTTGGCTGAAGCATCGGATAAGAAAGGATTTTTCGAAATTCTACCCCTAAGGGGGTGAAAAAGGGGGGCAAAGTTTGTATGGGACAACGTAATTCCTTGGTCCATTTTCGACTTGTACGCGGACGAAGTCGCGGGCAAAAGCTAGTATTTATTTATATTTATTTATCACGTTAAAAACAACTGACCAGCTGTAGGTGGTACAGAGACAGCAGCTATACTCTGGAACATGCGCACGAGTCCGTAAGAGGAGGCGATGCGAGCGGTGCCGAATGCGTCAGCCAGTAGCACCGGCACTAGGAGAAACCAGCACCCGAGGCAGAGACCATACGCTCCTAAAACATATTAAAATTTAACGATATTGTATTCCGACTGTATCAAATACCCTGTAATTCCATGTATGTATACAGGGTTATTGATTATTATATTCATATCAAAACGAATAACTTTTGTTCTTCGACTATAGTCTAATCGTAAAAAAAAATTTGATACAAACAACTGCAAAAAATTATAATATTCTATTCTCTAAATATTGTAAGATTTGCTGCTTCCGACTGTACCAAATACCCTGTAATTCCTCCTATGTACGTATACAGGGTTATTGGTAATTATACTAGCAAGCCGTTGAGGGCTACTTCTGTGCACCTAAACAAACCACTTTTGTTCTACGACTTTACGAAATAAGTACGATAATTTATTTGAAAATTTTGAGTTTATGTAAATTCGTAAATCAGCAGATTTTTTTTAAATAAAGGTCATTCAAACTTAGAACAGTAGATTCAACTTGAAAAATAAGTATAATCTTAAGGTTATTGACCCTTGCGTGTACAGCTGATTTTCAGGTAAAGCCTCAA
The DNA here is from genome assembly GCA_951213275.1 of Idaea straminata. Classification (NCBI taxonomy): domain Eukaryota; kingdom Metazoa; phylum Arthropoda; class Insecta; order Lepidoptera; family Geometridae; genus Idaea; species Idaea straminata. The sequence continues at coordinate 2,937,464 of OX577872.1, forward strand.
AATTTTCCAAAAAAAATTCCATAAGTCGATTTTGTTGAACAGTTGTTTGTTTAGATGCACAGAAGTAGCCCTCAACGGCTTGCTAGTATAATTACCAATAACCCTGTATTTATGCATGAACATAAAAGAAGTAAAAATTTAAAGTTCAGCCATAAAATAGCATTTCTTCAGTGGCAATTTTTTTCAATGGCAATTTCTTAAATTAACTTTGCAGTTTTTTAATAGCTATTTATATTATTATAGATGCGCCCTGCAACTTTCTTAATTCTTTTCTTACATAAGAACCTTCTCCTGTCTATAATAAACACAACAAACAAAGAATTAATAGACTAAACTTATGTTGTTTAGTATTAGAAATTACTCTGACAACTTGTGTACTGACAAAAACATTAAAGTACATAACTGTAATACTAATAATTCAACTTGCAACTGTCCTGAAATAGCTAGAGTTGATACTATCAAATATTTGGGAGTGACATTGGATAAAAATCTTAACTTTGCAGAGCACATTAACAATTTAAACAAAAAAGTTCGGAAGCTTACATACATTTACAAAAATTTAAGACACGTAGCTGATAATAGAGTTTTGAAAATGGTTTACACGGCTCTTGTTCAATCGGTTCTGACATATTGCATAACGTCATGGGGAGGTGCTGCCAAATCACATTTAATGAAGCTAGAACGAGCACAGAGACTCATATTAAAAATCTGTTTTTTTAAGCCTAGGCTATATCCAACAACCGAACTGTACAAGGAAGCTAACGTTTTAACCGTGAGACAACTATATATATTATTTACCTTATTGAGACAACACAGCTACATAAAATATAACAGAGATAGTGTGCCCTCAAAGAAACATAGAAGGGACAAGCTTTGTCATCGGCCGCATTTTAATACTGCCTTTGCAAATCGATTTTTGTGTGGTCAAGGTCCGCTACTTTATGACATGGCAAACAGACTGAACAGAATAATTCACAAACCTAGATACGGATGCAAGCAGTGTGTTGCTAATTGGCTATTGAAACTCGACTACAACGAGACTGAGGCATTACTTAAGCAAATAGTTTAAGTTAAACGTTTGGTGTTTTTATTTTTATATATTATTGGTGGGTATCATATACAGAAACCCGTATTGTTGCGAGTACAAAGGGAGGACCAGGAGACCCATAGCACAGGTTTTACCTAGTTTGGGCTCCTGTCTCTCATGCGTTATTATACTTTACTTTATTTTTATTTTGAACCTTAAGAACATACCTAATTGTGATTATGATAAGTTGTAAATAAGCAGGCATGGGAGAAAATAAACGAAATTTTTATTTATTTATTTATTTATTTAATTAGCGAAATCGGTTCAACCGTTCATACATTTTTTTGCAATCCAATACCGTGCAGAAGTAATTCTCCATATCAAAACGAATAACTTATGTTCTTCGACTCTTGTCTAATCGTAAAAAAAAATCATACAAAAAATACTTAATAATATTCTATTCTCTAAATATTGTAAGACCTGCTGCTACATAATTATGTTTTTCTAACAATATACTATACAAAAAATAACAAAATAGGTACTTTATTTTTACAGATGTGCGAGTGAGCTCTGGGTCACGTGGGGTTCAGCTAATTGATATTCCGACTGTACTAAAACACTAAATATATATTTTTATCACAGTTGCTCATAAAGTGGATCTTATTCAACGGCTTTTAGGCTCATAATCCATCATATTATGCACGCGTGCGTTTTATATTTGTTAACTAGTGCTGTAAAGTTATCCCGAAAAGGTAGGTACCAAAGAGTTTATAACTAGCAAAAATGGTTGTCTCTAAAGTCGGTTTACGAACGAAAATTTTACGTGATAATCACTTAGAAAACGATTAAAAATTGAGTTGTTTATTTTTTGTTTTTTCTTTTATTAAATATATTGTTTTTCCGTACCATTGTATTTTGTTCTTAACCCCCGACGCAAAAGCAAATAGAAAAATCCCTAAAAAATAATGTATGTCACACGAGGATGTATAGGTTGAAAGTCTTTAGCCTGGCCTTTCCGGAGCATAATTAACAAAAAAATATTGCCTTAAAAAAATGTAAACATAGAGTTAACACAAATATTTTGTTAATTATTATTTTGTTTTCTTTTCAAGTCTTTTCTTTTATTCGCAACTGTGATAAAAAACGTCGTACGATATACGTGTGGAATTGATATTTGCATCTTGGCTTCATTAACACGCTCGCTGCCGCTCGCGCGTCATAAACCGCCTCTATGCAAAGATCAATTTACCACACTTATATCGTAATGTACTATTTTTAGATTAAGTATTAGATTTTGGTAAAATTCGTAGAACAAAAGTTATTCGTTTTAATGGGGCGAACTACCCCTGCACGGTTTTGGATTGGAAAAAAATGTATGAACGGTTGAACCGATTTCGCTAATTCTTTGTTTGTTGTGTTCATTACAGACAGGAGAAGGTTCTTATGTAAGAAAAGAATTAAAAAAGTTGCAGGGCGCAGCTAACATAATATAAATAGCTATTAAAAACTGCAAAGTTATTTTAAGAAATTGCCATAGAAAAAAATTGCCACTGAAGAAATGCTATTTTATGGCTGGCTGAACTTTATCTTATCTTATATCTTTAAATGAACAATTCTTTCTTGTATATATATAATTGGAATCTCGGAATCGGCTCCAACGATTTTCATGAAATTTGGTATATAGGGGGTTTCGGGGGCGATAAATCGATCTAGCTAGGAATCATTTTTAGAACATGTCATTTTATTCGTGTTTTATCGAAACTTATTTTTTTTTATCTGAAATGTATGACTCTTCCTGACATCTATTGGCGAACTACTAATACTATTTTTTGTGAGCAATAAAGTTATTCCAGCAGATGGCGTTGTTAAGTAACACGAAGTCAATGAGTGTTTGCAAAAAAAAAAAATACCGAGCAAAGCTCGGTCATCCAGGTATTATAGACTTTTTTACTCACCAGATGCAATAGCGAGCGCCCACCACGATGAAAGACTCGGTAGTGACAGCACAGCTATCCCAGCTACTAGGATACTGTTGAATATCATGTTCGTTAATCAGTAATTAATATTATTGTAACCATTATAGTTTGGGATTTTTTGGCGGGAACGAGTTAACAACATGTCGTGTTGCAGTTTTATTTTCATGAAACTTAGTTGTAACCCGAGTTGAATTGTATAATTCTGGTGGAATGTTATTCAATTTAGTTCTGTGAAAGTGCACAAGTGTAGTGAAAGTAAACATCAGTGTCAAACATTAAATTTTCTCGTTGCTTCCAAATCTCCTATTAAGGTTATGGTAAATTTGCCACCGCTTTACTATAGCCCCTGACTTGACGGATTATGACAACTTTGACTGTTGTGTGTGAAACACTTTGAGCCAAAATCGGGTCATAATTTGATGCAAAATATAACTTGACACTGGCTAAATGCACAAGCCGTGCGAAGCCATAATTAATAGAAAAAAAACCATTATAGTTTACTAAGTTATTATTTAGTTACTAGCGCCACAACTAGATGTCAGCACTCTGCAAATTAGATCGCGCTATCAAGATGTCACATAGAATAATAGGTATTGGCCCATCATCAATACATTTCGCACCTCCGCTCAAATAGATTTCTGACTTTGTTTATTTTCATCATTTATTAATTTTTCTTTGTTTCTATATTTGATTATTTTTTGAATTGAATCTAGTTTAGTAATGACAAACTTGCATATGGATTAATTTATAATTGAATTGTATTTTGATGTAATTTAATCTGAAATAAATGAATATTATTGTCTGTTATATGTCCTGTATCACGGGGCTATGGAGTCCCGGACCTTTGGAAGGCGTGCGTGGAGCCGAAGCCAACACATAGAGGCCCTTTACAATAAAAAGTATAATAGCAAGCAATGGGGTGGATTCTAAACCGGCGATTATCCCTGTCTACACTATAAAGTGCAACCAAGGACAACCTCCGGTTTGGATAAAACTATTGATAATCTACAGGACAAAACTAGTTGAGCTATTGTGATGGGATGGTTATTATTATCTTATAAATAGTGTCATAACTCAAAAACAATATTATTTATTTAATATTTTCAGGAAACCTAATACGTCGTTTTATAAAGCTTAAAAATCATTCAAATCTACTGAAATGTTCATATCGCTATTAATTTTCAAATTAAGACTAGAAAACCAGAAAAAATCAGATTATTACTTTAGACACCTTTTTCTCGACAGTTTTCTTTTTTTGTGATATGACACTATTTGAGCCGAGGTGCGATTTGTCTTTTGCTTAGTCGACCATTTCCAGAGGAGAGAACTTGTCAATACTTCTGGAGCCAACTAAGCCGCGGGTTTCATCACGATGTTTTCCTTCACCGTAAGAGCAATGTCAAATAGCGCACATAGAAAAATACATCGGTGCACGGCCGGTCGGGATTCAGACCCACGACCTTCAGAATGAAAGTCGAGGCATCTACCACTGAGCCAACACCGCTCTTCACCTTAATGCAATGCTTATTTGCATTGCGGAACAATATTTGATGAAGTAAAATCCATAATTATTTAAAAGTTAATCCATTCTATGATGTCTCTGAATATATGACGACCCAGTTGGCACAATGGTCACCATGCCGGACTGTCAAACACAGGGTTGCGGGTTCGATTCCCGCCTCAGACAAGTATTTATGCTTAGATATTTGTGTGTGGTCTGGTTGTTTCTATGTATTATAAGTATATATTTACAAAAGAAAAGTAATATAAGTAGTATAATTATGAGTTGTCTAGCACCCATAACACAAGTGTAGTTATTTAGCTTGGGGCTAGATGGCGATGTGTGGAATGTCCTGCAATATTTATTTATTTATTTGACTTGTTCATTTTTTGATTTTCATGACTATAACTAACTAACAAAAGTGACATATTTTAATGAGTCGTTATTTGTAAAACTATAAAACATTGGTGTTTTTTGTTAATTGAAATTGTGTAAATTGACATGCCTATATTATACAATGTAATGTTATGGCGAAATAATAGTACATTACGATATAAGTGTGGTAAATTGATCTTTGCATAGAGGCGGTTTATGACCCGCGAGCGGCAGCGAGCGTGTTAAGAAGCCAAGATGCAAAGATCAATTCCACACGTATATCGTACGACGTTTTTATCACAGTTGCGAATGAAAGAAAAGACTTGAAAATAAAACAAAATAATAATTAAAAAAATATTTGTGTTAAGTCTATGTTTACATTTTTTTAAGGCAATATTTTTTTGTTAATTATGCTCCGGAAAGGCCAGGCTAAAGACTTTTAACCTATACAGCCTCGTCTGACATACAATATTTTTTAGGGTTTTTTCTATTTCTTTTTGCGTCGGGGGTTAAGAACAAAATACAATGGTACGGAAAAACTCAATTTTTAATCGTTTTCTAAGTCATTATCACGTAAAATTTTCGTTCGTAAACCGACTTTAGAGACAACCAACATTTTTGCTAGCTAAAAAACTCTTTGGTACCTACCTTTTTTATACATCAAAACAGTATAACCCAGATAAATTAAGAATGTTTCACCTACCTTACATGTAATTAGCAGTAAGATACGTATTTAACTTATCGGGATAACTTTAAAGCACTAGGTTGGCAATGTAAAACGCACGCGTGCATAATATGTTGGATTATGAGCCTAAAAGCCGTTGAATAAGATCCACTTTATGAGCAACTGTGATAAAAATAAATTAATTATGAATTATGAGTAACTCACCTGACAATGTACGCCTTTCTCCTACAGAACAGATGTAGGTCACACAACCAGCCCAGACCCAGCCGTCCGATCAGGTCCAGCACTGCACTGATGGCCACTAGCCGACCTGCAAGTACGTTTTTCAATATCGATAACTAATATTATGAAGCTGAAAAAAGTTTGATTGTTGTACTTCCTCGATAAATGGACTATCCAATAAAAAAATATTTTTTCAATTCGAACAAGTAGTTCCTGAGATTAGCGCGTTCAAACAAACAAACTCTTCAGTTTTATAAAAGTTCTAGCTGCGCCCCGCGATTTCACCAGCGTAAGTCCCGAACACAGCGCCATCTATTGTGTGTATTTGCAACCTTGATGTCAAACAATATTGACGAATTTTATCGATGAATCAACGTACACCGCCATCTATGAGAACTTCATAAAACTAAACAGTAAATAAACACTTGCTTAAGAAACCATTAATTGATACATTTTATTCGTTTACATTCACGACATAAGCGAATAATTGAGATGATAACTATCCTATCCAGTAAGTTAGACCAAAATACGGGTACATGTGAACATTTGATTGAAATCGGTTCAGTAGTTTTGGAGTTTATTGGCAACATACATCGTGACACAAGATTTATATATATACACTAGCTTTTGCCCGCGACTTCGTCCGCGTGGGAGTCGAAAATAGTTCTAGTAGTATTTTTTTGTTGACTAAAAATTGGATTGAGTTTCGAACACGTGTCAAAATAAAATGTACTTACTTAATTAAAATCAAAAGCACTAAGGAGTTCGAATCGAAGGAAATCCCAACCAAAACAACTTTCTACCCCTTTTTAACCCCGTTCATGAATTTCAACAAAATACGAAATACGTGTTCCATCAATTCTGTTAAAGAAAATTTATGCAAAATTTGAAGTAGATTGGACCAAGGAATCACGTTGTCCCATACAAACTTTCCCCCCCTTTTTCACCCCCTTAGGGGTGGAATTTCGGAAAATACTTTCTTATTCGATGCCTACGTCATACAAAGAACACACCCTAAAAGTTTCAGATCTCTACGATCAGTGGTTTAGGCTGTGCGTTGATCCGTCAGTCAGTCAGTCAGTAGTTCAGGACAAAGCATTTTATATGTATAGAAGATAGATTTAATGTAGTGATACATACCAGCGTTAGCCTTAGTATGTCCTAGAGCGACTGTGTAAGCAGGCAGGTAGTAAAGAGCATATGGTGAGCCGCAAGACATGAGTCCCACTGACGCGCACAGTAGTCCGAACCGCCACGACTTCAGGAGCGATACGTCCAGGTATCTTCAAATAGATAGATCATAGTATTCAAAAAAATATATATATTGCAGGACATTTCACACATCGCCATCTAGCCCCAAGTTAAGTAACTAGACTTGTGTTATGGGTACTAGACAACTCATATACTACTTATATTATACTTTTCTTTTGTAAATAATATACTTATAATACATAGAAACAACCAGACCACAGACAAATATCTAAGCATAAATACATGTCTGAGGCGGGAATCGAACCCGCAACCTTGTGTTTGACAGTCTGGCATGGTGACCATCGTGCCAACTGGGTCGTCAAATATAGTATATTAATTTATTATAGTTATCAGTATACATTTAACATAACAGGTTTAAGTTGTGACATTGCTCTTACGGTGAAGGAAAACATCGTGATGAAACCCGCGGCTTAGTTGCCTACAGAAGTATTGACAAGTTCTCTCCTCTGGACATGGTCGACTAAGCTGAGAGGGTAGTAGGTGGTGGGCAAGCCTACTCCATCCTCACGCAAAAAGGACCCAATTAAAAAAGGGTCTAATTGCGGAAACAGCCCTTATACAAGTACAAGTACCTGGATATTTTATCAACGCAGCTGATCTTCTTCTCCTGGACAGGTTCCACCTTCGACTCCTCAGGGTCCACGTTCGTCGTCGGCTCCAACTTGTTCTGGTACAAGCGAGCGTGAAGCGGGGGCCGGATGTACAAAGATCTAGTGATAAATGAATAAAATAAAAAGACATACATATTTCAGTTACACAAAGAAACAGTACAATACCCTACGTGTACAATATAATAACGCTTTCAGGGTGGTCATGGGGCTGCCGCGATTCTGTAGCGCGTCAGGTATGTTTGCTGAGTGGTGCGTAGACTGCTTTTACACCACAATCAGAAAACGTTGCACATCCCTGGTGCGCAGGGTGCGCGCCAGCTCCAACACCATCATGAAATTGCTCGCGGAGAGGACTGACTGTCAGTATATGAGCCATGTTGTAGGGTCCATATGCTGGCCAATCAGGACTACTGACAATTTAATTTAATTACTTACTAACATTAAGGCTAAGATATTTCATTTCTTTCTACTATCAAAATATGATCTTTGATTGATTGAAATAAATTTATTATTATTATTGTCTGTTATACGTCCTGTATCACGGGGCTATGGAGCCCCGGACTTTTGGAAGGCGTGCGTGGAGCCGAAGCCAACACGTAGAGGCCCTTTACAATAACAAGTATAATAGCAAGCAATGGGGTGGATTCTTATTATTATTATTATATTTAACATTATAAATAAAAAATGAAGTGACCAGTTAGTCAAATACCCCCTTATCGTACCCGGCGTAAAGGTTCTCATAATGCTAGAAGCATTGCCACGTTGAATGGCGATGGCTAACCTCTGTGCCAGAAACGAGCCGGAGCGGGAGTCAACCTCAGTGATAAATTAAATTTAGAATAAAAAAAACCGGCCAAGTGCAAGTCGGACTAGCGCACGAAGGGTTCTGTACTATTACGATCGATACATATCGATTAACAAAACCCTGATTTTTTTTTATGTCAGACAAGGCTGTATAGGTTAAAAGTCTTTATGCCTGCCCTTTTGGGAGTATAATTAATAAAAAAAAACATTGCCTAAAAAAATATTTAACATGAAAATAACCTAAAATTATTAAAAATACCCTCAAAATATTTAGCGGCAACAGAAATACATCTGTGGAATTTCAAGGCAGCAAAAGAGTGGCAAATTCCAACAAAAATATTTGTATGGCGTCAAAGGGGCGGTGAATTGCCAACATTATTATTTGTATGGCGTCAAAGGGGCGGTAAATTGACAACATTATTATTTGTATGACACAAAAGGGCGGCAAATTTCAACATTAATATTTGTATTGCATCAAAGGGGCGGTAAAATGCCAACTTTGATATTTGTATGTTGTCAAAAGGGCGGCAAATTTCAACTTTAAATTTTGTATGGCGTTGTAGGGTTCTACCTAGCCTACTTATGTTATTAAAGAAACAAGACAGATTATGTGTTTATATGAGGTTATAATTTCCGTATGCACGTCACAAGGTGCAGTGCGCGGGCTACTGGCTTATTGTTGCACCTACACCTATGCGCTATATAATAACCTTGACCCCACAGCGTCAAAGGGGCGGCAAATTATGCTCCGCCCCGGGCGACAGTGGTCTTACTGTCACTTACCTACTTAATTTCCTTCGGCTGGCTTTATACACGCACGTACTGTCTGTGGAGAGATCTTCGACCGAGTGGAGGATAGATGAGGACCTCGTCGGCCGGAGCCGGAGCCTGATCACTTCACGGGGGAGCCCTGAAGATTATAAATATGTGAGTGGTTGACCAAAAAGGGACCTCAAGAGAAAATAATTGATTTCGAGTAAATCGCGTTTGAAGTTTCTTGTAGAAACAAGTTTCGACTCGTGCGCGGGCGACAGTAAGCGACACCTTGGCTCACAAAAAAATTCATAAAATAGAAACTAAGGCGCCTAAAAATATTCTGGTTATACCAAAACAAAGCTAAAAGACCACAGTATCAAAAAAAAAATGAATAACGGTTTCCAATCCCTCCAGGTCCCTTTTTGATCAACCACTCACATATATCACAGATTTAGCAACGCCATCTGTTAGCGCGCCGCAGAGTTAGCAGCGCCATTTCGTGCATAGAAACTTTTTAAATTCAGTGTTGCTACTGTACAAAATAATATTGTCGAGTCAATCCTTGAAGCTTGGAGTTTTGGCGGGAACGAGTTAACAACATGTCGTGCTGCAGTTTTATTTTCATGAAACTTAGATGTAACCCGAGTTGAATTGTATAATTCTGGTGGAATGTTATTCAATTTAGTTCTGTGAAAGTGCACAAGTGTAGTGAAAGTAAAAATCAGTGTCAAACATGCAGTTTTCTCGTTGCCTCCAAATCTCCTATTAAGGTTATGGTAAACTTGCCACCGCTTTACTATAGCCCCTGACTTGACGAACTATGACGACTTTGACTGTATTGAAACACTTTAGGCCCGATTTATGAAAAATCGGGTCAATTTGATGCAAAATATAACTTGACACTGGCTAAATGCATACGTGCGAAGCCATAATAAAAGAAAAAAAAAATCCTTGAAGCTTGGGCACATGCTTGGGTAGGATTTGGTCAAACCATCGTCAAACGATATTTTTGACATTGTAATCGTGATTAATCGGACGGATCCCTGGGTATTCTGTAAGTTTGATTGTTGATTCAACTACAAATTGAGAAGAGTATCCGCGTTCTTATTTTAATTGTTTGCGATGGGTGACGTGGAGTCAGGGCTCGGAGTTATTCGCCAACGCTCAGCCTCCAGCGTCAAATATAATAAATAAATATTGCAGGACTATTCACACATCGCCATCTAGCCCCAAGCTAAGCAACTAGGTTTGTGTTATGGGTGCTAGACAACGGATATTCTCATTCAAAAGTAATTCGCTTCGGCCGTTGAAGTTTCAGAACCAGTTCTGTACGAGGTTTTTAATTTACTTGTATGGAACTGGTTCCGATCGAGGATTTTAATTGACTTGTATGGAACTGGTTTCATCGAGGATTTTCATTTACTTGGATGGAACTGGTTCCGATCAAGGATTTTCATTTACTTGGATGGAACTGGTTCCGATCAAGGATTTTCATTTACTTGGATGGAACTGGTTCCGATCAAGGATTTTCATTTACTTGGATGGAACTGGTTCCGATCAAGGATTTTCATTTACTTGGATGGAACTGGTTCCGATCGAGGATTTTAATTTACTTGTATGAAACTGGTTCCGATTAAGTTAATCATCGTATCCGTTCGGCCGAAATAGCTTACCAACAACGCCCAGCACATCCAGCCCCTCAGAATCCTCAGAATCAGACATGTGCGACGGTAATGGAGGACGAGCGACCTGCAACACAATATTAGTAACAGCATTAGCAAAACCAAACACAAGATTCTCATTCTTTCAAAGTCTCTGCATACGTGACGGGATTTTTCCCGTGCCGGACGGAACGTGATATTTTTATATGAAACCCTGTCAAGAAATTGTCACGTTCCATCCGGCACGGGAAACATCACGTTACGTATGTTTAAGGTAAAAGGGTACCGGCCCTCTCACCGTACAAACGTAGTCGACTGTTTCCTCCCTGGATAATGACACTAGCACAAATATTTTTATGCCATTAAACCTATAACTGCCATGACTATGCCCCTATGTTTTGGTTTTTTTTTCATTTTCTAATTATCATAGAAATTAAGATTTAAAAATAAAAATAAAAAACAAAACATAGGAGCATGGTCATGGCAGTTATAATTTTTATAAGAGTTACGAATTGAACGAGTTGCGAATAAAATGAATTACGAATGGAACAAGTTGTAATGGATTTACGTATGGAACTAGTTACGAATGGAACTATTTACGAATGGAACTATTTACGAATGGAACTAGTTATAAAAGGAACTAAATTACGAATGAAACTAGTTACGAATGGAACTAGTTACGAATGGAACTAGTTAAGAATGAAACTATTTACGAATGGAACTAATTATAAAAGGAACTAAATTACGAATGGAACTAGTTACGAATGGAACTATTTACGAATGGAACTAGTTAAGAATGAAACTATTTACGAATGGAACTAGTTAAGAATGGAACTATTTACGAATGGAACTAGTTATAAAAGGAACTAAATTACGAATGGAACTAGTTACGAATGGAACTAGTTAAGAATTGAACTAAATTACGAATGGAACTAGTTAATAATGGAACTATTTACGAATGGAACTACTTACGAATGGAACTTGTTAAGAATGGAACTATTTACGAATGGAACTAGTTATAAAAGGAACTAAATTACGAATGGAACTAGTTACGAATGGAACTAGTTAAGAATGGAACTATTTACGAATGGAACTAGTTAAGAATGGAACTATTTACGAATGGAACTATTTACGAATGGAACTAGTTATAAAAGGAACTAAATTACGAATGGAACTAGTTACGAATGGAACTAGTTAAGAATGGAACTATTTACGAATGGAACTAGTTATAAAAGGAACTAAATTACGAATGGAACTAGTTAAGAATGGAACTAGTTACGAATGGAACTAGTTAAGAATGGAACTATTTACGAATGGAACTAGTTATAAAAGGAACTAAATTACGAAAGGAACTAGTTACGAATGGAACTAGTTAAGAATGGAACTAAATTACGAATGGAACTAGTTAATAATGGAACTATTTACGAATGGAACTACTTACGAATGGAACTTGTTAAGAATGGAACTATTTACGAATGGAACTATTTACGAATGGAACTAGTTACGAATGGAACTAGTTACGAATGGAACTAGTTACGAATGAAACAAGTCGTCAATGAATAATAACCTCAATAAGACTTGGATGCATTATCTCCGTGATGAGTTTGCTCCGTTTCCCTTCGTCATTGAGCAGTGCGTTATGATGGTCGAGGACCAGCTCCGTGTCGGGACGGAACAGGCTCTGGAGGTGGTTGTCCTTGTGAGGTGCTTCCGTTTTACCTGCGGGACAATTTGATGGAAGTTTGAATATAGGAGATCTCAAGGATCAAGAATAACCTCAATAAGACTGTCGAATAAGTCGGAATACCAATTAGCTGAACCCCACGACCTAGAACTCACTCGCACATCTGTAAAAATGTAGTATTTTTTACCTTTTTGTTATTTTTTTATATTGCGCTCCGCGGTTCCACCCGCATAAGTCCCGATCCCGTGGGAATATCGAAATAAAAAATTCATACAACTGAATTGAAAACCTCCTCCTTTATTTGAAGTCGGTTAAAAAGTAGCCTATTATGGCCTTCCTCGATAAGCGGACTATCAAATACAAAAATATCAATTCGAACCATTAGGTCCTGAGATTAGACAAACAAACAAACTCTTCACCTTAATAATATTAGTGTATAATATAATATATTATATAGATTATTTCAAAAAAAAACAGAATCATATAACTAAACCTTACAGTTGCAGTCCGGTATGGTGACCATTGTGCCAACTGGGTGTTGTCACAATGGTCACCATGCCGGACTGCTAAACACAGGGTTGCGGGTTCCATTCCCGCCTCAGACATGTATTTATGCTTAGATATTTGTCTGTGGTCTGGTTGTTTCTATGTATTATATGTTGTATGTATAATATATTTATATAAAAAAAGTATATAAGTAGTATATCCGTTGTCTACCACCCATAATACAAGTCAAGTTACTTAGCTTGGGGCTAGATGGCGATGTGTGAAATGTCCTGCAATATTTATTTATTTATTTTATTTAGATGTGCGAGTGAGCTCTGGGTCAGCTAATTGGTATTCCGACTGTTCAAAAGATGACAGTACCTGGGTGACCGAGCTTTGCTCAGTTATTTTACATCTTTTTACCTCGACCCCAAAACCACTAAATAAGTATTACATTTTTAATTAAACTTGGTATGAGGGTACATTGATTCATTGACAGTAACATAGGGTAGTTTTTATCCCGATATTCCCACGGGATCGGGAGCTACGAGTGCAGCTAGTTGGTTTATAATGGAAGTATTAATATTTAATTTTTAGTTCCGAACCTAGTACCATAAAAAATTTGAGAGGTGTCAAGGGACACCCGGATGGAACGAAGTTCCTTTCGATTAATTAGTGAAGGAATTGTAATAAAATCAAAAAGTGTCGTTACAACTTTTGATCTTAATTTTTTCCGTCTAGCCCCCTGTCGGAACGCGCCATAAGGAACTTCGTTCCGTAACAAAAATGCAATGTGCACCGCCCTCCCGCCCACTTGAAGAGGCATGCAATGAGGACAAGCAATAATTAGTATTAGTGATACCATTCATAAACCACGACACGTGTTTCGCGTCTACACGACGCATCATCAGGATTGGACCCCGACCGAGTTGGTATACAGGGTTATTGGTAATTATACTAGCAAGCCGTTGAGGGCTACTTCTGTGCACCTAAACAAACAACTTTTGTTCTACGACATTTGAAAATTCGAAAAAAAATGATTATTTCGAGGTTATGTAAATTCGAAAAGCAGCTGATTTTTTAAAACAAAGGTTGTTCAGACTAAGAACAAAAGATAAAACTTAAAAAATAAGTAATAAATAAGGTTAATGACCTCTCCGTGTAAGGAACAGCTGATTTTCAAGTAAACACAGCATCAAAATTTTCTAAAAAATGTTCGAATTTCCAAAAGTCTGTGAACAAAAGTTGTTTGTTTAGGTGTCCAGAAATAGCCCTCAACGGCTTGCTACTATAATTACCAATCTATACATATAAAATGCTTTGTCCTGACTGACTGACTGACGGATCAACGCACAGCCTAAACCGCTGATCGTAGAGACCTGAAACTTGGAGGGTGTGTTCTTTGCGGGTTTGACCGGAAGACCAGCGCTGAAGCCAAGTTACGCTTGACTGTGGCTTACAGCTGAGGTCGACCCATTTGGGGCAGCACATGGCTTCTTAAATATTCTTAGGTTTCTTTCTTCGTTATATAATGTTACCTATTTCTCTGTGTGTGTTTAATTTTAAAGTTGTCGTGTGCCTGCACCGAATAAATGTTTTTCTTTCTTTCTATGACGTAGGCATACGATAAGAAATGATTTTTCGAAATTCTACCCCTTCGGGGGTGAAAAAGGGGACAAAATTTGTATGAGCACGTAATTCCTTGGTCCATTTTCGAATTCTACGCGAACGAAGTCGAGGGCAAAAGCAAGTAACCCTAAAAAATCGTGCAACACGTTACCTTCTTGTATATCTTGCAGCAAGGTGGTGTGTTCCGTCGTGGTGGTGGTGGGCGGCGAGTCGCCCGTCGAGGACAACATCGAGGGCGCAGGTCGGTACAAAGAAGCGGCCACACAGACGTGCAGCATACCTCCCCCTTTAAAAATAATTTATTATTAATTTACTAGCTGCTCCCTGCGGTTTCACCCGCGTAAGACCCGATGCCATGGGAATATCGGGATAAAAAGTAGCCTATATGTTAATCCAGGTCTCCAGCTATCTAGATACCGAGTTTCATCGCAATCGGGCCAGTAGTTGTTGCGTAAAGGAGTAACTAACATACACACACACACATACAAACTTTCACATTTATAATATTAGTAGGATAATTGTTAAGTCGGTGTATCGCGATACAGGTCCTGCTTCGTGCGGGAACCCAAGGGCATTTTAATATTTAACTTTTTTTGAATAAATATATTATTATTCTGTTATTATTATTATTTTTCTCAAACATGCATGGACATTTGTCGTTATTTTCTAAAAGAACACGCGAAGTATCGAATTTACGGACAAAAACAGTCAAATCCATTGTACGTACGCCGTTTCATACTTATTTTTATCACAGTTGCTCATAAAGTAGATCTTATTCAACGGCTTTTAGGCTCATAATCCAACATATTATGCACGCGTGCGTTTTACATTACCAACCTAGTGCTATAAAGTTATCCTGATAAGTTAAATACGTATCTTACAGCTAATTACATGTTAGGTAGGTGAAACATTCTTAATTTATCTGGGTTATACTGTTTTGATGTATAAAAAAGGTAGGTACCAAAGAGTTTTTTAGCTAGCGAAAATGATTGTCTCTAAAGTCGGTTTACGAACGAAAATTTTACGTGATAATTACTTAGAAAACGATTAAAAATTGAGTGGTTTATTTTTTGTTTTTTTTTTTACTTAAATATATTGTTTTTCCGTACCATTGTATTTTGTTCTTAACCCCCGACGCAAAAACAAATAGAAAAACCCTAAAAAATAATGTATGTCACACGAGGATGTATAGGTTAAAAGTCTTTAGCCTGGCCTTTCCGGAGCATAATTAACAAAAAAAATATTGCCTTTAAAAAAAATAAACATATACTTGTAATTATTATTTTGTTTTCTTTTCAAGTCTTTTCTTTTATTCGCAACTGATAAAAAACGTCGTACGATATACGCGTGGAATTGATCTTTGCATCTTGGCTTCTTTAACACGCTCGCTGCCGCTCGCGCGTCATAAACCGCCTCTATGCAATGATCAATTTACCACACTTATATCGTAATGTACTATTCTGTTTTTATTATTTGTTGTTATAGCGGCAACAGATAATCTGTGAAATTATCAACTGTCTAGCTATCACGGTTCATGAGATACAGCCTGATGACAGACAGACGGACAGACAGTGGAGTCTTAGTAAAAGAGTTCCGTTTTTACCCTTTGGTTGAACCTTCAAGTGGGTACCAACTTACCTAATAATAAAACGGTTCCATGCAGTCCATACATATCGACGAGTTTCTCTATCAACATCGGGAACACGAAGCTGCCTGCAGCCGTCCCGCTCACGCATATACCATTCGCTAACGCACTGAAAGAGACAACAATATAACTATTTTTTGGACATTATAAAAATACATAAATAATGCAAGACTTTCCACACATCGCCATCTAGCCCCAAACGAAGTAACTAAACTTGTGTTATGGGTGCTAGACAACTCATATACTACTTACATACTTTTCATTTATAAATATATACTTATAATACATAGAAACAACCAGACCACAGACAAATATCTAAGCATAAATATTTGTATGTGGCGGGAATCGAACCTGCAACCCTGTGTTTGGCAGTCCGGTATGGTGAACATTGTGCCAACTGGGTCGTCGGATTAGTATTGCAATAAAATGAAAAATGAAACGTTAAGCGAACGCTCGGCCGAGCTACATGGTAGGCGGAGTGGGGTGTTAGGTTTTATTTTCGTCACGGAATTTCTTGATTCGGTCGCCGCGCTCAAAGCCGGCGATAAAAGCTATGCAATAGCTAAAAAAAAAATTGGAAAAAACCCCCGACACAAAATAATAAAAATACTATGACCGTAAAAAGCTTAAAATAAGCAAAATAAACCTATGAAAAAAAACCCTACAAAAAGAAAAAAAAACCACGAAATTATGACCCTACAAGCGAAAGTACATCTGATTTTTTTTTGATTAAATTAAAAATAACTTACCGATGCTTATCAAAGTACTGTGAGACTATGACGATGCCAGGAGTTGTTGATAATCCACCGCCAATACCTGGAAACCAAATATTTTCAATACATTTTCCGTTGAGGCTCACAGCTAAGCGACGCTCGCTGATCGTTTACGGTCGTGCGGGTTAAGCTACGCCTGGCGCGGTCATTACTTCGATGGGTATCCAATCTATACTAATATTATAAAGCTGAAGAGTTTGTTTGTTTGAACGCGCTAATCTCAGGAACTACTGGTTCGAATTGAAAAAATCTTTTTCTGTTGGATAGTCCATTTATCAAGGAAGGCTATAGGCTACTTTTTATCCCGAAATTCCCACGGGATTAGGAGTTACGGGGGTGAAACCGCGGAGCGCTGCTAGTTAGTGGTATATGCAGTCTAGCAGCACATGCGCGTATCCTCAGCCTCCATGCTCGCTCTGCACAGTGGGCTGTCAACTACGTTTGTATGGAGAGAGCGTCGGTACCCTTTCCTCTTTAACTTACCAGTCATACTTGTACTTGACAGAGTGTTTTCCGCAATCAGACCCTGTTTAATTGGGTCCTTTTTGCGTGAGGATGGAGTAGGCTTGCCCAGCACCTACTACCCTCTCAGCTTAGTCGACCATGTCCAGAGGACAGAACTTGTCAGTACTTCTGGGGCCAACTCTAAGCCGCGGGTTTCATCACGTTTTCCTTCACCGTAAGAGCAATGTCAATTAGCGCACATAAATTTTGTTAAGAAAAATGCATCGGTGCACGCCCTGCCGGGATTTGAACCCACGACCTTCAGAATGAAAGTCGAGGTATCAACCACTAAGCCAACACCACACTTACCAGTCATAACACCGAAGCTAAGTAGGAGATGCAGCAGGCCTGTGCTAAAGTAGGACAGCATCAGACCACAGGCACAGAATAATCCTCCGATAAACACCACCACTCTACACGAATATTTCTCGCACAAAGCCGACGATAAAGGCGCTGAAATTACATAAAACAAATATTACAGGACATTCCACACATCGCCATCTAGCCCCAAGCTAAGTAACTACACTTGTGTTATGGGTGCTAGACAACTCATATACTACTTTTATACTTTTCTTTTGTAAATACTTATAATACATAGAAACAACCAGACCACAGACAAATATCTAAGCAAAAATACATGTCTGAGGCGGGTATCGAACCCGCAACAATGTGTTTGGCAGTCCGGCATGGTGACCACTGTGCCAACTTAGTCGTCAATAGTCGTAACTCAGCATAATGTTAGTGCGCTATCATTGGCGAGGCAAAACCTTTTTGGAGGCACACGGCTCCTTAAATCTTATTTTTTACTAGCTGCGCCCCGCGTAAGTCCCGATCCCGTGGGAATATCAAAATAAAAAGTAGCCGATAGCCATCCTCGATAAATGGACTATCCAACACCTAAATATTTTTTCAATTCGAACCAGTAGTTCCTGAGATAAGCGCGTTCAAACAAACAAACTCTTCAGCTTTATAATATTAGTGTAGATTTCTTTTGTATTATCTCTTTATTATTTTTTCGTTTTTGGAACGAAGTTCCTTATCGCGAAAGGGCTAGACGGAAAAAATTAAGACCATAGGTTGTAACGACACTTTTTTTATTATTTACTTTAGTTTTATGTCAGTGTTTTTATGTTTATTACTATTTTTCTGACTGTCGTGTGCTGGTCCAAATAAACGTTTTCTTTCTAATCCCAACTTACCAAGCGCTAAGCACAGTGTAGACAGCGCAGCTGGTATCCAAGATGCGACACTCTCCGAGGAGTCGGGGAACGTCTCCATGATCTCTACGTAGAGAACCCCGTATGACTTGAAGAGGCCCGCCACCCAGAACTGGACCATGAACGCTCCGAACACTACCACCCATCCGTAACCACCGTCGGGGGGGGAGTTACTAGGGGGGATTAAATAAAAAATCTATTAATCTAAAAACTCTTTGTCCTGACTGACTGACGGATCAACGCACAGCCTAAACCGCTGATCGTAGAGACCTAAAACTTGGAGGGTGTGTTCTTTGTATGACGTAGGCATCCGATATGAAAGGATATTCCGAAGTTCTACCCCTTGGGGTGTGAAAAGGGGGGCAAAGTTTGTATGGGACAACGTGATTCCTTAGTCCAATCTACTTCAAATCGCGGACGAAGTCGCGGGCAAAAGCTAGTACATATAATATATCTTTATTTCAGACGAAATCCATATAAAAAATGGGTTCGTGTACTTATGTTCAATCTCGCATCCTGACTTTCTTCGGCCACGTTTCCCTGCGTGATAATCTGTCCATTGAGCGCCTCGTCGTACTGGGAAAAATAGAAGGCACCAGAACGCGCGGCAGGTCACCCACGTGATGGACTGACCAAGTCAAGGCTGCAGTGGGAGGTTCGTTGTACGAATGTAGCAGGATGACCTCCAACAGGGAGAGATGGCGAGCAGTCGTAAAGCGCGCAACATCTATCCCCTCTACTACATGATGATCACGACCGCTCTGTCAAGAGTAGAACTTATGGAACAAAAAGGAAGAACTTATGTACGCGCGTGAGAAGCTATACGTCCGTCTGTCTGTCCGTCCGTCCGTTCGTCTGTCCGATATTTATTTTGCGGGCAACTTCAACCTGTTACTTTTGTGTTACACAGCTTCAGGTACCACCTCGAGGCTGCTAGGAGCACAATACTCACTCGGAATTGTCGCCTGTCTGCGGTCGTAACCGCCTCGAGGCTGCTAGGAGCACAATACTCACTCGGAATTGTTGCCTGTCAATACTCACTCGGAATTGTTGCCTGTCAATACTCACTCGGAATTGTTGCCTGTCAATACTCACTCGGAATTGTTGCCTGTCAATACTCACTCGGAATTGTCGCCTGTCTGCGGTCGTAACCGCCTCGAGGCTGCTAGGAGCGGTCGCGCTGTCACAGACGACAGAGTCAGCAGGGAATCCTCCTCTTGCTCGCAAGGAGACATCGCAGAGAGATACGCACCCACTTGCTGTAAAGTACAATAATCTTATATCTTTAAATGAGCAATTCTTGTATATATATAATTGGGATCTCGGAATCGGCTCCAACGATTTTCATGAAATTTGGTATATAGGGGGTTTCGGGGGCGATAAATCTAGCTAGGAATCATTTTTAGAAAATGTCATTTTATTCGTGTTTTATCGAAACTAATTTTTTTTTTATCTGAAAAATATGACTCTTCCTTACATCTATTGGCGAACTACTAATACTATTTTTTGTGAGCAATAAAGTTATTCCAGCAGATGGCGTTGTTAAGTAACACGAAGTCAATGAGTGTTTGCTTTGAGGTTAGACTAAGTAAAAAAAAACCGAGCAAAACTCGGTCATCCAGGTACTACTATAAATACAAAAATTATTGACGACCCAGTTAGCACAATGGTTACCACGCCGGACTGCCAAACACAGGGTTGCGGGTTCGATTCCCCTCCTCAGATAAGTATTTGTGCTTAGATATTTGTCTGTGGTCTGGTTATTTCTATGTATTATAAGTAGGTATATATTTACAAAAGAAAAGTATTTATGTAGTATATCCGTTGCCTAGCACCCATAACACAAGTCTAGTTACTTAACTTGGGGCTAGATGGCGATGTGTGGAATGTCCTGCAATATTTATTTATTTTATTTTATTTTAAAAAAGACATTTAATATATTTTGTTTTATTTTCTGATGCTCAATATTTCGATGCTGTTACAAGCACCATTATCATAAAACAGCATTAACATAAGCATAGTGAAAATGGTGCTTGTAGCAGAGCTCAACTCGTGTAAGTTCATCATACCGTCGCTAGCGGCAATTCAAGCAGCAGGCTGGGAGGGCGCTCCGGTCCTGGTGCTGACTGCACGGACAGGAGCGACCCGGCCTTGTCCGGGGACAGCACCGTCTGTAACATGCAACCGAGAAGCGGGATCAACTAGGTCAACTCGAGCGAAGTGTAACAAGTAACCGAGAAGCGGGGTCAACGAATTGTAACGAGCAACTTTCATGTGTCCAATTTCGCTAAAATTCGCTTTGTCCAATGAGCCATTCAAGCTTTGCTCAACTTCAAGCACACTTTGCCCAAGCTTCACTCAACTTCACCCACATGTCACCCAAGCTTCGCTCAAGTTTACCCACACGTCTCCCAAGTTTCACTGAAGTTCACCCAAACTTTGCTCAACTTCAAGCCCACTTTGCTCAAGATTCACATGATTCACTCAACTTCACCTACACAAGCTTCGCTCAACTACACCCACATAAGTTTCGCTCAACTACACCCAAACAAGTTTCGCTCAACTACACCCACATAAGTTTCGCTCAACTACACCCACATAAGTTTCGCTCAACTACACCCACATAAGTTTCGCTCAACTACACCCATGAACAAGTTTCGCTCAACTACACCCATGAACAAGTTTCGCTCAACTACACCCACATAAGTTTCGCTCAACTACACCCATGAACAAGTTTCGCTCAACTACACCCACATAAGTTTCGCTCAACTACACCCACATAAGTTTCGCTCAACTACACCCAAACAAGTTTCGCTCAACTACACCCACATAAGTTTCGCTCAACTACACCCATGAACAAGTTTCGCTCAACTACACCCACATAAGTTTCGCTCAACTACACCCATGAACAAGTTTCGCTCAACTACACCCACATAAGTTTCGCTCAACTTCACCCACTCACCTCTGTAACCGGCTCCGTTTGTAGATCGATGGAGCACGACAACGGGGCCGCGGCCGTCGGTGCAGATGTACCGAGAAATTCCTCGTCCAATTTTGATAAGTCCTGTTGAAATTATAAAAAAATTATGCTTTATAATAAAAATCAACCCGTTAATGAACATGTCATATACATCTTTAGGTAACTTATTATAATAGAGCACACATGTGCTATTAAACGACCTGTTTATTTTCTGGAGTCTACTACCGGTCAGTTCATCCTTATTTCTTAAGGCTATTTATGCTGCCAAACGCAACGCACCAGAATACTCGTCGCTTACAATTAACATTGTTTATTGTAACAAATGTATTTTGTTTTTCTCAAGTGCTGAGATGGAATTGTAGGTGAGATCTTTACCGATATTTTTGGGTTAATTTGAGACGAAAATTCCTTGTCATTTTAAAGCTAGACTAGTTTAAATTCTTAATTTTAGGATAGCTTCAAAACTATAGGGAATTTTTGGCTCAAAGTCACACCAAAATGTTGGTAAAAATCTCACCTACAATTCCGCACATTTGAGAAAAATAAAACACATACGTAACAATCAACAATGTTCACCAACGAAGGCGACCGGTGCCGGTAGTAACTATTTAGTAGGCTGTGTACAAGAGAGTTTTGGCGGGAACGAGTTAACAACATGTCATGCTGCAGTTATATTTGAATTGTATAATTCTGGTGGAATGTTATTCAATTTAGTTCTGTGAAAGTGCACAAGTGTAGTGAAAGTAAAAATCAGTGTCAAACATGAAGTTTTCTCCTTGCCTCTAAATCTCCTATTAAGGTTATGGTAAACTTGCCACCGCTTTCCCATAGCCCCTGACGGACTATGACGACTTTGACTGTTTTGAAACACTTTAGGCCCGATTTATGAAAAATCGGGTCATAATTTGATGCAAAATATAATTTGACTCTGGCTAAATGCACAAGCCGTGCGAAGCCATAATTAATAGAAGAAAAAAGATTTTAATCTAATTGCATGCGTCATATATAGGCCGAATAGAGTGTTCTTTATTTCATGTAACACCATACTATGTACCTTTATTCGCAATAAATGAATTGATGTGCAATCGGCCCGCAGACCATTTTCAACCCTCTAAACTTCGTTGTGGATAACTAAAAGCCTGAATTTTCAGTAATATTTATTGATCTATTTAATTTGATATAAAATACTTTTCATCCCTTAAACAGCTCGATGAAGGTCGTCCTTAAAGGGATCCCATACTATAGCATCTACGCCCGAGCACAGCGCTGCACAATTAAGAGGAAAGGGTACCGGGGCTCTCTCCATACAAACGTAGTCGACTGTTTTCTCCCTGAATAATGACACTAGAGCAAATATTTTTTTGTATAAAACTTATGAATGCCATAACTATGCCCCTAGGTTTTGTTTTTTTTTTTCATTCTCTAATGATCATAGAAATTAAGATTTAAAAAACACAAAAAGGACATGCATGGTCATGGCAGTTATAAGTAGAAATAAACAAAAGAAAGAAAACTTGAGAGGTGTCAACGGACACCCGGATGGAACAAAGTTCCTTTCGATTAATTAGTGAAGGAATTGTAATACAATCAAAAAGTGTCGTTACAACTTTTGGTCTTATTTCTGTCTTTCGCAACGCGCAAAATTTGCTCTAGAAGAAACAGTTGACTACGTTTGTATGGAGAGAGCGCCGGTACCCTTTCACCTTAAGATCGGTAGATAAGAACTTACATGGGTGAAACCGCGGATCGCTGCTAGTATAAAAACACCGATTTAGGTTGATAACCATTGCATGTACAAACAGACAGACAGTATCGATCGAGATTGTTGCCAAGTTTTTAACGATCAAATATTGAAAACAAAATTATAGGTAGGTACTTGTTGGTTGTAGATTTCATTGAATATTGTTTTCCTAATCTTTACATAATCGATTGCTGTGTAGTCAACGCGCGGACGTAGCCGCAGTGGGTTTCGTGAATCGTCAGACAATTCTTACGGATGTAAGATGGCCGGCCGTCCAGTGCATTTTTCTTAAGAAAAAATTATGTGCGCTAATTGACATTGCTCTTTCGGTGAAGGAAAACATCGTAATGAAACCCGCGGCTTAGTTGGCTCCAGAAGTATTGACAAGTTCTCTCCTCTGGACATGGTCGACTAAGCTGAGAGTGTAGTAGGTGCTGGGCAAGAATACTCCATTGTCAAGCAAAAAGGACCGAATTAAAAAGGGTCCAATGGCGGAAAACAGCCTATATACAAGTACAAGTACAAGCCTCGGTCTATGAAAGTCAATAATGCAGTTGTTTTCAAAGAAATCCAGGTCATTAGTAGGCTGTGTCCAGGCCAAGGCAAAATGCAAGTCAAGTTCTTCGTGTCAATGGAAAAGATTAACTAGCAGAGCGACCCTACTTCATTTTTATCACAGTTGCTCATAAAGTGGATCTTATTCAACCGCTTTTAGGCTCAAAATCCAACATATTAAACACGCGTGCGTTATGTATTATCTCGACGCCACTAGTGTGTAAAAAGTTATCCTAATAAGTTAAATTGGTATCTTACTGCAAATTACATGTTAGGTGATGAAACATTCTTAATTTATCTGGGTATACTGTTTTGATGTTTAAAAAAATGTAGGTACCGTACAATGAGTTTTTAAGGTAGCAAAAATGGTTGTCTCTTAAGTTATTTTTTTACATCCATGCTCTAAAGTCAGTTTACGAACGATATTTTACGTGATAACGTTTTAGAAAACGATTAAAAATTGAGTTTTGTTTTTTTTTTTAACCCCCGACGCAAAACGAAATGAAAAAAAACCCTAAAAATATTGTATGTCACATGTGGCGGTAGGAAAAAGGTCTTTTACCTGCCCTTTTTGGGTTTATAATTAACAAACAAAAATATTGTAAGTCATATTCAAAGGTCATATTTTGCTTTTTATTATTTTAACAAGTTTTTTCTTTTATTTGCAACTGTGATAAAAAACGTCTTACGATACGCGTGTGGATATTGATCATAGCATTTCGACTTTTAACGCGCTCGCGTTTCGCTCGCGCGTCATAAACCGCCTCTATGCAATGATCAATTTACCACACTTGTATTGTAATGTACTATTAAATGCCTTCTTTATGAAGTCCCTATTCGAACGATTTTAAGTAAAATATAAATAAATATTGCAGGACATTCCACACATCGCCATCTTGCCCCAAGCTAAGTAACTACACTTGTGTTATTGGTGCTAGACAAAAGTGCTGATTTTAGACCTTTTTAGGCAAATTTTAAAAATTTTAACTCCGTAAAGCGAACGCACGGCTCGTACGTTCTCGTACCTTATGGAATATTCTGAAAATGAATTAGCGAAATCGGTTCAGCCGAGATTTACGCTAAGGAACACATCAGCGATTCACGGAACCCTAAAAAAGGTGCTAGCTGCCAAAAATAAAAGTCTAAGCCATCATATAATTTGGAGTTTTGGCGGGAACGAGTTAACAACATGTCGTGCTGCAGTTTTATTTCCATGAAACTTAGATGTAACCCGAGTTGAATTGTATAATTCTGGTGGAATGTTATTCAATTTAGTTCTGTGAAAGTGCACAAGTGTAGTGAAAGTAAAAATCAGTGTCAAACATGCAGTTTTCACGTTGCCTCCAAATCTCCTATTAAGGTTATGGTAAACTTGCCACCGCTTTACTATAACCCCTGACTTGACGGACTATGACGACTTTGACTGTATTGAAACACTTTAGGCCCGATTTATGAAAAATTGGGTCATAATTTGATGCAAAATATAACTTGACACTGGCTAAATGCACACGTGCGAAGCCATAATAAAAGAAAAAAAAAAAAAAAAAAAAATCATATAATTCATTAACTGGCAGACAGATGGCGCTGCTTAGAAAATGTAAAAGGTTATAAATACACCAAAAATGCTAAGCGCTTAATTGGCGTCACTGGTGATAGCTAGGTTTTTTTTTGTACTGTGATTTCGTGCATCATACACATTTTGCCAATGTCAAGACTAAATTGAATATCTACGTAGAAGAATCGGCGATGAGTCAGTCAGAAAATGAAATTTATTTCAATATTTTATTCATTTACTTCGAAACTATGACTCATTGCCGTGAACTACGTTTCAGCTTTCAGTTATCCGGTAAGATATTTAATATTATATTGGTATTAGACAGATTTTTTATGAAATATCTTTATCTACTCCTTCTTCTTCTTCACGACGACCCAGTTGGTACAATGGACCATGCCGGACTGCCAAGCACAGGGTTGCGGGTTCCCGCCTCAGACAAGTATTTATGCTTATATATTTGTCTGTGGTCTGGTTGTTTCTATGTATTTTAAGTATATATTTACGAAAGAAAAGTATATAAGTAGTATATCCGTTGTCTAACACATTATAACACAAGTCTAGTTACCTAGCTTGGGGTTAGATGGCGATGTGTGGTATGTCCTGCAATATTTATTTATTTATTATTATTGTCTGTTATACGTCCTGTATCACGGGGCTATGTATGTAGCCCCGGACCTTTGGAAGGCGTGCGTGGAGCCGAAGCCAACACGTAGAGGCCTTTTACAATAACAAGTATAATAGCAAGCAATGGGGTGGATTCTAAACCGGTGATTATCCCTGTCTACACTATAAAGTGAACCAAGGACAACCTCCGATTTGGATAATACTATTGATAAAGGTGAGGACATTGGGCTCTCGGTCAACAGGGCGAAAACGAAGCTCATTGTCGTCGATCGAGCTGGAGCCTTGTCTGACTGCGATAACAGCATCCCAGGGATTCAAGTAGTTAATCACTACATCTATCTTGGATCCCTAATCTACAATGACGGCAGTTGTAGTCCGGAAATAAAGCGCAGAATCGGAATGGCTAAAGATGCTTTTGCTCGACTAAAGAACATATGGGTGAAGAGGGGAATCACAAACAAAACCAAGATGCGCTTGATCAGAGCGTTGATATTCCCTATTTTCCTATATGGAGTGGAAACCTGGACCATACTAGCTCGAGACAGAGCAAAGATCGATGCGTTCGAGATGTGGTGCTGGAGGCGAATGTTGAGAATACCGTGGACCGCCAAACGCACCAACGTGTCGATTCTAGCACAGCTCAAAGTGAAGACGCGCCTGTCCACGATTTGCCGCCAACGCGTACTGGCATATTTCGGTCACGTTATGCGGAGGGGCGATGAGAACCTGGAGAAACTCATCGTGGTTGGGAACACAGATGGAAAACGCTCTCGAGGCCGATCCCCAACCAGATGGACGGATCAGATTAGGGACTCATCAGCCGTCAAGTTTCACAACACTGTAAGAGATGCGATGAACAGAAGCCGTTGGAGACAGATCATCCGATCCAAATGCAGACCACCCAATGATGACCACGATCCTCAGTCATGAGGGACCGACTACAGAGAGAGAGATTGATAATCTACAGGACAAAACTACTTGAGCTATTGTGATGGGATGATAGTGGACTAGATACTGGGGAACTATGGATACTATGGCACCTGCCGTAACAATGTTATTATTATTCTCGTATAGTGGTGTGGCTCAGCTATTGTTAGAGTTTTCAGATCGCCTTAAGGCCTCTAACTTGACCTAACGACTGCTACTAGAGGAAGCAACCGGGACCAACGGCTTAACGTGCCTTCCGAAGCACGGAGGGGCTCAAGGAAACACATTTTTGCCACACTACTAATTGGTCACCCATCGAAGTAATGACCGCGGCAATCGGCGTCGCTTAGCTTAAATTAATCTATACTTTTTATATTATAAAGCTGAAGAGTTTGTTTGAACACGCTAATCTCAGGAACTACTGGTTCGAATTGAAAAATATTGTGTTGGATAGTCCATTTATCGAGGAAGGCTATAGGCTACTTTTCATCCTGATATTCCCACGGGATCGGGAGTTACGCGGGTGAAACTGCGGGGTGCAGCTAGTAATATTATAAAACTGAAGAGTTTGTTCGTTTGCTTGAACGCACTAATCTCAGGAACCAGTAGGGTTCGAATTGAAAAATTATTTTTGAGTTGGATAGTTCATTTATCGAGGATGGCTATAGGCTACTTTTTATTTTGATATCCCCACTGGATCGGGACTTACGCGGGTGAAACCGCAAGGCGCAGCTAGTCTGAAATAAATGATTTGAACAAACACAAAAATCTTACCTCTTTTATAATATAAAATAAACAAATATTGCAGGACATTCCACACATCACCATCTAGCCCCAAGCTAAGTAACTAGACTTGTGTTATGGGTGCTAGACAACGGATATACCACTTAAATACTTTTCATTTGTAAATATATACTTATAATACATAGAAACAACGAGACCCCAGACAAATAGCATAAATACATGTCTGAGGCGGGAATCGAACCCGCAACCCTGTGTTTGGCAGGCCGGCATGGTGACCATCGTGCCAACTGGGTCGTCAATATTAAGTAACTTAAAGAATTATAGATTAAGAATATTTCTTCCTTTGTTATTAAAACGAGTAAATATTTATTGAATATCCGGTACTTAAACTTTATTACCCATCTAATATTT
This sequence comes from Idaea straminata, assembly GCA_951213275.1. Classification (NCBI taxonomy): domain Eukaryota; kingdom Metazoa; phylum Arthropoda; class Insecta; order Lepidoptera; family Geometridae; genus Idaea; species Idaea straminata. The sequence continues at coordinate 2,965,829 of OX577872.1, forward strand.
ATGAGATAATGATGGTAGGTCTTGAAGGGCGAGTCAAGGGCGCAAGCCTTTGACATCAGTTGCGTGCACCGTAATCGATTCTAACCGTTTTGAAGGATAGTTTATTGATGTACCAATAGTTATCTGTTTTAACAGAATCAAGAATAAAGAATATTTATTGAAAAACTGTGTACTTACATAAGATGACATACATATCAACAGTTTCTCCATCCCGGACATACAATAATGAGTTACATAGGTAACTTCATTTATACAAAGTCAAAGTCAAAAATCTTTATTCCTTTGAATGCTTAATACCCAGGTATAAGATCATTTGGACACTTTTTAAAAACTAAGTTAGGATGTGTTCCTTCGGAAAGCGCCCACCAATGAGAAGAAGGCACAAGAAACTCATGGGGTTTTTTTTCATGTGATCACGCTCACAAAGGTCAATATTACAAATATTTGAAAGTATTATTTGAAATGGAGCAATTAAAGTCACGTCCAAAGGTTGTTATCATTAAGGTAAGACGAAGTATCATAGTATGCCTTACTGCACAATTTATGCTTTATAAAAGTTTTGAACCTGTTAATGGACATATCATATACATCTTTAGGTAATTTATTATAATAGAGCGCACATGTATTATTAAGCGACCTGTTTATTTTCCGAAGCCTACTACCGGGCACGGTCAGTTCATCATACTAAATACAAAACAATTCAATTTAACATCTCACTCGGTCTCCCATTCTAAGTCTCCCATTCTCCGCAGCATCAACGCAATTAACGCTCTCCTGGAGGCTGAAACTGATCTGTTTGCGGACGAATGGAGATTGATATTGTCAGTGTATTTGGATTTTTGCGAGAGAAATGTATGAATGATTTGTCCTAATTAGTCAATTGCTGTAATTGGTTTTTTAATAATCGTATTAATTGACTATAAATAAATAATAAAATAAATAAAAACTTGACCCCTGTTTCGTTTGGGCGCCCATACAATGTAAGGGTCAAGTTAAATTGGTTATTCTATGCATGTATTGCTTGGAATTTTTCCTTTATTTGTGCTGTAAGCCCTTGCTTTTGCCAAATTTCGTGATTCTAAGTCAACGGGCACTACCTTAAAGGTTTTTGAACCAAAACCTATAGGGTACTTCCGGTTGACCAGGAATTGTCAATTTTGGTTAAAATCAAGATCTTACAGTAGGTACTCGTACGTACCTACTGTAAGATAGTAAAAGAAAAAATCCGAAATGTAAATTTATAAAGTTGAATATTAAGGTTTTTGGTACTCAGAAGTTATTTTTTATCTGTTGCTGTAGGTAGGTAGGTATTTAATTTATAAATAAAATGATTTTAAAATAAAAATAAAGTTGAAACTTAAGGTCAATGGCACTTACAAGTTTTCGCAAAAATATTTTGTCCATATCTTTTTATCGTGTTGACCCAGGACCTTGATTTTTATACACCTATCAGGGACTATAGACCTCAGCATCTGGTATTTCAACTTGCTAGGTCCACTCGTACCTGAGAAAATCGGTAGTGACACACGGACAGACAGACAGACAAGAAAGTGATCTTATAAGGGTTCCTGTTTTTACCTTTTGAGGATCGGAACCCAAAAAATTAAATGGTTGTCTGTAAAGTCTGTTTACGGACGATAATTTTACGCGATAAAGTCATAAGAACACAATGGAAAATTGAGATTTTTATTTTTGTTTTCTTTACCTATGTATAAAAAAAAATTATAATCTAGAAAAATATCTAGAGAATTATATCTGATTTATTTTCTATTTGTTTATAAGCTCAAATATTGCCTTGTCATTATTAGATCTTCACTCGCCAAATCAGAGGCGAGGTCCATCTATACAAATAATAAAGCTGAAAAGTTTGTTTGTACGCGCTAATCTCAGGAACTACTGGTTCGAATTAAAAAAATATTTTTGTGTTGGATAGTCCATTTATAGAGGAAGGTTATGGGTCTGGCTAATGCATGACTAAACTCTTTTAGCTTTTTAACAGACTTCAAAAAAAGGAGGAGGTTCTCAATTCGGTTGTATGTATTTCTTTTATTATAGATATTTATCTCAAAAAAAACATGTTAAAGTCACAACTTTAAATCATATTTATTTTTGACTTAATAACGTCTAGGTGCATTCACAAAAAAGTGTCTGACGAAATATCGTGTGACGTCATGCGTCCCGTTCCCGATATGTGACGTCATGCGTCATGGTAACATTAGGAAACAGAGTATTAAATAACAATATCGCTCATCTGGGCTTGTGTTATGGTGACGAGTGATGAATAGAAGATTTTTTTATAAAGAATAAAAACTTCTATATAATATAAATTAACAAAAAAAAAAACTAAATTTTTCATCGTTTTTTAACGACGTTATCACGTAAATTTATTGTCCGTAAACCGACTTTACAGACCACCATTTGTTTTTTTTTTCATCAAAATTTTAGAGTTCCGTTCCTCAAAAGGTAAAAAAGGAACCCCAATAAGATCACTCTCTTGTCCGTCCGTCTGTCTGTCTGTCTGTCCGTGTGTCACTACCGATTTTCTCAGGAACGGGTGGACCTAACAAGTTGAAATTCATACCAGATACTGAGGTATATAGTCCCTATTCTGTGTATAAAAATCAAAGTCCTAAATCAACACGATAAAAAGATATGCCCAAAATATTTTTGCGAAAACTTGTAAGTGCCATTTACCTTAATTTTCAACTTTATTTTTATTTTAAAATTATTTTATTTATAAATTAAATACCTACCTACCTACAGCAACACATAAAAAATAACATATCGATTGACGACTATCTTTCTTCACAATACCTGTGAAAACTCTAAGAACCAAAAAGACCTAGAAAAATCTTTATATTAAAACCTCTTTGGAAAACTTTAAAAAATTAGCTAATTACTCACCTCGTTGAAGGTAAATTCTCTAGGCAACGACATTTTTCTATATCAGGTGGTAAGGATAAAAAAAACTGGTCTTCGGATTCCGTCGATTGCAAATCTTCACAATTGCGAACGGCAAACGCCGTATTATACATTTGATCAATTATAAAAACTCTTTTAGAAAACCTTTTTCAATTCTATATTTTTTTACTTGTTTATTTTATTTAGTTCAAAACCTCTTTGCGTATTACGGGAGGAGCGTGGACATCTTTTTTGAAAAGGAACTTGTTGTTTTTTTTTATTAGTTTTTGGCACTTTACGAGTGTCGTAGATTCTAGTGACTGGTACGGTGGATTGTGGAGAATGATAGCCAAGCATGCGCTGTGCGAAAATCAATATTTAGTCCGGGAGGTGACGTAGAAGAAAATAACGATTGGAAGGCAATACTTGAGCATGTCCCTACTTAATTAGAAAAAAAAACGGTTGTCTGTAAAATCGGTTTACGGTTGATAATTTTACGTGATAACGTCATAAGAAAACAATGAATAATTGTTTTTTGGAACGAAGTTCCTTATTGCGCGTTGCGGAAGGGGGCTAGACGGAAAAAATTAAGACCAAAAGTTGTAACAACACTTTCTGATTTTATTACAATTTCTTCACTAATTAATCGAAAGGAACCTCGTTCCATCCGGGTGTCCCTTGACACCTCAAGTATTTTTTTTTCCTTTATTATTCCTTTTCCTTTATATAAGTCTTATATTCGTCACTCGTCACCATACCACAAGCCCAGATGAGCGTTATTATTATTAAATACTCTGTTTCCTAACGTTAACGGACGCGGCATGGTCATGTTACCGTGACGCATGACGTCACACAACGGGAACGGGACGCATGACGTCACACAATATTACGATGACACTTTTTTGGAAATGCTGGTGTTCCATCAATTTATTAGACGTTATATGATTAAATTCTGTATATTGTTAGAATACAATGAAATTGATAGTATTTTGGAGGTAGTTGGTGGTATGTACCTCCAAAGGGAAGATCTTCCACCGGGTAGGTGTGGTAGGCCGCCCACCAACGATGTTTTGTTGGAACTTCTTTATGAGCTTATCTTCAGAAAAACTTCGCTTGCGCGATCTAGGATCTACGATCGGCTTGGTGGCACCTAATATTGGTGGCGATGTGAAAGGTCGCCACAGTATTTCGAGAACTAGATGTGGAAAAAAGATATACCTAAACATATAATGTAGGGTTCTTGCCTAGAGTAGGACCTACTAGTAGATACCTAAGACATGGTTTTCAGGGTCCCGTTATTATCACAGTATACTTCACTGTCCGTCCGTCTGTCTTTCGCCAGGCTGTATCATGGCCAGTGATAGCTGCCCCGTTCAAAATTTTCATAGATTATGTATTTCTGTTGCCGCTATAACAACACATGCTTAAAACAAAAAATAATAATAATATATTGCAGGACATTCCACACATCGTCATCTAGCCCCAAGCTAAGTAACTACACTTGTGTTATGGGTGCTAGACAACTCATATACAATATACTTTTCTTTTGTAAATATATACTTATGTACATAGAAACAACCAGACCACAGAAAAATATCTAAACATAAACACTTATCTGAGACGGGAATGGAACCCGCAACCCTGTGTTTGGCAGTCCGGCATGATGACCATTGTGCCAACTGGGTCGTCGAATAATATTTAAGTGGGGCTCTAATACAACATGGTTTTTTGGTTTTTTTGGAGTCCGAATCGCACTTGGCTGTTTTTTTTTCTCTACGAAGAAACAGCCTCAAGGCAACGGTCATTGACCTGCAGCCTGCAGCTACTCATTCCACTTACAATTTACAGCCACCTCTCGGACTACCTGAATATTTATTCTCATGATTAAGGTGTTAACACACGTCCCAATTTCATCGGCCCGATCTAGGGTACCGTTCCTCCGTCCGTCCGTCTGTCTGTCTGTCTGCCTGTCTGTCCGTCTGTCATCCGGTTGTATCTCATGAATCTTAATAGTTAGAGAGTTGAAATTTTTACAGAATATGTATTTCTATTGTCGCTTTAACAACTAAAAAATTGGTAACCGGAAAGTGAAATCAAAAATATCAATCAAAATTAAGTTGCAAGATTCCACTCGAACATACATACATACATACAGTGCAAGTTAAATAAAAGCTTTTAAAAACAGATAAATAGTCAAATTGTTGTTTGCAAAGTCGGTTTACGGACGATAATTTTACGTGATAATGATAACGTAACATAAGAAAAATTTAGTGTTTTTTTATGTAGGTTTTTTTTTATTATTTTCTTTTCTTTTATATAAATCTTCTATTCGTCACTCGTTACCATAACACAAGCCCAGATGAGCGATACTATTACTAAATACTCTGTTTCCTAATGGTGAAATGACGCATGACGTCACACATCGGGAGCGGGACCCATGACGTCACACGATATTTCGTCAGACACTTTTTTGTGAAAGCAGGTGTTCCATCAATTTAATAGACTTTTCCACGTCAAAAATTGAGTGGGCCTCAAATACAACATACGGAACCTTACGAAGCCCTTCGTGCGTAAGTCCAATCGCACTTGTTCGAAATTGGACGACGAAATTGCAAGTTGGGACGTGTGTTAACACCTTTAGATAAAAACAAGGGTAAATTTATGAAACCTCTGTGTCACGTTAGGCGAATATCTGCGACGCAGATGATTGCGGGTTTGATTCCCGCCTCAAACAAGTATTTACACAACTTGTATTTTAATTAGGAAAATTTCATCTGCAGAATTACAATCCTATTCTACTATAAATGTGTATGTTTCTTACTCCTTCACGCTAAAACCACTGAACCGATTTCGATGAAACTCGGTATGTACATAGCTGGAGACCTGGATTAACAAATAAGCTACTTTTTATCCCGGATATTCCCACGGGATTGGGACTTAAGCGGGTGAATCCGCGGGTCGCAGCTAGTCACAAATAAAGTTTACAAAAAGATGTTTCAAACATAATTTATCAGTTTTTGGCGGGAACGAGTTAACAACATGTCGTGCTGCAGTTTTATTTGCATGAAACTTAGATGTAACCCGAGTTGAATTGTATAATTCTGGTGGAATATTATTCAATTTAGTTCTGTGAAAGTGCACAAGTGTAGTGAAAGTAAAAATCAGTGTCAAACATGCAGTTTTCTCGTTGCATCTCCTATTAAGGTTATGGTAAACTTGCCACCGCTTTACTATAGCCCCTGACTTGACGGACTATGACGACTTTGACTGTATTGAAACATTTATGATTTATGAAAAATCGGGACATAATTTGATGCAAAATATAACTTGACACTGGCTAAATGCACACGTGCGAAGCCATAATAAAAGAAAAAAAACATAATTTATGAATACAAAATAAAATTAAAGTAAGAACTGTTAGAACAAAGTGTGGTAGTAGAAGTATTATGTGTGAAGTTTGTTTCAACGAAGGGGGTTGTTCTAGACGTCTAGGCGAACAACTTTTGTTCTACGACTTCCGGAAATTCTTTATTTATTACTATATGGGTTTATTCCCAGTTGTTCCTTTTGACAGTCCTTCAAAGGAACTAGTGGGAAATTTTCCGCTGAACCGATTTCTATGAAACTTTTTTAATCGATTAATCGACTAAATTTACTTTACGACTTCTGCCTATGACTTCTCTGCACTCTGTGTCTGTCATTCATTATTTTGTAGCCTGTGCCTTCCTTTAATCATTAAAATCGGGTCATAATTTGATGCAAAATATAACTTGACACTGGCTAAATGCACAAGCCGTGCGAAGCCATAATTTAATAGAAAAAAAAGCCTATCCGCACAGTACAGTGACGTGACGACACGTGACCAACAGTTCCGTACCATACCGTGCCGTGACATGATATTCGTACATGTCAGTATCAGTACCGACAGCGTAGACAGAGAATAAATATAGACAAGCTACCAGCGTATACAGTGTGAGAAAGCGAATATTCAACATACCTATAAGTATATAGTTGTAAAATTGCCACTAAGCAGCAATTAACCATCACTGCACAAGTGCACACTAATTAGTATCCTCCTATCTTATAAAGCACAAGTAACACAAATTATAGTCTAACAGGATAAGAAAACAAAACTTTAATAGACACCAAACGCTTGTTTGCCACCAACAACACTGATGGCAAACAAAAAAAATCATATACCTACGCAAATAGAGACAAAAAACTTATACTTCGCTTTGCTCCCACTTACTCATTTGACAGTCAATCCTTCTCACTCTAGTAATTATTGCTATTTTAGCAGCCGGTCTATATTTATTCTCTGTCTACGCGGCGCAGTGATCGTTTAGTGTCGGTACCATGTCGCATGTCGGTACTAACACTGACATGTACGAATAGTCTTCAGGTGTTATACTTTTCCGCCTCAGTTTTCCGCATACAATTTTCTTGGAGTTATCATTCGTAGTAACTCATCGAAACATTTCCCCCCATCCTGAAGTAGTTTTTATAATCGTCAGTGTTAGCAGATAGTTTTATGTGAGTAATGAGTAATGATCGCGATCAAAGCTATACGATCGCGTTCGAGATTGAGTGTGTACTGGCTGCCTAAGGTACAAGCAATGAGTATTGATTAGTATGAGAATGAGTTAATTCCCATGGGTTTTTTCATATTATGGATTCAAGTCGTCAGACGCGCATGATTAGGGGATGAGGGGGAGCGGTTTTTATATGGAAATCTCGCCCTAATCACGCGCGCCCAACGACCTAAACTTTAGTGAATATAGACACTGCATGGACGTACCTGTGGCTAAAACGACAGTGACAGCGAAGGTAAAGCTGGGAACTGGGAACCATAGAAATTTATGTTCGTACCTTACAACCTGCTGATTGGGAAAGCATATTTGATGCAAAGTATTACTTAATACTGGCTATATGTACCGGTCGAGCGAAGCCATAATTAATTTAGAAAAAAAAAGAATACCAACTTTGACAAGTCAATTTTTTTTTACAGATATTTGACATGGTTTTTGGCGGGAACGAGTTAACAACATGTCGTGCTGCAGTTTTATTTTCATGAAACTTAGATGTAACCCGAGTTGAATTGTATAATTCTGGTGGAATGTTATTCAATTTAGTTCTGTGAAAGTGCACAAGTGTAGTGAAAGTAAAAATCAGTGTCAAACATGCAGTTTTCACGTTGCCTCCAAATCTCCTATTAAGGTTATGGTAAACTTGCCACCGCTTTACTATAACCCCTGACTTGACGGACTATGACTACTTTGACTGTATTGAAACACTTTAGGCCCGATTTATGAAAAATCGGGTCATAATTTGATGCAAAATATAAACTTGACACTGGCTAAATGCACACGTGCGAAGCCATAATAAAAGAAAAAAAAAAAGATATTTGACATATATACTCAGTGTTGCCAACTCTACGTATTTTTACGTAGATCTACGTACTTTAGGCATTTCCTGCAATCCTACGTACGCCCCCTTATTCCAAAACGAAGTTTAGGGTAGTCCGAGATGTGGATTTAAACCTTAGATTTAGATACAAATTTACTCGTGAACTATAGTCTAAGGCTTAGACTATAGTTCACGAGTAAATTTGTAGAAAATACGTAAATTCTAGGACTAAAGTGCTTAGACTCTAAGCACTTTAGTCCTAGAATTTACGTATTTTCTATCAATTTGGAAAATAACGAAACTCTTAGCTGAATGTGCATAATTTCCTTTTCATTCGCGAAAAAAAGTTATTAATATAGTAAAAATAAATTATAGGAAAAATATTATTCGTCTTTTGTCTTGTTCCGTTTATGTCATTGTAAAGAAGAAAAATAAAATTACGTTGTTCATTCACAAAATGGTTTATAAGTATTTAAAGTAGTCTAGTAAAAGTAAACTAGCATTACAAGAGTCAGTTCTAAATAATATTTTAGCAATGGGGTCTACGCATTTTTCAAAATCCTAGTTGGCAACCTATGTTGTCAAGTGGATATACGAGAAAGATAGATGCAAATAATTTACTCCAAGATTATTTATTTTTTTATGAGCGCCGGTGCGCCAGTGTCGCCGGTTCATTGACACTGCACGAGAAGCTAAAACGTAGTGTTTATATTATCCATGCGGGAACGACGTGCTGGACCAATACAATAAGCTAACGAAAGCTGACTCCACAGCTTTCAGGTGAAGCTTCCGCAGCGCCCGTCGTTCTCCTTCACTCGAAGCATCATGAAGTCCTTTGAGATCACGAGTCAGGAGTCAGGTATCCAGGAGCCAGAGATCAAACAGGAGAGAGATACAGCAGGTAACACATCTACGTAGTGCTCATAAAATATAAACAACATGATAGGAACAAATTTTATTGCTTAGTGCATATAATATTGTATTATTCCAGAAAATGGAGATAGTGAAATGATTCATCACCAAAACAAGGGTACCACTGATGATGAAGGCAATATCCTGAAGGAGGAAATCAAGTGTGAAGTAACAGGTGATGATGACAACGACAACACACAGATGTCAGACAACATTGAAAGCCACAATACACAAGTGTTGTCTAATTCTGAATGTATCAATGTATACGATGATATGATAGATATTGTTAAATCTGACATTTCGGAGATGTTAGACAATGTCGGATATGAAACCGCTCCTGCTACATCGAATGTTGCAAGGAGTCAAGCTTCATCAAATGAGGATATTCCATTGAGGAGACTTAGACCTAGAAAGAGAATCAAGCTGAATGAAGACACGGAAAGTAAGTACATAATATATTACAGACTACCTAGTTGCCCCCTTTGGTTTTACTCACATTGGGTGATCTTTCTTTGAGTATCTACGTGGTGGATTTTGCTCTAAAGTATACCACAACCTTCCCAGAAACTAGAGCTACACAATGATCAAAATAGTTTTCAATAGGTTTAGTAGTTTTTGAAGTTATATTTCTATAGGCGAAGATAAACCTGATTATTGGCGTTGTGATAGCCCATACGTAGTAGTGTGTGAAATATACAAACACATAAAAACACCTTCGATGGCCGTGGGCCTCGAATAAAATGGAATGGAATGACGGACGAACGGACAGACAAACAGACGGATGTATAACTTCTAGAAGTACAACTTTTCACGCGCGTACATAAGTACGCGCACCCATTTTTATATTTGGATTAGTAACAACAGAGCAATATACAGACAGATTTGAATTTTATAGTTTTACTAAAAGAAACCCCACTGGTGTATATATTTGTCTACAGCGGCCTAATTAGGTCAGGAGTTGGAATTGTGTGAGCAGGTTGCTTAGTTTTCCGTCCTATGATTCTCTCCTCAGCTGGAATACATGATGAAGACCGTGTACCTAGTAGTAAAGGGCTGATTACACTCCATTTTCCCCTTGCTTCCTACCTGCTATCAGTCTTGGAATCAAGATCGATCGCAGGTTCACACTTTCAATGATAATACTCTCACAGGTGGTCCTGCACTCAAGAAACGTAGACCGATCACATCAGAACACCGACGCGGGAACACCGACCCAGCAGCTGCACTTGACAACGAGGGGGACACGTTCTCCTGCCGTCAATGCAATTATAAAACTACAAATAAACATCGTTTGAAGGCACATTTAGTGACACATACCGGTGAAAAACCGTTTTCGTGCGATAAATGTAATTATAAATGTAATCGCAAGAGCAATTTAACTTACCATTTATTGACACATACTGATGAAAAACCGTTTTCGTGCGATAAATGTAATTATAAATGTAATCGCAACTACATTTTAACTAAACATTTAGTGACACATACTGATGAAAAACCGTTTTCGTGCGATAAATGTAATTATAAATGTAATCGCAACTACATTTTAACTAAACATTTATTGACACATACTGATGAAAAACTGTTTTCGTGTGATAAGTGTGATTATAAGTGTAATTATAAAAAAAGTTTAAAACGGCATTTTTTGACACATACTGGTGAATACCCGTTTTCGTGCGATAAGTGTGATTATAAGTGTAATTATAAAATCAGTTTAAAACACCATTTAATGAGACATATTGGTGAAAAACTGTTTTCGTGCGATAAGTGTGATTATAAGTGTAATTATAAAATCAGTTTAAAACACCATTTAATGAGACATATTGGTGAAAAGCTGTTTTCGTGCGATAAGTGTGATTATAAATGTAATCTCAAGTGCAATTTAATTAATCATTTATTGGCACATACCGATGAAAAACCGTTTTCATGTGATAACTGTGATTATAAGTGTAATTATAAAATCAATTTAAAAAGGCATTCTTTAACACATACTGGTGAAAAACCGTTTTGTTGCAAAAAGTGTGATAAACAATATAAAGAAAAACGCGATCTAGATAATCATATCAAGAAGATTCATGCTGGTAGCTATTGATTTATACATTGAGAACAGCTTGTGTCATTAAATTCTGTCAAACTTAAAGTCAGCTTTAATCGGACTGACAACCCAGAAAAATGGGACCTTATAATTTTAAAGTTATTATTGCTTCTACCTTTGTATCGTTTGACTAATACTGTCCTAAAACAAATATTCAAGTGTTTCTAGTACTCTCTGGTTATTTTCTATGTGTGTGCGTACTGCACGCGGCCCGGTCACCGGTTGGGTCGATCACGATCGCGCGACACAATCACACAAAAGTAGGTACGTATAGGTAAGTAGACAATAAGGTACTGCAGGTGCGGCAGTAGGTACTTAGTAGGCGTATAGCGAGGTGACCTGCATACGGACAGGTCACCTCGCTATCGTGCGAGTGTTTGCATTTGTATCAATGTCCACCGTGGATGGAGAGAGACATGCAGTGGTCGGTGCTGAACCTGGCACGCTAGCGAGGCGAGATGTTCCTAGGTCACATTCTCACATTATTGTATACACTAAAACTAGGTACTTATTTATTGTTATGTCTACTGTTCCACTGTTCAACAAAACTACTAAGTACCTACCTACTCATAAATGTAAGAAAATCAACATAACACTTATTGTTGAAAAATCAAATGTTGTTTTATTTATTTCTGTAAAAAAAAACACTGAAATTTTACTTCATGTAACGAAAAAAATCTGATGTTTTAGTTTTTGTCAGAATCGGGCACGCAACTCCTTACAGCATATTTTTGCTATCTCTCATAGATTAGGATATAGCCCTGACTGAAGGCCCACGTAAAAAATTCACTCTGTGTAAGACTAGCTGCGCTCCACTGTTTCACCGGTGTAACTCCCGATCCCATGAGAATATCGGAATAAAAAGTACCCTATGTTATTCCCAATGAATCAATTTCATCAAAATCGGTCCAGTAGTTTCGGATACGTTTCAAACAAAAAAATCTTTCCTCGTTATTATATTGGGACACTTACGACACTGCGAAAAACCTTTCATCGTATCTCTATACTGCGACGCCTTATTAAATCATTGTACCTATTATTAACTGCGATGTTACGTTACGTTACATCAAAAAACTATACTTACTGCTAACGATATTACTGCGAAGACTCGTTTAATCGAAGTCTTGTTACTGCGAACTTTACTAAAATTAATTTAAATGTAATATATGTCATGAAATATATATAAACAAAAATGAATTCATGCTGCAGCACGACGATGATTCCAACCTTAAACTCCAGATTCCCGGATGTATACTTGATATACTGCAGCATGATTGCATTTTTGTTATTAGTATAGTTGACTTATTTTATCTGTATTATTTTAGCAAAGTTCGCAGCAACAAAAGAAGTAGATTGAACAAGCCTTCGTAGAAAGGTCTTTCGCAGTAATGTCGTTAGTTTTTCGCAGTAAGAATATGTCGATTTAATAAGGCGTCGCAGTATACGATGAAAAATATATTAGAAGAAACAAAATTCGACGAAACGTTTTTGATACTGGCGTAGGTATCCTAAACCAAACACGAACATACAAATATTTAAAATCAAATATGTTTTTTTTTTTTTTTTTTCTGTGTCCATTCAGCTCTGTGACCGAACTATTGGCCCCGGATTTACGGATTTGCCAGTTTCAAGTTCTGTTGTAGTTCTTATTTCTTTGTCCAGTCAGCTCTGTGACCGAACTCTTGGTCCTTTATTTCTCTTCGTATTCGTTTTCAAAGCTCGGGTGTTTCTTTGGTATGATGTTTGTGAATAATTTAGGACCAATTTGTTAATATAAAAATTAGGGAAGCATATTATTTACAAGTAGATATTTACCGCGGAATAAAGGATCAGGAAAGCAGACGGGTAGGTATGAATTATAAAAAAATAAAATAACAAATAAATAATTATTATATAAGTACATATGAAACATAAAATATACAACAGTCAAAGTTTAATGTTATTTTCATTAATAAAAGTAGATAGCATTTTATATACAGATAGATCTTTAGACGTCAACAAGCATATTTGTTGGGAACTCAACACCTAAGGAAGCTAAATTATCATGGAATTTATTTGCATTGTTAAGTTGGCATTGAAAAAATATGTGATTGATGTCAGCCTCTTCACAACCACAAGCACAAGAGGCATCCTCTGAAATACCAATCCTGGCCAGATGAGCAGGACTGCAAACATGGCCAAGGCGCGCCCTAATCAAGATTGAGGTGGCTGTTTTATCAAGTATGATGGAATAAAACCATGGTTTTTTGCTGGTTTTCGATTGGATATTATGATAGTATTTACCCTTTTTTTTTGCACTGTCTGCCCAAGCTTTATCCCAGGATTCCTGTAGATATAGTTTGGGCTGACTCATTAGGTCATGAGGGTAGTTATTATAATGATCCACATCTCCTACATTTACAGCATCTTTAGCTAATTCGTCTGCTTTGAGATTGCCTTTAATGCCTGTGTGGCCGGGAACCCATGCAAACTCGACCACAAGCCCTCTCGTCACACACTGGTGCAACTTGTCTTTGATTTTATAAACTACTGGGAAGTGATTTTTAGTTTTGAATGGAAATCTTTGGAGAGCTGCCAAGTAGCTTTTCGAGTCGGTGAATATAACGGTGTTTGGTAGTTTCATCAACAGAATATATTCTATAGACTTTAGTACGCCTAGACACTCTCCTGTGAACACAGAGGATTGGGGAGGTAATTTAGTTTTTTGCACTATATTAAATTGTTGGTGATAAACGCCCACACCAACGCATCCATCAATAGAAAGTTTAGATGCATCACAAAAAATAAAATGCCAATTTGCCCATCTGGAGTTTGCAGAGACCTTAAATACTTCTTGAGCACAAATACTCTTTTTATCAACATCCACACTGTCATGCACACCAGGAGACAAAATCAGGGCTTCATAGGAGATGGTAAAAACCGGGAGGCAAGAGGAACGATGAGTAGGTGCCTCTATGGACAAAAACTTTTGCATACTCTTAACTAGACAAGGTAATTGCTTATGAGCCCAATAACTGAGGTGGATCTCTTTTAATAAGTCATTAATTTTTGATATAATTGGGTGGTTGGAAAATTGTAAAGTATGGTATAAAAACCTGTCACAAAGATATTGACGTCTCAGAGTTAATGGTGGGTCAGAGCATTCAACTTGTAAGGCATTAATAGGGCTGGATTTCATTGCTCCAGTGACCACCCTCAAGGCCTTTGACTGGATACCATCCAACTTCCCCAAAGCCGCCTGACTACAAGGCTCCAACAAGAAAGTTCCGTAGTCCAGAACACTTCTAATTAGAGCATTATAGATCAGCTTTAAGGAATATGGATGAGCACCCCACCAAACACCCGAAAGACATCTCAGTAAGTTGATAGTACGCTCACATTTGCCACTGATATATTCAATATGAGGGATCCCAGTTAGTTTTTGATCTAAAATGACACCTAGAAACTTGGCTTGTGCATCTACCGGTAATGGCATACTATTGTATTTAACGGTTATCGGAGGTGGTAGCCTTTTTCTAGTAAAAAGGACCACGGTACACTTAGGTACCGAAAGTTCTAATCCATTGGAATCCATCCAGACCTTTAGATGACATAATGCATTAGTCAAATCTTCACATGCATCATTTATATGTTTGTTAGATGTGTACAAAACTATATCATCAGCATATTGTAAAATATTAGCAGTACCCTGGAGAGACGCCTCTAAATCACTCGTATAAATGTTATACAGTAAAGGACTTAATACTGAGCCTTGTGGTAAACCCTTCCATAAAACTCGAGATGATGATCCTATTTTAATTAATCTTCCCGATAAGATGTTAATGATAAAATTGACAAGTAAAATAGGAACCTGTAAGGCCATTAATTTATTTTTTAAGATGGGTAAAATAACGTTATCGTAGGCTGATTTGATATCTAAAAATGAAGCAGTTAACGAATTATTCCGTGACATCGCAATTCGTATATCAGTGATGAGTACCCCGATGTTATCAATAGTGCCTTTACCCTTGCGAAACCCATACTGAGAGTTAGAAAGAAGCTTATTATGTTCAATATACCATTCTAATCGATTTTTTACTAAGTGTTCCGCTATTTTTGCTATTACAGAGGACAATGCAATAGGACGGTAAGATGTAATGTCCGAGGGGTCTTTATTCGGTTTCAAAATTGGCAACACTAATTGAGATTTCCACGACTTTGGAACGTTACCTGTCAACATGACATTATTAACCAATTGTAAATAATATTTTAGGCTATTGTCGCTAAGTTTGGAAAAGAAAATGTATGGAATGTTATCCTCTCCAGGAGCTGAATCCCGAAGATAAGACAATACTCCTTTAAGTTCTTCAAAGGAGAACGGGGCATTGAGACCGGATACGTTTGTGTCAGGTGGTAAATTACGTGGGTGTATAAGTTCCTCTTCAGGGACAAAAGGTGGTGCCAAACGGTCAAGAAATTCTGGACTACGGGATGGTGGAATCGTGGAGAAACTGGAGTCTGACATAGCACAACTGTATCTCTTAAGATTATTCCATACTACACTGGATGGTGTATTAGGAGAAATACTTGAGCAAAAACTTCGCCAGCCTAAGACACGTTTTTCTTTATATAATTTTTTTGTGCTATTCATGACTTCCATTAAATGTTCAAAGTTATTATTAGTCATTTCCTGGTTATATTTCTTCTCTGCCTCTTTCCTAGCCTTAGCTGCCTGGGTACATTCAGAATCCCACCAGGGGGGTGACCGAATGCCTCGAGAATGATTTTTCACTGGAAAAACTGAGTCTGCTGAATCTATTATTAGTTTAACTAAGGAATTAGAACAGGTTTCCTCATTTGAACCATCAATAGATGGTAGATTATTTAAGTTTTTGTCAACATTCTCAGTGAACATGTTCCAATTACTAGTGTCTGAATATTTATACTTTCTAGTGCTTTTAAATGTATTGTTTAATGATTCCTGACTGATTGTAGGTAAACTGATGATAATTGGGTAGTGATCACTGCCATGAGTTGAAGATAGTCTGTGCCAGGATAATTTGGATGCTAAGTTTGGAGTGGAAATAGCCAAATCTATAACACTTTTGCCTTCAGTAGGACTTGTCCGTCGAGTGGCTACACCAGTGTTAAGTATGCAAAGATTTTGCTCGTCCAAAATATCTAAGAGTAGCCTTCCATATGAATAAGTTCGGGAACTACCCCAAGCAACATGCTGTGCATTGAAGTCACCAACAATAAGAAACGGTTTAGAAATCACTAATAGAATATTATGTAGTTCTTGAAAAATAGAAGCAGAAGGATCCGGTATATAAATGGATAGTATACATATATTATTTACAATAATAGCTATCAAAGAAAAAGTATCACTGTGGGAAGGAAGAGGAAATGGAGTGTAAGAGATAGAATTGTGAATGAGTAGGGCGTTTCCAGCATACCTATCTTGTCTGTCGACACGGAGACAAGAGTACCCATTCACTTTGAATGTGGAACCTGGTTCAAGCCAGGTCTCACATAAAGCAATAAATGCTGGATTATGTTTATTTATTAAATAAGTTAGCTCATTTCTTTTATTGCGTACACTGTGACAGTTCCACTGTAGAATGCTGTTCATTGGATTTTGATCCATGATTAGCAAAGGAGTTAGTTATAGATTCAATTATTGTGGCAGCGTGGTCCGGTTTTATAAGATTGGATTGACAGAGAGAGTTGATAAGATTAGTTATAATTTGAATAACATTAAGAGGATCACTTTCATTGTTGCTTGATGACTTCAAAGCACAGCCATTAGCGGGTGCAGGCATATCATAATCCCTAATTAGTGCCTGGTGTGCAGCATGATTATATTGATGAGTATAAGAGGGTTTGTAAGAAGATCTGGGTTTTAATGTTACTGTTTTTTTATAGGAAGTAGAAGGACTAAGAACTGTACGGTTAGCATTGGAAATAATATTGTGTTCATATCTAGGGACTGCCTTAGCGTTGAGAACATCTACATAAGACCTATGGACAGGTGGATGTAATTTAGTGGCCTCTAAATACGATATACAGCTATTTGCCATTGTTTGTTTAATAGCTTTTTGTCTAGACAATTCTGGACAAGATTTGCTTGTTGCGAAATGCAGACCAGAGCAAAGGCAACAAGATGCACTTTCCTCTTCAGTTCTGCAATTTAGCCCATCATGATCTTGGCCACATTTATAACAGCGAGGCTTAGACCTGCACTGTGTTTTAGTATGGCCGAACCGGCAGCAGCTGTAACATTGTATTGTTGGGAAGGTGTACAGTTCAACAGGTATAGCATTGTAGCAAATGTAAATTCTCTTTGGTAAAGCTTGTCCATCAAATGTCAACACAACAGACTGAGAAGGCTTCCATGTAGGAGTATTATCAACAATAACTTTGTAATTTAACCGTCTAGCTTTCAGTATCTTACCACAACCTATAGGCAAATTGACATTTTCCAAAATTTCATCTATTGACCAATCCGATGGTATACCTTTCACTATTCCTATACGAGTAACATTAAAAGATGGTATGAAGGCTTTGAATTTATGTTCGGTTAAGAAAGGGTGTTTTAAAAAGTTATTAGCATCAGTATGAGTCGAGAAAGAGAGGGACATTCGGTTGCGTCCAACTCTTTTTATGCTACCATTAATAATATTATTAAAATTGTATTTTTTAACAAACCTCCCAAATGCCATGGGATGCAATGTATAGCCATCATTATTATCTACAACTTTTTGAACATGGACTATATAAGGACTGCTGTCTGATGGTTCATACTCTGTGCGGCCAACAAAAATAGGGTGTGGTTGAGGCTGATCGACTGTCATAGGGGCAGATGTGGATGTGGTTGCGACCGGGGAGACAACAACGCCTGCTTGAGCAGGAGCTGCTATCATTGACTGTTCATGATTGTTAGCATTCTTACTTGATTTTTCTTGAATAGTATCACTATCAGAGTTGCAATTGCAAATAAATTCATGCTTAGCTTCCAAATCTTTGGCTTTACAGAATTTTCGTTTGCGTTTGTTACAAGTTTTGCAATTTTTTTTATGCGGTTTAGCGCGTTTAAGCGATTTGGTGGTGGATTCTGAGACAGCCAACATGCCCCGCCTGAAGTACGATGATCCATCAGATTCCATCCCGGATTCATTCGTGGATGAAACCGTGACATTATATGCTACTGCGGGAGGACTATGGCCAGAGCCAGGGTCCTCCACTTTGCCGCCGCCGCCGGGGTCCGGCGGCCTCATCGTATTTACAACTATATATACTTAAAAAAAACTTACCTACTCGTCGATATATACAAACTACACTAAAAATATATACAAAATAAACCTTCCTGACCAGTTTTAACTCAATTAATTAATTTTAAAAATTTTAGCTTTGAAGATCCCGCCTTTTCGCTCCGAATGCTTCCCGCCTTTTCCAAATATGTTTTATTAATTCCTGTATAATCGCTAAGTTCACTTCATTTAGGTGGGTTTAAATAGATTACAGCAGGTCGGCTATATGATAAGTACCTCCTTGACAAGAAAAAAACTAAACTTTTCAGCTTCTGAGTACAAATAAAATTAATAGTTCGGTCACAGAGCTGACTGGACACAGAAAAAAAAAAATTAATAGTTTAATAAAACTTTTTCATCGTAGTCTTCGTATTTTTTTTTTTTTTTCTTTTGTCCGGTCAGCTCTGTGACCGAACATTTTTGGCCTTCCTTCCAACAGTTGCCAGTGTCAAGTACTTCATTCTTCCTTATTGTGTTGTTTTTTTTTTATTTATTTACTTTTTTTTAATGTGTTTAAAATTAGGGAAACGTATTACAATAACGAAATAAGGAGCTATGTACAAAAATAATAATAAACGGAATTTGGGAAAATAATGGATAGGATCAGGAAAGTAGGATAATGGTAGATAAACTTAAATATTAGATTTAATATACATAAAATAAATAAAATGGATAAATATACCATAAAACCTCAAAGTTTAATATTATTATCAGATAAATACGTAGATAAAGTTTTATATATAGAGGGATCATTTGATGCCAACAAACACGGGACATTGGTTGGAAGCTCAACATGCAAGGACAAAAGGCTTTCATACAGTTTAACACTATCATTTAGATAGCAGCCAAGAATCACGTGGTTAATATCAGCCTCATCACAACCACAAGCACATGAGGCATTCTCTGTAATACCAATCCTGGCCAAATGAGCAGGACTACAAACATGACCAAGACGCGCCCTAATCAAAATTGAGGTAGCTGTCTTATCAAGTCTAATGCGATAAAACCAAGGTTTTTTATTAGTTTTCGGTTTAATGTTAAAAAAGTATTTGCCCTTTTTCTTTGCACTGACTGCCCACACTTTATCCCAGGATTCCTGTAGATGAAGTGTAGGCTGACTCATTAAGTCATCAGGATTATTTATAAAGCGATCCATATCTCCTACATTTACAGCATCTTTGGCCAATTCATCCGCTCTGAGATTGCCCTTAATGCCTGTGTGGCCAGGAACCCATGCAAATTCGACCGCAAGCCCTTTTGTCACACACTCATGCAACTTGTCTCTTATTTTAAAAACTGAAGGGAAGTGATTTTTGGTTTTGAAAGGAAATCTTTGAAGAGCTGCCAAGCAGCTTTTTGAGTCAGTGAATATGACGGTGTTTGGGAGTTTCATCAAAAGAATATATTCAATCGACTTTAGTACGCCTTCACACTCTCCAGTGAATACAGATGATTGAGGAGGTAGTTTAGTTTTTTGTACTATGTTATATTGTTGGTGATAAACACCCACACCAACACATCCATCAATAGAAAGTTTAGATGCATCACAAAAAATAAAATGCCAATTTGGCCATCTGGAGTTTGCAGAGATCTTGAAGGCTTCTTGAGCACAAATACTATATTTATTAACGTCCACACTATCGTGCACACAAGGAGACAAAATTAAGGCTTCGTAGGAAGTGCTAAATAACGGGAGGCAAGGGGAACGATGAGTAGGTGCCTCAATGGACAAAAACTTTTGCATACTCCTAACTAAACAAGGTAATTGCTTATGAGCCCAATAACTGAGATGGCTACATTCTAATAGGTTATTGATTTTTGAAATAACTGGATGGTCAGAAAATCGTAAAGCACGGTATAAAAATCTGTCACATAGATATTGACGTCTCAAAGCTAATGGTGGGTCAGAGCATTCGACCTGTAAGGCATTAATAGGGCTGGATTTCATCGCTCCAGTGACTACCCTCAGGGCCCTTGACTGAATACTATCCAACTTCCCCAAAGCCGCCTGACTACAAGGCTCCAACAAAAATGTTCCATAATCTAGAACACTTCGAATTAGAGCGTTGTAGACCAGCTTCAGGGAATACGGATGAGCACCCCACCAAACACCCGAAAGGCAACGGAGCAAGTTGATACTGCGTTCACACTTCGTACTAATATACTCAACATGAGGAAGACCTGTGAGTTTTTCATCCAGTATGATGCCTAAAAATTTAGCCCGAGTGCTGACCGGTAATGGATCATTATTATATTTGACAGTTACAGGAGGCGGTAACCTCTTTCTAGTAAAAAGCACTGCGGAACATTTGGATACTGACAACTGTAGCCCACTGTTATCCATCCATTGACCTAGCCGTGTTAAAGCGTTCGTCAGATTGTCACAGGCGTCATTTACAAGTTTATCCGAGCAATATAAGACTACATCATCAGCATACTGGAGTATATTACAAATTCCGCTCAGAGATCTTTCTAGGTCGTAGGTATAAATGCTATAAAGTAACGGACTTAATACCGAGCCCTGCGGTAATCCTTTCCATAGCATCCGAGATGTAGATCCTAACTTTATTAACCTTCCTGACATTATGTTAATAATAAAATTAATAAGTATGGGTGATACATTTAAATTTTGAAGTTTGTTTTTTAAAATTGGTAAAAGGACATTGTCATAGGCAGATTTAAAATCAAGAAAAGAAGCGGCAAGGGACCTCTCTCGAGAAAATGCTAAGCGTATATCTGTTAAAAGGATACTAACACTGTCAATGGTACCTTTTCCCTTGCGGAATCCAAACTGGGAATCAGACAATAAGTTGTTGTGTTCTATAAACCACTCTAATCTATTTTTCACTAAATGTTCAGCAATTTTAGCTATCACTGGGGACATGGCAATAGGGCGGTATGAAGTAACATCTGACGGATTTTTATTTGGTTTTAAAATTGGTAATATTATCTGTGATTTCCACGAGTCTGGAACGTTGCCTGTCAAAATGACAGCGTTTATTATTTGTAAATAGTACTGCAAGCTTTTATCGCCTAACCTAGAAATAAAAATGTAAGGAATGCCATCTTCTCCCGGAGCTGAATCACGAAGATTCGATAGCACTCCCTTGAGCTCTTCAAGGGAAAAGGGACCATTAAGGTCAGTTTGTGGAATATGTGTTGGCAAAGCATGAGGAATCGATAAAATCTCCTCCGGAACAAAAGGCGGTGCAAGATGGTCTAAAAACTCTGAGCTACGCGAAGGTGGAAGAGTGGAAAAACTGGAATCTGACATCGCACACTTGTACCGTTTCATGTTATTCCATACTACACTGGGTGGAGTGTCAGGAGAAATACTAGCGCAGAAACTTCTCCATCCCGTGACGCGTTTTTCTTTAAATAATTTCTTCGTGTTTTTCATGGTTTCAATTAAATTATTAAAATTTTCATCAGTCATTTCTGAATTATAAGCCAACTCTGCCTGTTTTCTAATCCTAACCGCCTGAGTACACTCCTTGTCCCACCAAGGAGGCGAAGGAATGTTATTTGATTTCTTTTTAACTGGGAATACTCTATCTGCCGAATCTGTTATCAATTGAGTAAAAGCATTAGAGCACACTTCCTCAGTTGTGTTCAATAAAGATGGTAAGTTACCTATATTGTTTTCAATATGTTCCCTAAATACCTTCCAGTTACTTTTATCATAATATTTATATTTTCTAGTACTTGTGGATGGTGGTGATACACTATTGTTCCTATTGGAGGGAGATCTAATTATTATTGGAAAGTGGTCACTGCCATGTGAAGAAGAAAGCCTGTACCAAGACAATTTTGATGCTAAATTTGGAGTTGTTATTGCTAAGTCTATTGCACTTTTACCTTCTCTCGGGTTTGTGCGCCGAGTGGCTACACCTGTGTTAAGAACGCAAAGGTTTTGCTCATCTAAAATATTCATAAGAGCATTACCATAGGAGTTTGATGAGGAACTTCCCCATGAGACGTGCTGTGCATTGAAGTCACCAACAACAATAAACGGTTTAGGAATAAATAGTAATATATTATATAGCTCTTGAAAAATAGAAACAGAAGGATGAGGTATATAAATAGATATAATACATATATTATTTATAATAACAGCTATCATAGAAAAAGTATCACTGTGCGAAGGAAGAGTAAAAGGAGTAAAAGAGATAGAATTGTGAATGAGGAGGGCGTTTCCAGCGTATCTGTCTTGTCTGTCAACGCGGAGACAGGAGTACCCATTCACTTTGAATGTGGAACCTGGCTCAAGCCAGGTCTCACATAAAGCAATTAAAGATGGTTTGTATTTATTAAGTAAGTAAGTAAGTTCACTTTTTCTACTGCGAACACTGCGACAGTTCCATTGTAGTAGACTGTCGATTGGACTTTGAGCCATTATTAATAAATGTTTTAGTGATTGATTCGATTATTGTAGCAGCGTGGTTCGGTTCTATTAGGTTAGATTGAGAGAGAGAATTTATAAGGTTAGTAATAATCTGAATGACATCAAGAGAATTATTGCCATTGTTGTTTGGTGACTTCAATGCACAACCATCAGC
Organism: Idaea straminata; assembly: GCA_951213275.1. Taxonomy (NCBI): domain Eukaryota; kingdom Metazoa; phylum Arthropoda; class Insecta; order Lepidoptera; family Geometridae; genus Idaea; species Idaea straminata. Next base: position 2,988,988 of record OX577872.1, read on the forward strand.
AGAGGCAGGCATGTCATAGTCCTTTATAAGAGACTGGTGTGCAGCACGGTCATATTGATGTGAGTTAGATGACTTGTAGGGTGATCGGGGTTTTAAAGTTACAGTTTTTCTATAGGAAGTGGAAGGACTGGCTAAGTGTTGATTATTTTGGGTACTATTTTGCTCAAACCGAGTGACCATTTTACCATTAAGAACATCAGCATATGATTTAGTAACAACTGGATGAAACTTACTTGCTTCTGCATATGAAACACAACTCTCTGCCATTGTCTTTTTTATTGCCCTTTGCCTAGATAATTCTGGACAAGATTTACTAGTTGCAAAATGTGACCCAGAGCATAGGCAACAAGATGCACTATCCTCCTCAATATTACAATTTGTTCCATCATGTGCTTGGCCACATTTGTAACAGCGAGGTTTAGACCTACACTGTGTTTTGGTGTGACCAAACCTGCAGCAGCTGTAGCACTGAATCGTGGGGTAAGTATAAAGTTCTACCGGCAAAGCATTATAGCAAATAAATATTCTTTTTGGCAAAACCTGGCCATCGAATGTGAGCACGACTGACTGTGATGGTTTCCAAGTAGGGGTGTTATCAACAATCACTTTATAATTAAGCCTCCTAATTTTTAATATCTTGCCACATCCAATAGGCAAATTGACATTTCCCAAAATCTCAACGTCTGACCAATCGGATGGTATACCTTTAACTATACCTATCCGTGTAACATTGAAAGTAGGTATAAATGCTTTAAATTTATGGTCTATTATACTGCATTGTGTTATAAAACTATTTGCATCAGTGTGTGACGAAAAGGAAAGAGTCATCCTGTTACGACCTATCTTTTTAACACTACCAAGAATTATATTACTAAAATTATTACGCTGTAAAAATCTGCCAAAGGTGATTGGGTGAAGTGTATACCCATCATTAGGTGCTGAATCTCTCTGGACATGAACGATGTAAGGGCTACTATCAGTAGATTCATATTGAGTACGTCCAATAAAGGGACGCGGTTTTTCACTACCTAATTCCATCGCATCAGAGGGCGCTGGTGTCAGTGGCGGTGCCGGTGTGGATGTGGTTGCGACTGAAGTAATGTCTGCTGGAGGTGCCATCGGTCTAGTTTCAGGGTAGGTACTTACGTGTTTCTTAACTACTCTCTCCTCGATAGTGTCGTTATCTGAGTTACAATTGCAAACATAGTCACTGTTAGCTTCAATGTCTTTATTTTTAATAAACTTACGTTTGCGTTTATTACAGGTTTTGCAGTTTTTCTTGTGTGGTTTTGCACGTTTCAATGATTTCGAAGAGTCCAATCCAACCAATGTCCCCCGTTTGAGGTAAAAAGATCCATCTGATTCCATGCCAGATTCATTCGTGGATGATACTGTGACGTTATAACCTACTGCAGGAGAACCCTGACCCTGGTCAAGGTCCTCCCTGCTACCGACGCCGCCGCCGGGGTCCGGCGGCTTCATTGTATTTACACCTATATACTTAAATTTAAGACTTACCTACACGTAGATATATACAGATACACTAAAGACTTAAAATATATACAAAAATAACTTTCCTGACCACTATTTGATCAATAAAATTAATTTCTAAAAAATTATCTTGAAAATCCCGCCTATTCGCACCGAACGCTTCCCGCCTTTTTTTTTCGTCTTCGTATTTGTAAATAATACACACAAGAAGCCCTTTAAAACGCTATCTGAGGTCGAGTAGCTTGCTACGAAAAAGCTTAACGATGAATCGACTAAATTCATTTTAGGATATTTTTTGTAGTCTGTGGCTAGAATGACAGTGACTGTCAGTCTTGACAGATAAGTAGATTGCAGAAAAAAGGCGGGAAGCATTCGGAGCGAAAAGGCGGGATCTTCAAAGCTAAAATTTTTAAAATTAATTAATTGAGTTAAAAGTGGTCAGGAAGGTTTATTTTGTATATATTTTTAGTGTAGTTTGTATATATCGACGAGTAGGTAAGTTATTTTTAAGTATATATAGTTGTAAATACGATGAGGCCGCCGGACCCCGGCGGCGGCGGCAAAGTGGAGGACCCTGGCTCTGGCCATAGTCCTCCCGCAGTAGCATATAATGTCACGGTTTCATCCACGAATGAATCCGGGATGGAATCTGATGGATCATCGTACTTCAGGCGGGGCATGTTGGCTGTCTCAGAATCCACCACCAAATCGCTTAAACGCGCTAAACCGCATAAAAAAAATTGCAAAACTTGTAACAAACGCAAACGAAAATTCTGTAAAGCCAAAGATTTGGAAGCTAAGCATGAATTTATTTGCAATTGCAACTCTGATAGTGATACTATTCAAGAAAAATCAAGTAAGAATGCTAACAATCATGAACAGTCAATGATAGCAGCTCCTGCTCAAGCAGGCGTTGTTGTCTCCCCGGTCGCAACCACATCCACATCTGCCCCTATGACAGTCGATCAGCCTCAACCACACCCTATTTTTGTTGGCCGCACAGAGTATGAACCATCAGACAGCAGTCCTTATATAGTCCATGTTCAAAAAGTTGTAGATAATAATGATGGCTATACATTGCATCCCATGGCATTTGGGAGGTTTGTTAAAAAATACAATTTTAATAATATTATTAATGGTAGCATAAAAAGAGTTGGACGCAACCGAATGTCCCTCTCTTTCTCGACTCATACTGATGCTAATAACTTTTTAAAACACCCTTTCTTAACCGAACATAAATTCAAAGCCTTCATACCATCTTTTAATGTTACTCGTATAGGAATAGTGAAAGGTATACCATCGGATTGGTCAATAGATGAAATTTTGGAAAATGTCAATTTGCCTATAGGTTGTGGTAAGATACTGAAAGCTAGACGGTTAAATTACAAAGTTATTGTTGATAATACTCCTACATGGAAGCCTTCTCAGTCTGTTGTGTTGACATTTGATGGACAAGCTTTACCAAAGAGAATTTACATTTGCTACAATGCTATACCTGTTGAACTGTACACCTTCCCAACAATACAATGTTACAGCTGCTGCCGGTTCGGCCATACTAAAACACAGTGCAGGTCTAAGCCTCGCTGTTATAAATGTGGCCAAGATCATGATGGGCTAAATTGCAGAACTGAAGAGGAAAGTGCATCTTGTTGCCTTTGCTCTGGTCTGCATTTCGCAACAAGCAAATCTTGTCCAGAATTGTCTAGACAAAAAGCTATTAAACAAACAATGGCAAATAGCTGTATATCGTATTTAGAGGCCACTAAATTACATCCACCTGTCCATAGGTCTTATGTAGATGTTCTCAACGCTAAGGCAGTCCCTAGATATGAACACAATATTATTTCCAATGCTAACCGTACAGTTCTTAGTCCTTCTACTTCCTATAAAAAAACAGTAACATTAAAACCCAGATCTTCTTACAAACCCTCTTATACTCATCAATATAATCATGCTGCACACCAGGCACTAATTAGGGATTATGATATGCCTGCACCCGCTAATGGCTGTGCTTTGAAGTCATCAAGCAACAATGAAAGTGATCCTCTTAATGTTATTCAAATTATAACTAATCTTATCAACTCTCTCTGTCAATCCAATCTTATAAAACCGGACCACGCTGCCACAATAATTGAATCTATAACTAACTCCTTTGCTAATCATGGATCAAAATCCAATGAACAGCATTCTACAGTGGAACTGTCACAGTGTACGCAATAAAAGAAATGAGCTAACTTATTTAATAAATAAACATAATCCAGCACTTATTGCTTTATGTGAGACCTGGCTTGAACCAGGTTCCACATTCAAAGTGAATGGGTACTCTTGTCTCCGTGTCGACAGACAAGATAGGTATGCTGGAAACGCCCTACTCATTCACAATTCTATCTCTTACACTCCATTTCCTCTTCCTTCCCACAGTGATACTTTTTCTTTGATAGCTATTATTGTAAATAATATATGTATACTATCCATTTATATACCTGATCCTTCTGCTTCTATTTTTCAAGAACTACATAATATTCTATTAGTGATTTCTAAACCGTTTCTTATTGTTGGTGACTTCAATGCACAGCATGTTGCTTGGGGTAGTTCCCGAACTTATTCATATGGTAGGCTACTCTTAGATATTTTGGACGAGCAAAATCTTTGCATACTTAACACTGGTGTAGCCACTCGACGGACAAGTCCTACTGAAGGCAAAAGTGTTATAGATTTGGCTATTTCCACTCCAAACTTAGCATCCAAATTATCCTGGCACAGACTATCTTCAACTCATGGCAGTGATCACTACCCAATTATCATCAGTTTACCTACAATCAGTCAGGAATCATTAAACAATACATTTAAAAGCACTAGAAAGTATAAATATTCAGACACTAGTAATTGGAACATGTTCACTGAGAATGTTGACAAAAACTTAAATAATCTACCATCTATTGATGGTTCAAATGAGGAAACCTGTTCTAATTCCTTAGTTAAACTAATAATAGATTCAGCAGACTCAGTTTTTCCAGTGAAAAATCATTCTCGAGGCATTCGGTCACCCCCCTGGTGGGATTCTGAATGTACCCAGGCAGCTAAGGCTAGGAAAGAGGCAGAGAAGAAATATAACCAGGAAATGACTAATAATAACTTTGAACATTTAATGGAAGTCATGAATAGCACAAAAAAATTATATAAAGAAAAACGTGTCTTAGGCTGGCGAAGTTTTTGCTCAAGTATTTCTCCTAATACACCATCCAGTGTAGTATGGAATAATCTTAAGAGATACAGATGTGCTATGTCAGACTCCAGTTTCTCCACGATTCCACCATCCCGTAGTCCAGAATTTCTTGACCGTTTGGCACCACCTTTTGTCCCTGAAGAGGAACTTATACACCCACGTAATTTACCACCTGACACAAACGTATCCGGTCTCAATGCCCCGTTCTCCTTTGAAGAACTTAAAGGAGTATTGTCTAATCTTCGGGATTCAGCTCCTGGAGAGGATAACATTCCATACATTTTCTTTTCCAAACTTAGCGACAATAGCCTAAAATATTATTTACAATTGGTTAATAATGTCATGTTGACAGGTAACGTTCCAAAATCGTGGAAATCTCAATTAGTGTTGCCAATTTTGAAACCGAATAAAGACCCCTCGGACATTACATCTTACCGTCCTATTGCATTGTCCTCTGTAATAGCAAAAATAGCGGAACACTTAGTAAAAAATCGATTAGAATGGTATATTGAACATAATAAGCTTCTTTCTAACTCTCAGTATGGGTTTCGCAAGGGTAAAGGCACTATTGATAACATCGGGGTACTCATCACTGATATACGAATTGCGATGTCACGGAATAATTCGTTAACTGCTTCATTTTTAGATATCAAATCAGCCTACGATAACGTTATTTTACCCATCTTAAAAAATAAATTAATGGCCTTACAGGTTCCTATTTTACTTGTCAATTTTATCATTAACATCTTATCGGGAAGATTAATTAAAATAGGATCATCATCTCGAGTTTTATGGAAGGGTTTACCACAAGGCTCAGTATTAAGTCCTTTACTGTATAACATTTATACGAGTGATTTAGAGGCGTCTCTCCAGGGTACTGCTAATATTTTACAATATGCTGATGATATAGTTTTGTACACATCTAACAAACATATAAATGATGCATGTGAAGATTTGACTAATGCATTATGTCATCTAAAGGTCTGGATGGATTCCAATGGATTAGAACTTTCGGTACCTAAGTGTACCGTGGTCCTTTTTACTAGAAAAAGGCTACCACCTCCGATAACCGTTAAATACAATAGTATGCCATTACCGGTAGATGCACAAGCCAAGTTTCTAGGTGTCATTTTAGATCAAAAACTAACTGGGATCCCTCATATTGAATATATCAGTGGCAAATGTGAGCGTACTATCAACTTACTGAGATGTCTTTCGGGTGTTTGGTGGGGTGCTCATCCATATTCCTTAAAGCTGATCTATAATGCTCTAATTAGAAGTGTTCTGGACTATGGAACTTTCTTATTGGAGCCTTGTAGTCAGGCGGCTTTGGGGAAGTTGGATGGTATCCAGTCAAAGGCCTTGAGGGTGGTCACTGGAGCAATGAAATCCAGCCCTATTAATGCCTTACAAGTTGAATGCTCTGACCCACCATTAACTCTGAGACGTCAATATCTTTGTGACAGGTTTTTATACCGTACTTTACAATTTTCCAACCACCCAATTATATCAAAAATTAATGACTTATTAAAAGAGATCCACCTCAGTTATTGGGCTCATAAGCAATTACCTTGTCTAGTTAAGAGTATGCAAAAGTTTTTGTCCATAGAGGCACCTACTCATCGTTCCTCTTGCCTCCCGGTTTTTACCATCTCCTATGAAGCCCTGATTTTGTCTCCTGGTGTGCATGACAGTGTGGATGTTGATAAAAAGAGTATTTGTGCTCAAGAAGTATTTAAGGTCTCTGCAAACTCCAGATGGGCAAATTGGCATTTTATTTTTTGTGATGCATCTAAACTTTCTATTGATGGATGCGTTGGTGTGGGCGTTTATCACCAACAATTTAATATAGTGCAAAAAACTAAATTACCTCCCCAATCCTCTGTGTTCACAGGAGAGTGTCTAGGCGTACTAAAGTCTATAGAATATATTCTGTTGATGAAACTACCAAACACCGTTATATTCACCGACTCGAAAAGCTGCTTGGCAGCTCTCCAAAGATTTCCATTCAAAACTAAAAATCACTTCCCAGTAGTTTATAAAATCAAAGACAAGTTGCACCAGTGTGTGACGAGAGGGCTTGTGGTCGAGTTTGCATGGGTTCCTGGCCACACAGGCATTAAAGGCAATCTCAAAGCAGACGAATTAGCTAAAGATGCTGTAAATGTAGGAGATGTGGATCATTATAATAACTACCCTCATGACCTAATGAGTCAGCCCAAACTATATCTACAGGAATCCTGGGATAAAGCTTGGGCAGACAGTGCAAAAAAAAAGGGTAAATACTATCATAATATCCAATCGAAAACCAGCAAAAAACCATGGTTTTATTCCATCGTACTTGATAAAACAGCCACCTCAATCTTGATTAGGGCGCGCCTTGGCCATGTTTGCAGTCCTGCTCATCTGGCCAGGATTGGTATTTCAGAGGATGCCTCTTGTGCTTGTGGTTGTGAAGAGGCTGACATCAATCACATATTTTTTCAATGCCAACTTAACAATGCAAATAAATTCTATGATGATTTAGCTTCCTTAGGTGTTGAGTTCCCAACAAATATTCCCTGCTTGTTGACGTCTAAAGATCTATCTGTATATAAAATACTATCTACTTTTATTAATGAAAATAACATTAAACTTTGACTGTTGTATATTTTATGTTTCATATGTAAGTACTTACTTATATAATAATTATTTATTTGTTTATTTTATTTTTTTATAATTCATACCTACCCGTCTGCTTTCCTGATCCTTTCCATTTTCCAAATTCCGCGGTAAATATCTACTTGTAAATAATATGCTTCCCTAATTTTTATATTAACAAATTGGTCCTAAATAATTCACAAACATCATACCAAAGAAACACCCGAGCTTTGAAAACGAATACGAAGAGAAATAAAGGACCAAGAGTTCGGTCACAGAGCTGACTGGACAAAGAAACAAGAACTACAACAGAACTTGAAACTGGCAAATCCGTAAATCCGGGGCCAATAGTTCGGTCACAGAGCTGACTGGACACAGAAAAAAAAAAAAGTAGATTGCAATTTAGTACAGCTGTGTGTTTATGTTTACTGTTCAACCGACCATAAGACCAATATAACAAGTGGATCCTCTATTCCTCCACCGCACACCACGATATACACCGTACAATTGCTACACAAAACTTGACTTCCACACCACCACCAGTATTTGGCTAAATTGCGGCTTTTTGGCGTGCAGAAGCCACTAATTAAGAAGAAGAAGAAGAAGTGTTTATATTTATGAGTATTTTCACAATAATTCTGGGCGAACTGGGTATGTATGGATGCCTTCTAACATGTAATTATAATCGCCGAGTGTATCGAGCATGTGTAGTCACTGAACTTAAAACGTCGCGTCGCTGTACATCAATAACGTTTTCTTTGTCCATGTTGACTTCTTAGAGCGTGTTTGGTCACATTAGCTAATTTAACAGAAAAGCATTTTGAATGCCGGTACATTGACACTGCGCCGTAAGCCAACGACGCGCTGGACCGGTGGATACGGAACCACCCCACCTACCCTTCATAGGTGTTCCTATCACATATGAAGGTTGTGCGGTCAGTTGAAGTTTCCGCAGCGTCCTTCACTCGAAGCATCATGGAGTTCTTTGAGATCACAAGTCAGGAGTCAGGTATCCAGGAGCCAGAGATCAAACAGGAGAGAGATACAGCAGGTAACACATCTACGTAGTGCTCATAAATATAAACAACATGATAGGAACAAATTTTATTGCTCAGTGCATATAATATTGTATTATTCCAGAAAATGGAGATAGTGAAATGATTCATCACCAAAACAAGGGTACCACTGATGATGAAGGCAATATCCTGAAGGAGGAAATCAAGTGTGAAGTAACAAGTGACGATGACAACGACAACACACAGATGTCAGACAACATTGAAAGCCACAATACACAAGTGTTGTCTAATTCTGAATGTATCAATGTATACGATGATATGATAGATATTGTTAAATCTGACATTTCGGAGATGTTAGACAATGTCGGATATGAAACCCCTCCTGCTACATCGAATGTTGCAAGGAGTCAAGCTTCATCAAATGAGGATATTCCATTGAGGAGACTTAGACCTAGAAAGAGAGTCAAGCTGAATGAAGACATGGAAAGTAAGTACATACTATATTACAGACTACCTAGTTGCCCCTTTTGGTTTTACTCACATTGGGTGATCTTTCTTTGAGTATCTACGTGGTGGATTTTGCTCTAAACTCTAAAGTATACCACAACCTTCCCAGAAACTAGAGCTACACAATGATCAAAATAGTTTTCAATAGGTTTAGTAGTTTTTGAAGTTATATTTCTATAGGCGAAGATAAACCTGATTATTGGCGTTGTGATAGCCCATACGTAGTAGTGTGTGAGATATACAAACACATAAAAACACCTTCGATGGTTTTTAGAACTGTACCGTGGGCCTCGAAAAAAATGGAATGGAATGAAATTAAATGGAATGACCGACGAACGGACAGACAAACAGACGGATGTATAACTTCTAGAAGTACAACTTTTCACGCGCGTACATAGGCACGCGCACCCATTTTTATATTTGGATTAGTAACAACAGAGCAATATACAGACAGATTTGAATTTTATAGTTTTACTAAAAGAAACCCCACTGGTGTATATATTTGTCTACAGCGGCCTAATTAGGTCAGGAGTTCGTTGAGTGACTTCCACATAGCCACAGCAGGTCGTGGCCTAATTAGGTCAGGAGTTCGTTGAGTGACTTCCACATAGCTACTGCAGGTCATGGCTTGGGGGAGTTTCTCTTTAAGGGAGGAATTGTGTGAGCAGGTTGCTTAGTTTTCCATCCTATGATTCTCTTCTCAGCTGGAATACATGATGAAGACTGTGTACCTAGTAATAAAGGGCTGATTACACTCCATTTTCCCCTTGCTTCCTACCTGCTATCAGTCTTGGAATCAATATCGATTGCAGGTTTACACTTTCAATGATAATACTCTCACAGGTGGTCCTGTACTCAAGAAACGTAGACCGATCACATCAGAACACCGACGCGGGAACACCGACCCAGCAGCTGCACTTGACAACGAGGGGGACACGTTCTCCTGCCGTCAATGCAATTATAAAACTACAAATAAACATCGTTTGAAGGCACATTTAGTGACACATACCGGTGAAAAACCGTTTTCGTGCGATAAATGTAATTATAAATGTAATCGCAAGAGCAATTTAACTTACCATTTATTGACACATACTGATGAAAAACCGTTTTCGTGCGATAAATGTAATTATAAATGTAATCGCAACTACATTTTAACTAAACATTTAGTGACACATACTGATGAAAAACCGTTTTCGTGCGATAAATGTAATTATAAATGTAATCGCAACTACATTTTAACTAAACATTTATTGACACATACTGATGAAAAACTGTTTTCGTGTGATAAGTGTGATTATAAGTGTAATTATAAAAAAAGTTTAAAACGGCATTTTTTGACACATACTGGTGAATACCCGTTTTCGTGCGATAAGTGTGATTATAAGTGTAATTATAAAATCAGTTTAAAACACCATTTAATGAGACATATTGGTGAAAAACTGTTTTCGTGCGATAAGTGTGATTATAAGTGTAATTATAAAATCAGTTTAAAACACCATTTAATGAGACATATTGGTGAAAAGCTGTTTTCGTGCGATAAGTGTGATTATAAATGTAATCTCAAGTGCAATTTAATTAATCATTTATTGGCACATACCGATGAAAAACCGTTTTCATGTGATAACTGTGATTATAAGTGTAATTATAAAATCAATTTAAAAAGGCATTCTTTAACACATACTGGTGAAAAACCGTTTTGTTGCAAAAAGTGTGATAAACAATATAAAGAAAAACGCGATCTAGATAATCATATCAAGAAGATTCATGCTGGTAGCTATTGATTTATACATTGAGAAAGGCTTGTGTCATTCAATTCTGTCAAAATTAAAGTCAGCTTTAATCGGACTGACAACCCAGAAAAATGGGACCTTTGTATCGTTTGACTAATACTGTCCTAAAACAAATATTCAAGTGTTTCTAGTACTCTCTGGTTATTTTCTATGTGTGTGCGTACTGCGCGCGGCCCGGTCGCCGGTTGGGTCGATCACGATCGCGCGACACAATCACATAAAAGTAGGTACGTATAGGTAAGTAGACAATAAGGTACTGCAGGTGCGCCAGTAGGTACTTAGTAGACGTATAGCGACCTGCATACGGACAGGTCACCTCGCTATCGTGCGAGTGTTTGTATCAATGTCCAACGTGGATGGAGAGAGACATGCAGTGGTCGGTGCTGAACCTGGCACGCTAGCGAGGCGATATGTTCCTAGGTCACATTCTCACATTATTGTAAACACTAAAACTACTTATTCATTGTTATGTCTACTGTTCCACTGTTCACCAAAACTACTAAGTACCTACCTACTTATAAAAATCAACATAATACTTATTGTTTCAAATCAAATGTTGTTTTATTTATTCCTGTAAAAAAACACTCAATCTGATGCAGTTTTAGTTCTTGCCAGAAACGGGCACGCAACTCCTTACAGCATTTTTCGCTTTCTCTCTATGTTTCTCTCACAGGTTAGGATATACCCCTGAAGGCCTATGTTAAAAATTCATTTTCTCGTTGCCTCCAAATCTCCTATTAAGGCTATGGTAAACTTGCCACCGCTTTACTATAGCCCCTGACTTGACGGACTATGATGACTGTGACTGTTTTGAAACACTTAGGCCCGATATATGAAAAATCGGGTCATAATTTGATGCAAAATATAACTTGACACTGGCTAAATGCACAAGCCGTGCGAAGCCATAATAAAAAATAATATTTAAAATCAAAAATGTTTTATTAATTCCTGTTAAACGCTAAGTTCACCTCATTTATGTGGGTATTAAATAGATTACAGCAGGTCGGCTATATGATAACTTGATAAGAAAAAAACTAAACTTTTCAGCTTCTCGGTACCTATTAAAATAATTTTAATACCGAAAAGCTTTATTATAATATTAATTATTAATATTATAATAAAACTTTTTCGTATTTGTAAATAATTGGTACCTCTATGTAAATAATACATACAAGAAGCATACAAGCCATGTAGGGGTTTTGGCGGGAACGAGTTAACAACATGTCGTGCTGCAGTTTTATTTTCATGAAACTTAGATGTAACCCGAGTTGAATTGTATAATTCTGGTGGAATGTTATTCAATTTAGTTCTGTGAAAGTGCACAAGTGTAGTGAAAGTAAAAATCAGTGTCAAACATGCAGTTTTCTCGTTGCCTCCAAATCTCCTATTAAGGTTATGGTAAACTTGCCACCGCTTTACTATAGCCCCTGACTTGACGGACAATGACGACTTTGACTGTATTGAAACACTTTAGGCCCGATTTATGAAAAATCGGGTCATAATTTGATGCAAAATATAACTTGACACTGGCTAAATGCACACGTGCGAAGCCATAATAAAAGAAAAAAAAAAAAGCCATGTAGAAGCCCTTTAAAACGCTATCTGAGGTCGAGTAGCTTGCTCCGAGAAAGCATAACGATGAATCGACTAAATTCATTTTAGGATATTTTTTTGTAGTCTGTGGCTAGAATGACAGTGACTGTCAGTCTTGACAGTTAAGTAGGTTGCAATTTGGTACAGCTATGTGTTTATGTTTATGAGTATTTTCACAATAATTCTGGGCGAACTGGGTATGTATGGATGCCGTCTAACATGTAATTATAATCGCCGAGTGTACTAGAGTAGTCACGGAACACTTCGCTGTACATCAATAATGTTTTCTTTGTCCATGTTGACTTCTTAGAGCGTGTTTGGTCACATTAGCTAATTGAACCATTCTTTAACAGAAAAGCATTTTGAATGCCGGTACATTGACACTGCGCCGTAAGCCAACGACGCGCTGGACCGGTAGATACGGAACCACCCCACCTACCCTTCATAGGTGTTCCTATCACATATGAAGGTTGTGCGGTCAGTTGAAGTTTCCGCAGCGTCCTTCACTCGAAGCATCATGGAGTTCTTTGAGATCACGAGTCAGGAGTCAGGTATCCAGGAGCCAGAGATCAAACAGGAGAGAGATACAGCAGGTAACATACATCTATGCAGTGCTCATAAAATATAAAAAACATGATAGGAACAAATTTTATTGCTTAGTGCATATAATATTGTATTATTCCAGAAAATGAAGATAGTGAAATGATTCATCACCAAAATAAGGGTACTAAATTCTCTGATGATGAAGGCACTATTCTGAAGAAAGAAATGTGTGAAGTAACAAGTGACGATGACAACACACAGATGTCAGACAACATTGAAAGCCACAATACACAAGTGTTGTCTAATTCTGAATGTATCAATGTATACGATGATATGATAGATATTGTTAAATCCGACATTTCAGAGATGTTAGACAATGTCGGATATGAAACCGCTCCTGCTACATCGAATGTTGCAAGGAGTCAAGCTTCATCAAATGAGGATATTCCATTGAGGAGACTTAGACCTAGAAAGAGAGTCAAGCTGAGTGAAGACACGGAAAGTAAGTACATAATATATTACAGACTACCTAGTTGCCCCTTTTGGTTTTACTCACATTGGGTGATCTTTCTTTGAGTATCTACGTGGTGGATTTTGCTCTAAACTCTAAAGTATACCACAACCTTCCCAGAAACTAGAGCTACACAATGATCAAAATAGTTTTCAATAGGTTTAGTAGTTTTTGAAGTTATATTTCTATAGGCGAAGATAAACCTGATTATTGGCGTTGTGATAGCCCATACGTAGTAGTGTGTGAGATATACAAACACATAAAAACACCTTCGATGGTTTTTAGAACTGTACCGTGGGCCTCGAAAAAAATGGAATGGAATGAAATTAAATGGAATGACCGACGAACGGACAGACAAACAGACGGATGTATAACTTCTAGAAGTACAACTTTTCACGCGCGTACATAAGTACGCGCACCCATTTTTATATTTGGATTAGTAACAACAGAGCAATATACAGACAGATTTGAATTTTATAGTTTTACTAAAAGAAACCCCACTGGTGTATATATTTGTCTACAGCGGCCTAATTAGGTCAGGAGTTGGAATTGTGTGAGCAGGTTGCTTAGTTTTCCGTCCTATGATTCTCTCCTCAGCTGGAATACATGATGAAGACCGTGTACCTAGTAGTAAAGGGCTGATTACACTCCATTTTCCCCTTGCTTCCTACCTGCTATCAGTCTTGGAATCAAGATCGATTGCAGGTTCACACTTTCAATGATAATACTCTCACAGGTGGTCCTGCACTCAAGAAACGTAGACCGATCACATCGAAACACCGACGCGGGAACACCGACCCAGCAGCTGCACTTGACAACGAGGGGGACACGTTCTCCTGCCGTCAATGCAATTATAAAACTACAAAGAAATATCGTTTGAAGGCACATTTAATAACACATACCGATGAAAAACCGTTTTCGTGCGATATGTGTGATTACAAATGTAGCCAGAAAAGCTATTTAAAACGCCATTCTTTGACACATAGTGCTGAAAAACCGTTTTCGTGCGATATGTGTGATTACAAATGTAGCAAGAAAAGCTATTTAAAACGCCATATTTTGACACATAGTGCTGAAAACCCGTTTTCGTGCGATATGTGTGATTACAAATGTAGCCAGAAAAGCTATTTAAAACGCCATTCTTTGACACATACTCGTGAAAAACCGTTTTCGTGCGATAAGTGTGATTATAAAAGTTATCACAGGGGCAGTTTATTTAATCATTTATTGACACATACTAGTGAAAAACCGTATGCTTGCGATAAATGTGATTATAAATGTAAAAGAAAAATTGTTTTAAAAAATCATATATTGACACATACTGGTGAAAAACCGGTTATGTGCGATAAGTGTAATTATAAATGTTATCGGAAGTCGAATTTACCTCGACATTTACTGACCCATACTGGTGAGAAATCATTTTCGTGCGATAAATGCAAGTATAAATGTTATTTAAAAAGTGATTTAAAAAAGCATTTATTGACACATTCAATTGAAAAACCGTATGCTTGCGATAAATGTGATTATAAATGTAAAAGAAAATTTGTTTTAAAAAAACATATTTTGACACATACTGGTGAAAAACCGTTTTCGCGCGACAAGTGTGGTTATAAATGTATATAAGCAAAATGGTTTAAAACTGCATTTTTTGACACATTCTGATGAAAAACCGTTTTCGTGCGATAAGTGTGATTATAAATGCAAGAAAAAAAGTGATTTAAAGAAACATTTATTGACACATACTGATGAAAAACCGTTTTTGTGCTATAAGTCTGTACGATAATCGGAAACGCTAATCGCAATGGCTGAATCCTGGCGAACCAGCCAAATCCTGCCCCAAGCGAAAATCGACTCAAAAAAAGTTACTTGTGAGCGTTTGGTGGACTAGTGCCGGTGTCGTTCACTATAGCTTTCTTAAATCTGGCCAGACGATTACAGCAGATATCTATTGTCAGCAACTGCAAACCATGATGGAAAAGCTAGCTGCTAAACAACCGAGGTTGGTCAATCGCTCTAGGCCACTGCTGCTTCAGGACAACGCTAGACCACACACTGCACAACAGACGGCTGCCAAATTAGAGGAGCTTCAATTGGAATGTCTAAGACATCCACCGTACTCCCCGGACCTGGCTCCAACAGATTACCATTTTTTTTCGAAATTTGGATAACTTGCAAGGGAAAAAATTCAACTCCGATGGGGCAGTCCAAAGCGCCTTCAAAGATTTCAATGATTCTCGTCCTAATGGTTTTTTTAGTAAAGGGATCAATGAACTACCTATGAGATGGCAAAAGTGCATAGATAGCAATGGTACATACTTTGATTAAATAAATATATTATAATAAAAAAAAAGACTTTGTTCCTCCCTTACAAAACGCCAATTTCATATGTAATGACCTAATATTTAAAAAAAGAGAACCCTAAAACCTGTTTTTACTATGGTGATAGCTAGAGAGTTGAAATTTTCAGACTGTTTTCTGTTGCCGGTATAACAACAAATACTAAAACCAGAACAAAAACCGGATGGAACAAAGTTTCTTTCGATTAATTAGTTTCTCGCACTTGGCCGGTTTATTTACTTCGACGGATTATTATAGGCGTAGAATACTTTGAACAGTATCTCAGTACTATCTTCTGCCCGCGACTTCGTCCGTGTAAAAGTCAAAAATGGACCAAGGAATTACATTGTCCCATACAAACCCCCTTTTTCACCCCCTTAGGGGTAGAATTTCGGAAAATCCTTTCTTATCAGATGCCTACGTCCCACAAAGAACACACCCTCCAAGTTTCCAGGTCTCTACGATCAGCGGTTAAGGCTGTGCTTTGATCCGTCAGTCAGTCATTCAGGACAAAGCATTTTATATATATAGAAGATAAGTAAAATACATATTTCTTAAGCATATAATTTATTTTCAACTAAATCTAGGCACTCTTACTTCAAACAATATAGTAAAATATACAATTAACTTAGTTCTTAATTAATGGGATTAGACTTGTATATGTACGGTCGCCTGCATAATTGCAGACCCACCGTAGAGCTCTAAAACGGCTGTTATAAGAATGTTATCAAAACTAGCAAGATTCTAGACACCTGCTTTAGTTGAAGCTTAAAGTCTTCTAACTCATCAATTTATCAAACAAAAATTATTTGAATGAAAACATATCATTAATAGTAATTTTGGAACTCTACCCGGGGGCTGATATTACGCAGCCGACTGTACCTACCTACGAACTATGGGGCTGTTTTCCGCAAGACCACGTTTTGTTTGCTGTTAATTATGGCTTCGCACGGCTAGTGCATTTAGCCAGTGTCAAGTTATATTTTACATCAAATTACGATCCGATTAACTGTTTCAAAACAGTCAAAGTCGACATACTCCTTCAAGTCAGGGGTTATAGGAAAGCGGTGGCAAGTTTACCATAACCTTAATAGGAGATTTGGAGGCAACAAGAAAACTTCATGTTTGACACAGATTTTTACTTTCACTACATTTGTGCACTTTCACAAAACTATAAATTGAATAACATTCCACCAGAATTATACAATTCAACTCGGGTAACAACTAAGTTTCATGAAAATAAAACTGCAGCACGACATGTTGTTAACTCGTTTCCGCCCAAACCCCCAAGACCACTTTGGATTAGTCCTTTATTGCTCAATTTACATTAGCGTCAGAATGGCAGGTTAACTGTTCCATATGGCAATAACAGTATATTCAAGAATTTCTATCTATTTTCTAGTTTTTGCAAAAAAAATTGCTATAATATATTCTGAGAAATCAAAAAATAAAATGACCAACCATTCTGACATCAAAATGGCTGGTTGCCTCTTTGTTCAGCAATAAGGACACCGTGTTTCTGAAAGTTCAATCCTACTAATATTATAAACTAGCAGCGCTCCGCGGTTTCACCCGCGTAACTCCCGATCCCGTGGGAATATCGGGATATACAAGTACAACTTCAAATAATGACTGCAGAGCCTGTGGTTAGGTATGTCAGGGAAACTATGGAGCACATACTGTGCGAATGCGACGTCTTAGCAGCGAAGCGCTTGAGCCTTCTTGGGAATGCGTATCCGAAAGGAATATAGGTGTCTTCCTCTTAGTGGGATCACCGCGTTAATCGACCACTTCTTCAAATAGTAAGAAACATGGTAGAGGTAAACATAAAAGATCCCAATGGGTCAAAGTGTTGCCGTCTATTTGTCAGCCCTCGATATTTAAGACTAGCTTTTGCCCGCGACTTCGTCCGCGTAGAAGTCGAAAATGGACCAAGGAATCATCACGTTGTCCCTTACAAACTTTGCCCCCCTTATTCACCCCCTTAGGGGTAGAATTTCGGAAAATCCTTTCTTATCGGATGCCTACATCACACAAAGAACACACCCTCCAAGTTTCAGGTCTCTACGATCAGCGGTTTAGGCTGTGCGTTGATCCGTCAGTCAGTCATTCAGGACAAAGCATTTTATATGTATAGATAAGCTTGCCTAATTGCTTCTATTTGTTACCTCAATCAAAAACCTCAGTATACATAGTTTTCCCAATTTATCTTCGTTCGCGCCATTCCCGCGGATTCCACAGACGCCACCGGAGAATTCTCGAAATGCGCAAACTTCCGCGGAAAACGAGCGTGAATTTTTCTGGCTAGTATTTAATTTATGTGTTATACAATTGATATAAAGTTCATTATGCTATAATACAATTTCGTTACAAAATTCGCTTTCGTTCCATTTCGCGGCGGTGTAAATGATCAATCGCTAAGTTCAGATACACGTTTATTGAGCCTACGAGTTTCTACTTGTCAGGAGCAGACCCCCCTCTTTCCCACTGGGCACTATAGGCAAGTGGGCAGTTTAGGCAAATGCCCAGGGCCCCCTGATGGATGGAGGATCAGGGGGCGTTTAGTGAGTGGGCACTAAACGCTAACCGATATTTATTGCCGAAAAACTTTTTTAATTCGAATAAATCGAACCTAAATTACCTAAATACTACAAATACATAAATACATAGAACACCTTTTGGAACGAAGTTCCTTATAGCGTGTTAGCGAAGGGACCTATTCCTTAAAAAATCCAGTTCAAACCAGTTTTAGCTTTAAAAATTGTGAAACGAAACACCACCGTAGGAAAAACTGTAAAAGTTAGTACTATTAAAACCAAGTACTGGATATCCAAATATTTGTGTCTGTCTGCATACGAA